>CM067892.1:9642798-10242798 GCA_034621355.1 Mycalesis mineus | reverse complement strand
AATATGACTTTTATAGTAGGTAATTACATATAATTAACTTTAACTACAGTCAAGTAATACTAGCAGTCGCCCGCGACTTAGTCCGTGTGAAAAACCGTCAGCCTTCTAATTGTGAAACGAAATTTTCATACCAAGTTACCACCTCCGCATCCTCTTTAAAGTTTAAATTTACATCAATACGACTTTTTTTGACGACCTCCATGGCACAGTGGTATGTGCAGTGGATTTATAAGACGGAGGTCCTGGGTTAGATTCCCGAGCACCCTGCTGGCAAAGACGTACCGCCAAGCGATTCAGCGTTCCGGTACGATGTCGTGTTGAAACACAAAGAGGTGTGGATTTTCATCCTACTCCTAACAAGTTAGCCCGCTTCCATCTAAGATTGCATCACCACTTGCCATCAAGTATGATTGCAGTCAAGAGCTAACTAGGAATGAATAAAAAAATCCTTGGCTAGTTCCCTATTTAGCAATGTATTAGCCCGTGCGTTTTATAATTATTTAGTTTGCGTAAGTATGTGACTGCCCCTTTGGTCTAGCGGTTAGCCTATGTGGCTGCGATCACGAGGTCCTGGGTTCGGTTCCTGGGTCGGGTCACGGAATAATTCTGAGCTTTTTCATTCTTCTATGAAATATTCAGTGCATTCCAAGTTCGGAGTCTGGAAGTTGGCGGTGTTACACCCCCGTGCCTTGGAGAGCACGTTAAGCCGGTCCCGGTCACTATCATCAACATCTGATAGTGATCGTTAATAAATGAAACATTATCATTCTAAGCCCGCCAAACCGCATTGGAGCAGCGTGGTGGGTGTACGTTATCCCCTCTCCTATAAGGAGGGAGGCCTGGCCCTGTAGTAGGCCGTTAATAGGCTGATAATGATGATGATGATAATGATGATGAAGTATGTACATACTTATTTTTTATTAATAGTCAAGAATATTATTACCAACGTGGATTTTATTAAGATCAAACATGAATAGGTACTATTATTATATAGAAGGAATGTAGTGTCATAAAAATGAAATTGTGACTGTATCATGCCACATTAGGTATCTACCTACTTCTACGAATAACGCGATAACCTTCTTTTGCTTTGAGGTGATCAAGAAAATGTTCAATTTTAATTAATATTTTTTTAGTTTTGAAATATAAAACCCAAAATAATTTAATGTCTATAATATGAATATCATGCATGAAGGATTTTTATTTTTATCTGTCGGCTTCTCTACATTTAGTCTCCGGTCCAGCAGATTTTGAATATTCATGGTTATATCAAAACCTAGTATTCTATATATCATATGGTTTTGACGATAGAGATTCATTGAGACGGTAATGTTAGGTATAATTCAAATTCAAATTCAAAATCGTTTATTTCAAGTAGGCTTATTACAAGCACTTTTGAAACGTCAAATTGGACTATTTGTAGTGACTCTACCACCGGCTCGGAAGGCAGGCCCTGTTGAAAAGAGCCGGCAAGAAACTCAACAGTTGCTCTTTTTTTAATATTATCAATTTTACAATATTAAGTGTGTTTTTACATAAAGTTATTTATTTTGTGTAGAGTTGAAAGCAGATCCAATTGCCTTTGAACATATTTGTCATTTAAAAATTCATCTATAGTATAATAACCCTGACTCAGTAAGTGAGTTTTAATACATTGTTTAAACTTATGCAGTGGCAGATCTAAAACTGAATTGGGCATCTTGTTGTAGAAGAGTACACCCAATCCTACGAAAGATTTTTGTACTTTTCGGATTTATAATATTTTAACACTTATATATATTAGAGTTAAACCTACGGCATTGTATAGTTATTACACAAAGCCGGCCAAACAGCATTTGTTTCGTTTCCAAAATAAATACATACATACATCACGTCTTACTCCCTTAGGGGTAGGCAGAGACTTCATCCTTCCTATGTCACGGTCTTTGCATACTTCCTTAGCTTCTTCCACTCTCATTAATTCATACAAGTTCGCCGGTTTGGGTACATATACTCTTAAATAAATAAATTTAAAATACAAAAGTAACCCTCGTCGGAAAATTGAACCTTATTCTTTAATAATAATAAATTAGATTTACATTTTGTTTGACAAAAATATCTTTTTCTGTAAATATTTTTTAAATTTTGCAAATGAATTGACTTCAAATCCATCGGTTCGACTTTTATTGTTGGTTTTGACGGTCTCCGTTGGACAGAAGTACGCGCGGTGGACTTATAATACGGATATCGTGGGTTCGATTCCGGGCTTTCCGATCGAGATTATCTTAATTTGTCCAGGTATATACGCCAATCAATCCTTTCGACAAAGACGTACCGTCAAGCGATTTAGCGTTCCGTTACGATTTTGTGTAGACATACACCTAACAAGCCCGCTCCCATCGTTGATAACAAAATCACTTACGATCATATGTGATTGCTAACAAACGCTAATTTGCAGTGAAAATTAAATATATTTACTCTTTTATATAAGGTCATGAAAAAGTTCAACTATTGATTTGACATTGAATACTACCTACGTATTTCACTCCCCCTATCCTGAAGATAATGTATTTGACTTGCCTGAGGGCTACATTGTATATCGTTTAGAATTGCTACTGTGCACTGCGAGCGTAAATATAAATGATTTTTCAAAAACCGATATTCTTCGCCCTTTTTTTATTTTTCTCAATTGTGTAGGTACAATTTAGCGCAAGGACAAATGAATGAATTTATATTTTACTAAAGAATTGTGATATACTTTGTAATTAGGTCAGTCAGTCAAGAAAAAAACAAAAATGAACAATTTATTATATTTAATTCATTACTTTAACCTTTTTTATATTTTCACTACAGTGAAAAGTTATCAATGAATAATAATCAGTGTGAAAAACAAGAATATAATTATGAGATTCAAAGAAATTAACGAAGACTAATATTATTTATTATTGTGGAGCTTTCTTTATAATTAGAGGTCGAAGCTCTCAGATTTCCAAAGGTTAAATCTACGCGAAAATAAGAGTGTCTAAAAGTGTGATTCATTAGCAAGAGCCCTGAAGGCTAATGGATGTCAATTATAGCCAATTAAAGCTCGTCTAATTAGTATTATTTATATCTATTATTGTTGATACATAAAATAATATTCGTTTAATTTATGTCGTATTATTAACGTGTTTTCTAAGATATTTCACTGCGGTTAATAGCCTCAAATTGTGACGGAATGCCTGAATAATTTTTGCCTAAACAATCAGCTTTCTTATGGGTTAGCAACGAGTTTTGTTGCCACTTTTCATCACATAAACATGATTTGTTTATAGAAATTTTCATTAAAAAAACCTTCAGATAATATAAAAAAAGTCTAAAAAAACTAAATTTTCAATGATCCAGAGTAACGTTCCAGAGCGGTGATCCAATGGTATTCAATAAGAATTTAACCACTTCAATACAGTTCAGAATTCATTAATAGAACGGGTTTGTATACAGTAGCGATCGAGTGACCGCTTCTCACCTCGCCGCTGAACCTGTCCTAATTCATCGATCCAGTCATAACTGCGCAATCCTATGGTAAGCATGTACAAGATAAATGTTAAATAGCATGATAACGAAAATTATAAGATCGTTTGCATATATTCTATACTGAATATTTAAAAATATTTGTACGAGCAGTTTGAACGCGTAGAAAGTTTTATTCATAAATAAAATAATATTTACCCATGTACCTCTTATTCTAAGTGTAAGGATTTAGAAAAAATGCCACCAATTTTAATGGTTCCAATAATTATAATACAATACTATCGGGATCAAAACAGTAGTTTCAAGAATATTAAAATAAATAAAATTCTTAACATATTATTATCGTTGACATAGTTTGTGATTACATGAAATAATATAGGGAACGGGATCTTAATCTCACGGGAAATCAGAAATTGTACGCGAGCCAAGTCGCTGAAAACCGCTTGTGGAATATAAACTGTCAAGTTTATCGCAACATGCAACAACTGAGGTTTTTTGACATTGTAATATCATGGTTTATAGGTTCATAAACAAAACATAATGGCCAAGAATATCTGTTTCTTTCTAATTCAGGTTTGTTTCTTTTCAACACGCCTTTCTAGCATATTTACGAGTTCTTAAGTTGTTGTTGAGTTGAATAACAATAAATAAAGTTTGGACTATATATTTACCTTCAGTTTCAAATTTATATCTACTTTCAATTTCATATCTCGTATTCACTTAATCACACCTGACATTGGATTACTAAACCGAGACATTTTAATACAATAAACTCATGGACCGATCTAAACGCCGCACATCCTGTATCACAGATTTAGCCACATTGAATCAATAAATCTAGTCATGATTTTTACCCGACTGCCTCAGAAGGAGGGTAATGTTTTTCGAGCTATGTATGTATGTATGTATGTATGTATGTGTGTATGTATGTATGTATGTATGTATGTCCATTTCTTCGGCACGCGCTACAGCCTAAACGGCTGAACGGATTTTGACATGTGAGGTGTCGTTGAATTCGGCTAAATTGTAGAAGTGACATAATGTAAATGGGGGAAAAAAGGGGGGACGTGTGCATTTTTTTCTTTTATCTTAGCAATATGGGTATCAAATGAAAGGTCGTAAAAAGACCATTTCAAAAGTATAAATATCATATCATGTTTATATTATGTTTTAACAAAAAATTACAAAAAGTGTACTAAGTGAACCGTGTCATTTCTATACCACAAATTAAAACTAAAAAGTCTCAAATAAAATTATTATTATATAAATAAAAAATCCAACTGCTTAGAAGTAATTAACTAAAAAGAGAAAAGCAAGGATCACTATATCTGTATAAAATTCTAAATACTTTATGGTGCTGCAGGCGGGGATAAAAGTAGTTTTGGTAGGTCTTTCTTTCCTAGGTAGTAAGCTATTTTGTCTTCACCTGCAGCACCATAAAGTATTTAGAATTTTATATAGACATAGTAATCCTTGTTTTTCTCGTTTTAGTTAATAACTTCTAAGCAGTTGGGTTTTCGTTTTTATAATAATATTTTTTTACAAATGGGCTTAAGAAAATACTCTTTTTATTGTGTCGTAAATTAATTTTATAAATATCGACACAGTATTCTCGCAGAATTAAGACTCAGTACGTATTTTACACCATAAGATAGTCAGGTTTATAATTTTTTTTGGTATAGTATTGTAAAATATTCGAAATCTTAATTAGTCGAAATAAAGGCATAATCATTTCAATATTTCTTCAATATTGTCGAAAAATCAAGTGAATGGTTTTTAAGCCCCTATGCCAACTTGACAGGATGCCAACACTCAGTAGAGCCTCATCTAAAGCTCATGAGCTTTCTGTCTAAATACAGTATACTGCATCAATAATTCAGCAAGCATAAACTTCGTTTTAAATGTTTTATGATAGTAGTTACATTATAAATTCCAATATTGCACTTCCGTCTTGAACATCTCAACTTGCAACGGTTTCAAAATTGAGTTATGGTAATCTCTCTATTAGGGCTCCTGGGGAAGAAGCTTTTCAGCATTATCGTAGATATTCAAAAAGGTTCGGTCTTTAAATTGGTGTTAGAATATTATCTTTATGCATTTTGATGTACTTAAGTATTTAAATTTAATATAAAGATCGTATTTAACAAAATAAAATTGCTACGTTAAGTATGCGTGAAAATTTATTAGTTTGATGAGGAATCTCAAGTAATTTCATTTGTAATAAGTACAGAAGTAAAGGCAATCGGCAAAAAGATATGTAGAATAAAATTGCCATAGCAACAAGAGTTCAAAAGCAGGAAATAGTTTTATTTATATATATACGTTATAATAAAACCATTTATGATATTATACGTTATAATAAAACCATTTATGTAAGAAAATAAATGAAAAATGCCATCATTGTTGGATTCCGGATCCTAATTTATCTTAGAAAGGTAACAAGTTAGCTTCCATCTTAGATTGCATAATTACTTAACATCAAGGGCGATTGCAGTCAAGGAATAATTTGTAGTGTACAAAATACCAAGAACCATCTCGATCACGTAAACTTAAGAAAAAACACGTATCACATAGATCCATACGTCGAGAAACTATGATGCCACTAAAAAACACACAAACTTATAACTTTCTCTCGTCGGAATTTAATAAATTGCATTAAAACAGTAAAGAAATATTAATAAACTGAAAAATGCGAAACGAGCGGAAACGTTTGAAGCTGTGCTGCAGATTTGTATCGGCTCGCAACGAGTGCATAAATCTTTTTACGGAAATAAACTTGTCAGGAAACATAGATCCGAGCTAAAGCTGAATATTTTCACTGAATATTTATAGTACTAAATGTAGGCTATTTTTAATCTGTACATTGTTTAATTTTATTATTTACTTGTAACAAACGTATACGTACAGTTAGAAATAGTAATAAAATAAGACCACTAAATCTCATTCATTAAACCAGATATTCATTACAGCAAATAAATAAAATTGAAGTGTGTGTTTGTAATTTCATATTAACAGCTTTTCACTAAATAATTATGAAAGTATATACGGTACTTACATTAAAAGTCTGTTTTAAAACTTTTTGGCCATTTGTCTGTTTTTTCAGCTAATCTTTAAAAGGGAGGACCGATTCGAAGGGAACTTTCATTTGCAGATATTGTAAGCAGTAACATAATTATGTAATTTTTATATCAGGAATTTCGTTTATCTTATTTTGATTTATTTTTGTCAAAACTCAAAATCATTTATTTCAAATCAGGCTTAGTTTACCACCGGCTCAGAAATGTTGTAGGTATAAGATTCGCTAATTTTACGAAAAGCTGCTATAAATAGAAGAGCGGTAATGTAACGCTGCCGGTCAATCGTAATTACTCTTAATTAGTGTTAATGACAAGGTTATCCATTCTACGGGTTCAACACTATATTGATAAGATTCATTTTATAATTTATCTATATTTAAATATTATTATTCCATACTATTCAATAGTTATTATATACCAATCGTCAAGAAATTTAGCATAATTTGGCTTATTTTACGATAACCTACTAAAATGATAAAAGGGAGAATGGTAATCTATAGCTGCCGTGCCATCGTTATTACCCTTGATTAGTGTCAATGACAATGTTATCCATTCTACGGGTTCAACACTATATTGATAAGATTCATTTTATCTATATTTAGATACGACTATGGGATTTCAAGTTACTAATTTTATAAATGCGAAAGTAAGTGTTTTGTTATTTCCAATATTACTTTAAATATTATTATTCCATACTATTCAATTATCATTATATACCAATCGTCAAGAAATTTTGCATGATTTTGATTATTTTTCGATAAGTTGCTAAAATTATAAAAGGGAGAATGGTAATCTATCGCTGCCGGATCATGGTAATTACCCTAGATTAGTGTCAATGACAAGGTTGCTCGCTCTGCGAGTTCAACGCTATATTGATGCGATTCATTTTATAATTTATATGTGTTTAGATGCGAATATGGGATAGTAAGTATTTTGTTTCTTCCATTGTTATTATTCCATACTATTCAATTGTTATTATATACCAATCGTCAAGAAATTTAGCATAATTTTGATTATTTAACGATAAGCTGCTAAAATGATAAAAGGGAGAATGGTAATATATCGCTGCCGTGCCATCGTAATTACCCTTGATTAGTGCCAATGACAAGGTTGCTCGTTCTGCGAGTTCAACGCTGTATTGAACATAATATTAGATTTATAACTATCCGTACATCTACTTACTAATATTATACATTTATATTCTACTGATAAATATTATAATTTTTCTTGTTACTAATAATATAAAAGAGTTTTTCTTTGTTACTATTTCAATTAAATATTTAACCAATCGTTGTTCCATAGAGAATTTCTTATATGAAAAATGTTCTCAATATTTTATCGTCTGATTTTGGAAAAGCAACAAGGCAATTAAATATACATGACCGTTTGTTGGCGATTTATTCCACGTATATTATTTTAACCTAACGTGAATGTCCCTTTGACTAGGCCTATCTTGGTCATAATATCTAGCGAGATAGTCATAATTTTCTCAAATATTTTGTTATACTTACATATTCTTTACAAAACATTGTTGGAATTTTCAAAATATTTACTGCAATGCGATGAGTGTTTGCTACAATACTTTATAGGCGGCGATTTATAATAAATAATTCGCATAATTAATTTGGGCGTTATAAAATAATATAAGCCGATATTACTTACTACCTACCAACAAATTTTAGAAAAAGAATGATTAAATTTAATAGAATTAAGGAAAAAATTATTGTTAATAATTTTCCATTTGTACATCGACATAAACCTTACTGAAAATATTATTAATATATTTAAGTAGGAAAATCAACCAGGTAAATAATATTAGAATAATAGACCATAAATAATGTAAAGGCACCGGGGAGGATGCTGGTGACTTTCCCTACGCGGAAAGCCGATAAATCAAACGAGGGTGTGTTGAAATAATGATTTATATGAACTCTTCACGCAAACGATTTTCACGTATACAGAATTATGCAGTGGGTACTCTCGGATTACGCTCCGATTGCTTCACAAAGTAAAATTTGTATATTTTTTGTACCGAGTATGTGTCTGTGTCTGTCTGTATACAATTTGAAACTATTTAGCCGATGTGCTTCCAACCGGTTACATTAGCCAGGCTAAATGCGGAGAGAAAATAATGCGACAATAGTAATGGATCACTGTTTATGTCGTGTTTCAGGTCTTCTAAACGGACGAAGCCGCGGTGTCTGCTAGTAAATATAATTAGTTATTTATCAATTCACACAATTTCAAGACATATTAATTAACACTGGCATTAGCTTTATTGATTACTAATAATTAAATCATTATTTTATTTTATCTAATTTAATTGGAGGATGTGTTTTTTGTTTTCTTTTGTCATAAAAACATGTTATAAAAATAAACAGTACAAAAAACAAAAATAACCCTTAATAAAAATTTATAGTTCTGTAAACAAAAATAAAAAAACATTGTTTTTTTATTTTTATATAATGTTAATCATAAAATATAAAAATTACAAAAGTAAGGTTTTAAAAGACAATAGTAATAAAATTCAATGGATTTTTAAATTTAAATTATTATAAAACTCCACTGTAGCCCAAAGTCATCAAAAGTTCCCTGTAAATGTCTTTGGACCGAGTCCAGCTCTGTACGTAAACTGTAGTCGCCAGGGGGATAATTATTCGCTTAACGACATTCATTTTAAATTTAAAGATGCATTTAATTTAAAGTCTTATGTTATATAGTAAGAATGAGTAAAATGGCAACTAAGGATTCCGATTTAACAAGTACACGTTTGTCTTAATATGTAGCAAAAAATAATAATTTATTTCTTTAATTGTTTCCATCCTTAAATATATTTTTGTATCCACTAAGAGTTAGTCCTTGTCTGCAACCACACTAGTGGTAAGCGATTATTCAATCGAAGATGGAAGCAGAGTCGTTAGGAGTAAGATGAAATCCACACACCTTTCGGTTTCTATACCACATCATACCAAAACGCCAAATGGCTTGACGTTACGTCCATGTAGGCAGAGATGTACTGGACCTATTAAAGAAAATCGCAATCGGCCTTCTGATAAATTCGTCGCTTATACCACTGAGCCACGGGGGCTGTCACCTTTGTCCACCTAAGACTAAGAGTCAGTAAAATAATAATAATATAGTTTTACAGTATTTAGAAATTAGTTTTAGTACTACTATTCAAAATTGAAATTCACCATAGCAGTAAACAATGAGTACTCAAAACCCCTACAATACAATGTGGGGTTGTTTCAAGGTTGCTGCTTATCTCCAGTAGCTTTTAATGTAGTCATCAATATTCTAATAGATAAATTAATTGTTCAAGAAAAGAAATGGGGCTATCGGTTTAAAATTAACAATAAATATACAGAGTCCATCTTAGCTTTTGCAGATGACCTTGCTTTCCTGACACGAAACCCAAAACATTGTCAGGAGCTATTGAATGTAGTGGATGAGTTCTGCTCATGGACTGGTGGGCTGAGGGTAAAGCCAAGCAAATGTCACTGTCTATGTCTGGGGAGACGAAATACTAAATTTACATCTTATGATCCGGGTCTCTCTATTAGTGGCCAAAGTGTAACCACCATTGCTGAAGCATTGCCTTTTAAGTTCCTCGGTAGAAAGATTGATTACAAAGGACGTACTGCATCCCTTGAGGTAGTCGTCGATAACTTCATAAATGACCTTAATAAGGTAGACCAACAGCCCATTAACAATATTAAAAAGCGTGGGTCTATGACAACTATCTCACTTCACGTCTGACTTGGCCATTCCTCGTTTATGATATTGGCAGAACTCATCTGGCAAAACTAGATGCAAATGTCATAAAAACATTGAAGTCTTGGTTTGGTCTAGCACTCTCGGCTGACCCTTCAACTCTATTCAGAGATTACAATAATTTTGGGTTAAAACTAAAAAGGCCATCGGAACTCTATAAACACCTCAGGGTTACCAGAACGCACATTCTAGTTAAGTACCCGGACGAACTAGTTGCATCACTTCCTAAAGACGAGGGGGCCGGAAAACTTGACTCTAGGCTTCAATTTTACAAACAATTTATGGCAGGGGCTCAGGTAAATAGAACCGGGTTGGGTGCAAGACGTAAAAAGGAAGACCAAGACATAATAAAATCTTTTCTTAAACAAGATGAGGACGACAACTACAAAGTGCATGCCATGAACCTAGAAATGCAAAACGAGTGGTTAAACTTAGGCGAGTTCTGCATCCCTCTGGCTCTGAAGTGGCGCGCCTTACTGTACGACTGGTCTCCTGCCTTATTGAAATTTTATCTTAATGCCTTTCAACTGACTCTCCCAGAGTAACCTAGTAAGATGGGGAAAAGCCTCGGAAAAATCTTGCTATACCTGTGGTGAGGCAGTGGGCACTGCAAGGCACTTATTGGTAGGTTGCAAGGTGTTCCTGGACAGGGGTCTCTACTCACGTCGCCACGACAGAGTACTAGAAATTATAGTGAAGCAATAAGCCTTTCAGTAGCTAGAGCCCAAAAAGGGTTGACGACGAATAAAAGACAAACTAACTTCGTTAAAGCAGGCTCAAGTATAAATTTCACCAGCAAGCCTTATTCAATTCTGGGCTCTGCTCCTGATTGGACTATATTAATGGACACGTATGAAAAGCACTATAAAATCCCGGAAGACTTAGCTATTACGACATCTAGATTGGACATATTACTTTTTTCCAAACAAATCAAACGTATAGTACTTGTTGAGCTTACAGTGCCATGGGAAACAAACATCCCTAAAGACATCAAAGTGAATAAATATTATGACCTTACTAATGAACTAACCAAAAATGGCTATGTGGTTAGTTTATACGCGGTAGAAGTGGGTGCGAGGGGTATACCAGCGAAGTCTCTCTACAACCTGCTAAAAGACCTTGGCCTTACTAGAAGTGCAGTAAGCTCCATATTGGAACGAGTGTCTAAAGCTGCTCTAGTAGGGTCCTTCCGAATTTGGCTAGGCAGGGAGAATAACTTGAACAGAGGAGGTGAGTGTTGACGCGCGTCACTAAGGGTACCCTTAAACCTACACCCGTGTCACAAGTCTCGGGCTCTGTTCGGAGTTTTTCTCTCAGCCACGCGATGGACCCGGCACCCGCCCGGTGAATCCATGGAATGCTAAGATATTCGTCTCTCTGGTGCATAAGTCATCTTCTACATAATTAGTTATCTCTTCTAAAAAGACATATCGTGATGAAGACGCATACCTGAAGTGACAATGTTTTTTTTTTTGTCGACTGTAAGTTGGCCCTTGACAGCTATCACACCTGATGTTAAGTGATCAACCTGCCCCGCCGGGAATTGAACCCGGGATCTCCGTCTTATAAATCCACCACGCATACCACGGAGGCCGTCATTATGTGGCCAGGCAATAATATTTCGAAGAGTCGCTGGCGATCCCGCACTGGAAAGCGCAGTATTGGTCTACCTCTAATAGGTGGGCAGATGTTATCAAACAAGTTACTAGGATCCGCTGGATGTTGGCTTGTCGGGATCTGGTGATAAAAGTTCCTAGAAGAGGCCTATTTGTGCCTCATTGTGGTTTCTAAAAGTAAGTTAAGTTCCTAAATCCTGCCTCATCTAAATATCAGATTTGTTGAGCAGTTGCATGGGTAAACTAATCTTATCTATCTAGATTTATTAATTGAGACGTTAGGCTAATAGTAATATAATCAGCTTAACCTTATTTCGGTCTTAATCTTATCTTTGACTCTGTCTAGCTAGTATTACAAGGATAAGTCAGATGTTTCATAAATAATAATATTATTATGCTTATTATTAAATCTGTACAAAAATCCTTTCTTCGGCTTCGGACGGCTTTCAATGGAAAGGATTTCTTATATAAAAATACTTATTCTAATTTTTTTTTACCAACTATAAGTTGGCCCTTGACTACCATCATACCTGATGTTAAATAATGATGCAATCTAAGATAAAATCGAGTTAACTTGTTAGGAGTACGATGAAGTCACCCCTCCCTTTTGGTTTCGGAACGCTAAATCGCTTGGTGATACTTTTTGTAGGTAGGGTGGTAACTACCCACGGCGAAAGCCTTCCACCTGCCAGACCAAGACAAATTTAAAAAAATAATTTGCCCCGCTGAGAATCGAACCCAGGACCTCCGTCTTATAAATCTATCGCGCATACGACAGCGCTACGGAGGCCGTCATAAATTTTAAAATAAACTTCACCGTTAAATTCATGTCACTGTTACGAGATTTTCAAAATTTTAATTTTTTATTTACTTTAGTATTACACGAAACCAAACAGGATGTTTGTTCAAACAACGTAACTGAAAAATGAAAATGGATTTAGTGTTGACAATTGGGACTACGTTCTACCGACCGACCGACTAAAACTAACAATAACAAATGTGCAAATGTAAAAAGTGAAAAGTCTAAAACATATGAGAATCAACTTTTATTCGTTAGTTTAAAAAAATGGTTTTTTAAATAAACTTTTTTGTATCGACTACAAGTTGGCCCTTGACTGCTGTCACACCTCATGTTATGTGATGATGCAATCTAAGATAGAAGCGGGCTAACTTGTTAGGAGTAGGATAAAAATCCACACCCCTTTCGTTTTCTACACGACATCGTACCGGAACGCTATATCGCTTAGCGGCGGTCTTTGTCTGTAGGGTGGTAACTAGCCACGGCGAAAGCCTCCCACCACCATTGTTATTGTTTTGCTTGCTCTTGTATGTTACTTACGTTTAGGGGGCAGCTAGGGGCTCGGAAAGAAATGCAACGATACGTAATAATTATTTAATTAATAATTAATTACAATATAATTAAACTGCGTAACTAAAGATCAACGATTGATCTTCTACATACTAAAGATCACGATTGATCTTCTACATACTAAAGATCACGATTGATATTCCTAGCTAAGCCTAAGGTGACTACCGATCGCCGATCGATCAAGAAGTAATTCTCGTAGGCTCCCAACTTTAGAGGTAGCAGCGGTTCACGTGAGACTTGCATGTAAATCTTGCTGTGTAAGCGCCTCGTGCGACTGGTTCAGTATGCAGGTTTTTAGGCCATCGCTTACACGGCAGCGTCCTTGACTTGGCTGCACGTAACATGTTGGGATGGTAAAACAAAAAATAAAAAAATCTAAAACTCACTGGACAAGACCCCGTATGGGTTCTAAACTAAATAGTTGGGCATACTCCGATATCAGCGACTGGATTTACAACCGTTTATATTTTAAAAATATAGAAAATACTAGCGACAGCTTAAATTCAAATTTTGAGTCATTTAGTGTAAATAAATTGATTAAATTATATAAAGTTGGTGGAGCGTAGTGGGCATAATATGGTCCATATCGCTTATGCACCCTTTTTTTTGAATCACTCCTTCTATTAATGAAAACCACATTTAAAATCCGTTGCATATTATTGAAAAACGTAAGTAGATGTAAGAATTGTAGATCAAAGACTCTTCAATTTGTTCGTAAAGGTAATCCGTCAATGAATGAAAACAACATTTATTAATCATATAATATTACAAGACAAAAGTGACTGGAACTCTCTGTAAATAACTACAAGCAACCGAGCAGCGCTATCTGGCCATGCTACCGGCTCTAGTGCCTATAAAAGCGGAGAGCTCTTTCAGCATTTCAACAATCTTTCGCTCGATCGTTTAGTGCACATGGCCCTGTTGGGTATTGTTCAAGCCGTTTGATGCTTTTATCGATAACGTGGTAGCGAAACAAAATCTGATTTTTCTGTACGATGAAATATTTTCCCGGTGCATATTTATAGTAGAGCATAGTAGAGTGCCAGATTTTAGCGATTATTCGATCATTAAGATTTGTAACCGCTAGCGACTCTCCATTTCACCAGTTTGGTAGAGTGTCTGGATATATATTTTATATGTGCGTATATAAATTTAGAGGCTAACACAAATTTAATCATAAATGGTAAAACCTGCACATATCATTGTTTACCAGCGGACTTTATCCGCCAGAAAGTCAGTGCAAATTTCCAATAACACTAAAAGTAGTCATTTTTAAAAAGATTGAATGGTATACTCTTGCTCATTATATTTATCTGTTAATCTATACTAAAAGATAAACATATGCCATCATAGACTTTTTGTAGAACTAGTGAAAAGGAATGTTTTTTTGTTTAATCTCAAAGAGCGCAAAGCATCCATCAAAGATAGCAGGCAGCTTGAATTATTCCGTCATTTCCAACAATTATTATTGTCAATACACTTTCTTACACAAAAGTCTTGACAAATGATATCCTAATACCTTAGGAATCACTCTAACTATTGATAAACAGCATAAAAATCCGTTTGGTAAGTACATAGTTTATTAGTTTATTGCGAATAGACAGACGCGGTGACGGACTTTGTTTTCATATGTAGTGATTATAAATCATGAACTGTTACAAAGTAACGCCTATATCCATTAAGGACAGTAATATCTGTAAGTAAAAGGTCACATTTACGTGTTACGCAACTTAATTAGCGGTAATCAGAGGGAATAGGCCCGTGTCCCGAATGATCATCACATCTCGCGATATGATCGTTGGGAACACATGGCCCCCTTGGGTATTGTTCACAGCAGCTGCCTAATGAGGTTATCAAGCCTAAATAAGGAAGTTTCACTGAAAGAAACTTTATGTTAAACCAGTGGGGTAATGTGAAAATACGAGTGTTTTATTTAGTTGTGTTTAGTGTTTTGTTTATCATCTACATCTGGGAAACTCTATTTTGTAAAATTTTCTGACTAAAAATAATCTTCTCCAAAGATTCATTCTTATCTGTATCAACATTCATCTATATCGGTTTTGTGGTTGGCTTTTTACCCGACTGCGTCAGAAGGAGAGTTATGTTTTTCGAGCGTTTGTATGTATGTCCATTTCATCGGCACGCGCTACAGCCTAAACGACTGAACGAATTTTGACAGATGAGGTGTCGTTAAAATTGTGGTAGTGACATAGGCTATATAAATTTTCAAAATGGTGGCTATAAATGGGGGAAAAAGGGGGAATGTGTGTATTTCTTTCTCTTATCTTAGCAATATGGATATCAAATGAAAGGTTGTAAAAAGACCATTTCAAAAATATAAATATCATGTCATGTTTATATTACCATTTTAACAAAAAATGGTAAAAAGTGTACCGTATCATTTCTATGCCATAAACTAAAACAAAAAAAATCTCAAATAAAATTATTATTATAAAAACAAAAAACCCGACTGCATTAAAGTTATGAACTGAAAATAGAAAAACAAGGATCACTATATCTATATAAAATTTTAAATACTTTATGATGCTGCAGGCGGGGACAAACGTAGTTTTGGTAGATCTTTCTTTCCCCGCAGAAAATAAAGTATTTTGTCTCCGCTACCGTCACCATAAAGTATTTAAAATCTTATATAGATATAGTGATCCTTGTTTTTCTCTTTTCAGTTAATAACTTCTATGCAGTCGGGTTTTTTGTTTTTAGATTAATAATTTTATTTCGTTATCAATTATAACATCTATGTGGATGGATAACAGTTTTGATTTGAAACATTCTACTGGTACTTACCTAACGTACGTAGTAAAACCTACTTGAATGCCGTGATAGCAAATGGCGTGATGCTGGCTGATGCCATCTGTGTATAGCAGCAACAAGCAAACAAACAAATTTCAACTTTATCGTAAAAGATCTTTTTAATGCATTGCATGGTAACCTTATTTAACCCCAAGGACTGCCGTTGCTAAAAACCGTTTAGTCACTATACAACGGGGTATGCATAGAACTGTTGGGACATTTTCCAGGCTGCCAAATTATATCCCAACAGTTCTATATAGAACTGTAGTATAGTTTTTGCTCTTGACTTTACTTATAGCATATAAGTTATAAACTTTATATTATTTTAATTGATATTTCATTTTGTTTTTAACAAAAAAATATCTCTTGCGACAAAAGCTAAGTTGTTAAAACCAAGTAGCAGTCGTGTCTAAAAAAATATTCATCTATTCAGTTTAGAAAAAAATTATATTAAAAACCTCAATACCATTTTAAAGACATTTTCTATTCGATACAGTATGTTTATGATATCAAATTTAAGGTTTATTATTGCAATCACGAGAGATTCATATTATACTTATAAAAACTATAGATATTTTATATTATGTAACGTACAAACAAGATGTTGATATTGACATTTCTTTAAGTTTGTCCCATTACTTCTGCATGGAACTACTTTTTGACAGGCGTTAGGCATAGTTCAGATTTTCATAGTTTTGACTTTGTGTGTTCATAGTTCACAATAGTAGTGATGTTGCTTAATTATATATTCAAAATACGGAACCACAAGCGTGAGTTCGACGACTTTCACTTGCCGTTTTAGTCAAATTCAAATTCATATATTTTAAGCATGTTCTTAATCTTAAATAACACGCAGGTTTATAATGTCAAGTTTGACTTTTATGGAGCCTGTTATAAAGTTTCAAAGGCTTGTATCAGCTGCTATTTTGTATGTTATAATCTTCTACAATGTGAATCATTTATTATAATTCACAAATTAACTTTACTTAAGTGTTAATGTTTATACTATAACAGTAGAGCTAAGCATAGGAAAGAAGATACAATTACACTTAAGTAATACTATTTTATAGAAAGGAAAAGCTTATAAAATAAGTGCACAACGTTCAAGTAACTCAGTCACGTTTTCACTCTCATTTCATTCATTTGTAGTAACAACTAGAAAACAATTTGGGAATAGAAACTTATTTTTATGATATAATAATTATACGTACCTTGTTATCTATAAAGTGTATGGCTCTTATTAATTAGTAGTTTAATGGCCTCCGAGGAGGTCCTGGGTTCGATTCCCGACTGGGCCGATTAAGGTTATTTAAATTAGTCCATGTTAGGCTGAGCCTTCAATTGTAGCTAGTTACCATCCTACTTAGGCGTAACGTCTTGTAGAAACCGAAAGGGGTGTGGATTTCATCTATTCCTAACAAGTTAGACCACTTCCATCTTAGACTGCATCATCGTTTATTATCATAAAAAAAAGTATACTTCATTTAATAGCATGTTATTTTTATTTAAATTTAATCTAGTGTTGGAGACCATGTAGGAGAAAAATCTCCAAATTGATTTAATATTTATGTACCTTTAAAATTATATTCTATTCTTGATTTTAATTAAATAAATAAATTAATAATAGTAATTATATAGCAGTAAATAATTAATTACAAGGAAAAATACGACTTCTTAAAGGCGAACCATAATCTCCTCATTAAGTGCACATGGCCTCTGACAGAGTTGCCCAAACGCTTAATTCAATTATCGATACTATCCGGATTTCTGGTCCTGGCTCCTGCTTCCTCCCTCTGATTAAGCGATAATTAATAGTATTATCGTGTGATATATATATATGTAGGAAATATATTATAATGAAGACGATTTAGAATTAATTATTACATATACAAAATCAGTTTTAGTCACCCAACTGATGCTCTTGACGTAAATATTTAAAAAACATCAATAAAAAATTTAAGAAAACTTCTTCTGTAACACAGATTTTTTAATGACAAATTTTGACTCCACATTTGAACATTTTTTATAAAATTTGTTCTGAAAAATTTTTTTGGGTCAGATGTTGATTCTACAATATTATTGAATATTGTAGAATCTACAATTGTGTACAAGTCAACATCTGTCCTTAAAAAACCTCAGTTACATGAAATTTTCTAAAAACTTATAAAATTTTCTTAAAAACTAAAATCTTCTTTGATACTGTCGTTGCGACGTGTTCTCTGCAGTTGTCTGCGGTCGGCTACGAACTAAATACTTAACGATACTTCACAGTTTTCGAAAAAGACGAGACATTACGTTATTGTTTCTAAATTGATATATTTTGACGTGACAAAACATAACATAGATATATTATAAAACTCCTCTAATATCTTATTTTTATGATAGCGGACGCGTCTTCGTCGGAAAGTTACTTTAATCAAGATAATAATATAATATTCACACGCTCACGCATTTTTAAGCCCGCTAGCGCATTTGAATGAAATATTCATACAGGTTTTAATTTTCTGTAGTGCTTTACTTAACCTTAATACCCACCACCCACCCATAAATCGAGATAAAATATTAAACGCGTATAATAACATTCATAGGGTTCTTAAACGTACAAGTGTATTATGTTTAAATTATAAATGAGAAACAGGAGAGACTATAAATGCCTTCTTCTTATAGGTAGTAAAAATATTCGTATACATCTTATACATATAAGTGAGGAATATTTGACAGTAACACACTTTCCTTTAGTTACTTTCGATGATGGATCACTTCTTTTTTCCTTTATGTAAGTTTTACGCAAAGTGCAAATTTATATTATATACTAGCAAAGCCGCAAGTAATAAAGCTTGTGGCTTTGCTCAAGTTAATATTATTTTGTATCTATTTTGACTTATCAGATAAATGACGAATCAAGATGATAAGTACAAAACCATCTTTATTAAAATGTGTAAAACTTCGCAGGTATTGCTAGGAACACTTCAACAAAAGTGCTTTCCACTGACCCCATGACGTAGGTGTTCAACCTCATAATTATGCCTGTAATTACTCTATCAAACACCTTGCCCTTCAGACCAAAACAGAAATAAACATACTGGCGACAAAAATAAACAAATCGATAATTTGTTCTCTGGATCTGTCGAAAAATCTCTTAAAAGGTTACAAATTGTGGCTATCGAATGACTTTGTGCTTTGTGTCTTGAAACCTTTACTCCAAGAAATACGTAGCAAATTCGTATTCTAGTATCCATATGAATTCGTATAACGGTGCTTGGAACTTGGTAATATTATTCCTTTGTACTTCGTTAAACTGTCATTCCCAGTCAAATTTAACATCTGATATTTATCATTTATCAAACTTTAAAATTAAACAACTAAAGCCCGCCAATCCACATTAGAGCAGCAACATCTATATATCCGCTATAAGGAGGCTTTGACCCTTTTTAGTAAACAGTTTAAATTAGATTAATGATGGTAATTAATAACTTAAATTACTGAAAAGCTTACATAGATATATAAAGAAAAATAATTCCAAGCAATGAACAAAAAAGAGTAGTAAAGGTAATGTGAAAACTCGCTACCCCTTAATCGCGTAACTGTTGGTTTTAATTATGAAACATCCGTTCTCTCATCACGGCTTAAGGCATGGCAATTCGCATGCGTAAAGCAATCTACTATCAGAAATTCAGTTCCATCGTTGGTACCAAAGTGGCGGGACGTCCACACGAAACGGTTAAGTCGACACGATCGCGTACCGTCAGTTTTGCGAACTAACTGTGAAAGTGTGAAAGTGTCAGTGTTAAGAATCAAATTATTATGGGTGTTAAAATTAAGAGTGAAAATAAATTTTTCAAGTCATAATTTCATATAAAATACCTGATTTTTTGCTAAAGAAGAAAACTGTACCAAGTAGGTACAATTTTTATTTAACAAATTCCAATTTTCTTCTGCATTTGGATATGTACGTATATGCATTAAAATTATTACGCCTGTTAAAAAATCCATAGTAAGTTATTTCTTTTAGAATCAGACATTGATAAAATTATAAACTTTTATGAAAACTAAAAAAATATAATGCCTAAAATAAGCACTTCGGATTAGTACTCGTAGGTATAACTATATAATCATGTTTTGAAAAATAATTCAGAAATGGTTAAACATACTATTCAAGACATTCGTCTAATCATTCTTTTATTTAGGTATGTACGAGTATGAAAGTTCTAAGCTAGGTATAATATTTTTTTCATTTACTTGCAGACTTTATTTTGTATTATATCTCGGCTCCGTATTCTGGATGCTCTTATAATCTCTTTTAGCGTTTTCAACATGATACTTGTTATATCACTCGGATTCGTCCGTGCTATCATCCCTTTTACCGATTAAAATTATTAAAAATCTTATGTTAATGCTAATTTGTTTGTTGTGTAAAAGGTAGCTGTGTACGATAGGTCATGATATATTAAATTGGATTGGTCTTTGATATGACAGTCAGTCAGTATTTTCTTATATTCTACTCGTGTCAGTATATAATAAATGATTAAGCTACTTGGTCTAACGCCGTGTCTGTTTGTCAGTTTGCGATTAACTCAAGAAGTGTTAACGGATTTTTATGTTGTTTTACATACAGATAGATTGGTTACTGTAAAAGGTTTTCTTATATAATTTGTCAAGGTTTTGTGAAAATAAGCCAAAGTAAGATAATGATTGTTGGAAGTAGGTATCGGAAAAACTGAAACCGCCTGCACTGATTTTCTCGCGGACAAAGTGGTACATGCCCAGTAGTTAAATTATATAATTTGTACGTGATGTTAGTGAATTTAGGTAAGAATATTCCAGCCAGAAGATAAAATTACTATCTCGTACCATCAGTAGCTCAACTAATTAAGGCACACGCCTTTTTATGACTTTTAACTCATAAAATTTTATGGTTTACCTAAGAATAATCCCATTAGCGTAGTAAAACTCGCTCAAAAAGATTAAACGTCATCAGTATATTGCTTACGTCTACTTGCGGTACTTTAAATTTTCTTATTCTACAGTACATGTGTTTTTGCAGCTAAAATAATGTTCTCACAATAAAGTATTGTCTGGTTTGCTACAGGTTACATAGTTTGAAAAATTTGATATTCAACTTATTAAACTCTAGAGAGACACTCAATTGATCCGTACAATTAACAGCGGAGGCCAATGTTATCAAAATGAAATAACAAAAATCCAACAAAGCAATACTCGTAACATTTTATTACGAGTTAGGGTCCTCGTTGTCGCTTCCATGGGGTCATGTGATCCCTATAAATATTCACTCTGTATGTAAAAGATAAACATTTTGCTCCGTAGTCCTTTAGCGTCGGATTTCGTCAGAATTGGACGAAGAACGAAATTGTTTCTAGCTGGGGCGAGATCCGGATTAAACGATTCATTGATTGGGTACAAAACGGAGCATTTGTTTGAAGTACGATATTGATATTGATACTACTAGTACATACATCAAAATTTAAAGGCTCTGTTACACTCCTCGCACAGAATTGTGTACCTCGTTTATTGTTTAATTAAATATATTATTAATTTATATTTAATTAAACGTGACATATAACATAATTATAACAGAATCAAATATACCAAATATTTGATTCCATTGTAATTATTTCTCAGCTTTGTTATAATATTGGTATACTGTTGTTACACATTTGTGTAATTAATCACATTTATCATTACCTGATGTCCTACTATTTGATGATAAATTACGTATACCAGTCTTTTTCCAATAATAATTTCTAAAAAGCATTGGTAACCCTAACTAATATTAAATGTACGAATGTTATACAGAACTCAATCTATCATTATGACATTTTGCATACAGTATTGATCCAACGTACACCGATTTGCAATAAATTACTATTCCCGAAGGATAAGAATAACTTTTAGATGCTAGTAAAATATTACCATAATTTCAAACAGATTTTTTGAACAGTTTTGTATTAACATTGTTATTTATCTTTAGTTCATTTCACATGGTTTCACTTCTTGCTCTATTGAATATTGAGATTTCCGTCCAACTAAGGGTTAAGGTTTCGCAGTTTTACAGTACACAGAGATGGGAATATGATAAACATCATTACATCGGCCGATGGACTTCCACTACTGGGTACATGCCTTCTAGGGATTTTCAAACACAAATATTCTAGGCTACCTTACCTTGGCTTGCTGCGACACGTTCCATGTTTTCAGTCCACATTTGCGGGGTCGACTAACACTGCTCTTCGACGCGGGGTGACTTCTAGCATCTTGCATCTTCTAGCATCTAGGGCATCCATCGTTCATCAGCTTTTTGAAATATGTACCCCGCCCATTCCCATTTCAGTTTTGTGTTCAACTATATCGGATACATTGGTTCTTCTGCGGATATATAATCATTTATCATTCATGATTCAGATCATTTTATATGGCCCATAGAGCCAAAGAATATCACCCTTACTTCTTCCTTAGCTTACTTCCCTCACCTATAAGGAGACCTCTCTATACTGGGCTATTAAAATAGGCTGATATCCTCACATAAACAGAATTCCTGCTGTTTTTTTGACAAAACTCGATCGGAACCAACCCAATGTGTCTTATTATCATATGCCGAACATTACATTTGCATTTAGAATAGAGCCACGTCAGCTTAAATGCTAGCAGGGCAGTAAAAGTAATACTGTATATGTATCTTATGTGGCTATCAATATTTTGTTTAACTGCGGGTACACTAAGAGCTTTTTTATTGACATAGGTACGTTTGCGCTGTAAAATTGAGAATGATCTAAATATTGCATCCTCAGCTTTATAGAGTATACTAGCGACCCGCCCCGGTTTCGCACCGGTGCAATGCTGGTACTAAAGTATGTTCCTGGATTTCGAATCTTATATTGCTTGAAAAATATTAACTTAAATTACATGCTGTAAAGGGCAATAGTGATCTATATTGAATGCACAAAGTATTGAAGATACTTAATTGGATAAGGATTAATGCAGTAATGCTTAAAAATGCTTAAAATTGCGATTACTTTTGGTTTAAAATAAAATATAAAAAATGGTTATTGTCGGTTATCCCTAAGAGATAGACATATACCATCGCGGACTTTTTTGTTGGCCTTTTTAAGGTCGGCAATACTGTAGTAAATTATTTTGGTAGTTTTTTAGGGTTTAGCCAGTGCATTAATTTATGACATCACATCAGAAACCTCTAAAATTATTATCAGTGTTTCTCTACTATATTATGCACGTTTATACACATAAATCTTTCTCTTGAATCACTCTATCAAATAAAAAAACCGCATGAAAATCGGTTGCGTAGTTTTAACGATTTAAGCTTACATAGGGAGAGGCAGAAGAAATCGACTTTGTTTATACTATGTGGTGAAGAGTAAAATTACTTACCTACAGTAAGTATAGATATTCTATTTTCAGAAGACGGTTTTGTTTTAGTTATAATAGTATGCTCATAGGCGTGTTTATGTGTGAAAATGAATAAGCGTTAGCAAAACAGAAATAAAATATTAAATGTAATGTAAAAATGAGTGGTTTATAAGTAACGGTATTTTTTTTTATATTACGTAAATTAAATAGAAAAGGAGTTGAGAGGGAATTAGTTACCTGTTTAATAATGCATAAATGTTTTAAAAGAAAAATCTTAATAAAAAATATAGAAAACGAGCAAAATGCATACGTTATTAATTCAAATCAATTCCCGTTCTACAGAAATGAATGTTAAATCAAGCCGGGAACGTTCAAGAATATTTTTCAAGAGTTATGAGCGTTCGCCAAGATGACGTTTTTCAATTTGCATTGATTGAAATATTCTGTGAATCGTGCATTTTTGCACCATAAAGTGATCTGTTTCGCAGAAAACATCCTTGAAAGCATTTATTTAAATGCAATGTTTGTTTGTTTATGTGAAATACTGTAACTGAATTTGACAGTTTTTTAACATTTATCTAGACACTTTTGAATTACAATTATTTATTGCATACACGTTCAAGCACGTAATTTTGCATAAATATTGAACGTATGTGCCCACCAACCCGCGATGGAGCAGCCTGGTAGGTCTACGCTCCATATCCCCTCTCCTATAAGGAGGGAGAGAGGGAGGTATAATGGGCTAATAATGATGATGATGATAATTGAACGTTAAATGTATTTGTATGTTTTTCCTTAGAATTACAGTGACGTCAATGGAAGTCAAATATGGCAGATTACCAAAAATAGTGGATAAGTTACTTTTCAGTAACACTCCTTAAAAGTTTGTTAAAATCACTCTTTAATAGGAGAGGGGATATGGAGCGTACACCCACCACGCTGCTCCATTGCGGGTTGACAGGCTTAGGTTGATAAGGTTTCATTTATGAAAGATGTCTATCAGATGTAGGTCGTAGTGACCGAGGCCGACGGCTTAACGTGGTCGCCGAAGCACAGACAGGTGTGTAATAAATGTTTCCAATATTTATTTGTTATAGTCGTATTAAGTCGACTATTACTATAAAAACTTAAACTTAAATAAAACCACACCCACGGATAAAGCTGTATTTGATGTTAAATAATATGCTGAAACAAAAACATTGTAGTTAAAATGATTATTTTAATAAACTTTTTGTTATGTGAGAGCTTTTTTTCGAGCTTTCGTCATGTTTCAGTCAATTTAATTACATTGTTGACCCTCTATCAGAAATCAATCAATTCTGTGGAAAGCCGTCGTTAATACAAAGCGTATGAAATAAGTTATACAAAAATATACTGAAGGGTTGTTAAAGTTTTTCATTGGAGGCTTGGAGGATAGCATATCTAGGAGTCGTTGCCAGCCAAGGTTTCTACTTTATATACGTTACCTAGAACCCACAAACTGCTTTACTACGTAAAATAAATGTTCCTTAAACTTGCTGGAACCGACTTCATACATATGCTTAAGTAAATTAAAGCAACGAAATGACAGTTATTTTTTACTTTTTAGTGCGTTTTGAGTCGGTTCTATTATTTGTTAAAAATTTTTACAAATTAAAAAGACGTTATTTGTAACCGACGAAAAAAAAACGGAGGAGGATTTGAGTCGAATTATTGATTTTTTTTTTCTAATACGCAGATTGGTCTAATTGTTTCTGTTCTAATTTTGTGTTAAAATTTTTAGTTGTTTTTATTATACACCTGATGGACTCGAACCCTATCTGTTTTTTTATTTGAAATTATTTTTAACATTTTGTGGATTGAGGTTCGCTGGCGCAAGTTAAAGGCAAAAAAACCGGTGCTACAGGTCACCAGGGCTCCATCACCCGGACATTACATTGATCAACAGTATCTTATAATGTCGAATCCTAAATCGTGAATCATTGACGCTTTTCACCTTAACAAAGTGTATCCAAAATTGCGTAATGGAGTAATTAAGGCGTGAAAATAAGTCAAGTAAACTATATCGCTTGTTTTATAATATAAGGGTATATGATATATTTTTTTAATTTTTGTTTCTTATTAACAAACACATTATGATGAGCCCTATCTGAAAAATATAGTTTAATCGGTTTTAAAAAGTAAGTTTAGGTAGTATTCGACTTAATAATTGCAATTTAACTTTTCATATTTTTCTTGTTATTTATATAAAAACTTCGTAGACTTCTTTTGCTTACTATAATTGGGGTTGATATCTTACAAAAGCTTGAAGTAATTTAAAATAAATGTTTTCGCTAACAGCCACTTTTTCTTTTATTCATAAATCTCACAAATAACCTCTCAAGTCTACTCGAGAGCTCAAACCATCTCCTTTTATAATGATGCTAATGAAAGAAAATGTGAATCACTGTGTCCAAACTATTAGAGAAAATGTTAAGCGGACGCCTACGACTTCGTCTGAGAGTAAACACCAAAATGGTAACCTTCCAATTACACTAAAAATTAACTTATTTGTAGGCCAAATAAAGGTGGACAAGCCTATATATAAACCTATATGTGTTTATAGTAATACATTATTTTTTATATAAAAGACATTAGGCAACCATTTCGGTTGAAGCTTCCAGGCAGTTTGAATATGTGACTCTTCCAACAATTAACTTTTTGTATTTCAGCCAACTTACATAAAGCCTAGACAAATTTTATACTAAAACCCTACTTGGAAGTCACAGTACCTGTCGATGGAAACCGCAATAAAATCCGTTTTTTTTATCGACTGCAAGTTGGCCCTTGACTGCTATCACACCTGATGTAAAGTGATGATGCAATCTAAGATGGAAGCGGGCTAACTTGTTAGGAGTAGGATGAAATCCGAACCCCTATCGGTTTCTACACGACATCGTACCGGAACGCTATATCGCTTGGCGGTACGTCTTTATCGGTAGGGTGGTAACTAGCCACGGCGAAAGCCTCCCACCAGCCAGACCAAGGAAAATTAAGAAAAATCTCAATCTGCCCCACCGGGAATCGAACCCAGGACCTCCGACTTATAAATCCACCGCGCATACCACTGCGCTACGGAGGTCGTCGATTAAAATCCGTTTAGTAATATTTGACTTTATCGTTAACAGCCGACAGACAGGCAAGGTGAAGAACTTTGCTGTATAATAATTATGTACTCGTACTTAGTACTCATATAATAGTATGGATTGACTCTGAAAACATTTTGATAGGCACACCGCTATGCAGGGCACAAAATATTGTTAACATCAGGCTTTAATTAAAAGCTGAACAAGAATCTCTTATAAGTTCCAGTGTAGCTCGTTAACCCGGATCAGAATTTGGACCAATTATGTCATTAATATTTTAATTTGGTGAACTTTCCTATCTTCTTCAGAAGTTATAATTAAAACTCTAACCTACTTTGCAGCTACTATTTAATAATAAATATACATTTTTTAAAAAAATTGAGTACAAATTTTATACTGAACGATCATAACTTCATATGACTTCACTTCTTTTAAAAGTATCTTTTATACGGATACCTTTTATAAAGGCGCCAGGCATGTAATTACTAAATTGAAAAAACTTCAAAATGAACTAAAAAGTAAATTTCATCTTTTAGTTGCTTTAATTTACCTAGGCATATAAAGTCGGTGTCATACAAATGTAATTCTGTAAAAAGTTATGCATAAAAAAATCGTGCGATCATACGTAAAAAAGAACAAAACTGAGGAAAGTTTTGTCGTTGGTTAATAACAAAAAATAGAACCGACTCAAAACACACTAAAAAGTAAAAAATAACAGTGTCATTTAGTTGCTTTAATTTACTTAAGCATTTCTATGAAGTCGGTGCCAGCAAGTTTAAGGAACATTTATTTAACGTAGTAAAGTAGTTTGTGGGTTCTAGGTAATGTTCTTAAAGTAGAAACCTTGGCTGGCACCGACTCCTGGATATGCTTAAGTAAATTAAATCAACTAAATGACACAGTTATTTTTTACTTTTTAGTGCGTTGTGAGTCGGTTCTATTTTTTGTTAAAATTTTTTATTTCTTACTTTTTAGTGATTTATCGTCACGTAACATACTCGTACTATACTGTTATAGTATATTATACGGCACTTGTAGCCAAAAAGCTGCCGATACTTACAATAAAACCGAAATCGCTGCAAGTGTGCCTATAAAATTTTAAGAGTTCCTTCAATTTTCCTAGGATATCAAAATCAGATCCTAAAATGATGACCTTGGAAGTGTGCCCTTTTTAATAAAAAAAAAATATCAAAATCGGACATCTCTGTAAAAAGTTATGCGTTGCGTATGGTATGCGTCTGTATTAAGTTACATAAAAAAAATATACGTGTCAAATTGAGAACCTCCTCCGTTTTTTTTCGTCGGTTAAAAACAGTAAGCCGGATGCCTCTCAGGCTCCGAATATCTACTAATATTTTTATTAATAAATGTTAATTACTGGTTAAATAGTATGTTTATACATAGTAATTCAAAATAAGTATTTTCATAAACTCTTTAGGAACAAATATTTCAATTAAAACACTGAGTCAAGGATTTATTAAACTATTCTATTTATCATAATGTATAATACCTACTTACCTATTAGCAAACTAGCCAACATGAATAACCTTTCATAATAATTTTCCTTTTTAAGCTTTGGAAAAGGGTTTTTCGGAAGCTCTTTACTATTAAATATGAATAAGATATTATGTTAAAATGTTATCTACGAAATGATTTAGTTATTAGTTACCTTTTATGGTATAAAAACATCGGCAGAATTTTATACCTATTACAGAAATCTTTTTAATTTTTCACCCGTAAATTTGACAATTATTATACAAATTAAGTAAAATTATAAGACAAAAAGAAAATCATACATTTTTTTCTTATTTTCCTTATTTTGCTTTGCAGTGACGCGCTCTTACAATTAATTAAACCAATTTGTGTAACCTGAATATTTTTTATATTCAATTTCTTTATACTTCACATCTTACACAGCCTCTTTTTATTAGAATAATTATAACAGTTTTTTTAAAGAAAAATAAATTGATGAACCAAATAATTTGAAGAATTAAAAAAATATTTATACCTACCATTAACTTAAAATTATCTAAACCTCATCTACATTTTGTTTAACTTTCCATCTGTGGCTTTGACTCTTCTGTGGATTTGCTCATATCTGAATTGATATCGCAGAAATAGACCGAGCTTAGCTCGCTCCAAATTAATTAGCAATCATCCAATATTAATTTTGAGCTTTATTTCATTTCAGTTAAACGGATAGCACAATTTATATTCGCACTGAAACGGGAACGCGTGTTATTGTATAAAGCTTATGACAGAAAATAATAGTACCTACAGTAGTAACTTACATATTTGTTAATTAATTTTATTTACTATGTATCACATAATGGTTAAATAACGAAAGTAAAAATAATTTTAGTCAAATTATTTTATTAATATTTGCATTTTTTACCAAACTTTAAACATTGATTTAATTATCATCGTCATATTTTTAACCGACGATAAAAAACGGAGGAGGTTCTCAATTCGATACGTATATTTTGTTTATGTATGACCACGCATAACTTTTTACAGAGTTAGTAATTCTTTTTTTATTAGAAAGGGCACACTTCCAAGGTGGTTCCATTGTCATCATGTTAGGATCTGATGATGATATCCTGGGGAAATTGAAGGAACTCTTCAAATTTTGGAGGCACGCTTATAGCGATTTCGTTTTTTGTTTCAATATCGGTAGCTTTTTGGCTACTAGTGTCGTATTGTATAGTATGAAAGTATAGTACGATTACGTTACGTGGCGATAAATCACTAAAAAGTAAGAAATAAAAATTTTTAATAAAAAATAGAAATGTGTCATTTAGTTGCTTTAATTTACTGAAGCATATCTAGGACTTCATAGATATGCTTCAGTAAATTTCAGTAAAAACTCAAATCAAATCGGTACTATTTTTTGTTAATTGTTAATGTTAAATTTATCCATTGTCTTATTGTTTGATGGTAAAAAACCAGATCTCATAGTGCTATTACAAAGCTGGTAGGTGAGCTTGGGAAGACTTGTAGGTAGGAGCTTGATATTTCTAATTTTGTTTATCATCGATGTATATTATGTATAATAAAGTAGACGTTATTGATAATTACTGTCAACGACTTCAACGGCTTCGCAAGTTATAGTTATACCAACAACGTAGTCCTTAAATTACATTTAATTGTACAACTATGTACAACTAAATAAATAAAAACATAAAGAATATTAACTACTACACAAAAGAGTCGTTGGTAAGTTATAACGTAGACAGTAGAAACTGTCTTTACCATTCAAATGTTCGTATTAAGCTCTCTTTGTTGTACGGTATGTAGCGTTGGCTCTGGTCTTACAAACAAAACAATCTAAATAGAATTAATTCGTGTTCCAATTGTTCACCATTTTCACAATTACTTTCCACTACCGTTTTCACGTTGTTTGAGGTTCCACGATGAAACTTGTGAGATTAAAAAAAGTCTTGAAAATGCATATAAATATAAATTTGCATATCAATTCATCCGTCTAATACATTATATTTTTGAGGGTAAGGGTAAGTAGGAGGGTTAGATTTTATATACTGTGATTAATTTGTGACGCTCTTTCAAAATCTTTAAAATACATCTCTGATATGAGCAAATGTAGTTTTGTTTAAAACCTTTTTTTATTAACCTCAGCAACCTAATAACTTAATACATTGCATACTCAGTCGACGTTCATTTATAATTAGTTTTATCAAATAACAAATACCGGCAAAATCGAGCATTAAAATCATAGACCATTAAGCATGCTTTAATAAAAGCTTGTACTATACAGTTAGGTTTAAACTCCCACTTTAAACACTTAACAATGTAACACTTTGTATTTCTTAATGCGTCTGAAAAGGAGGATCAGAAAGGCAATCAGATAAACTAGCATCTTAAAAGTTCTCTTGCTCGGAGCTAGTTTCCGTATTTGCTCTATCTTTTCGTCAAGCTAGAAACCAACCAAAAGTTTACTTAATGCTGTTTTAGTTTCAGTTTTAGTTTTTTATTACTTATTTTTCAATTCCCACGCCAAGTAATGGTGAAATCTGTTGGCATACGATCGCCTTATTTTTATCTCTTTCTTCTAGATATAGTTTTTTAAATTTTGTAAGTATTTATATTATGCAGTGTACCTAAAATTTTACTTAAAAAAAATTAAGTTGATAATTTTGAATCGGTTTTGCCTATACTTACTATTTCATATAGTATTAAGTGCTATTAGCTGTTACGCTTCGAGAAAAAGTTTAGGTTTTAGAGATTGCTATTTATTATTCAACTTCAAAGTTTGGTAGTGGATAGTTACTCACACATTAAAATACAAAAGCAAAATACTTTAACATTAAAATAAATATTTTTTGTTAAAATATGTCTAATTCTTCTCCTAACTTTGATACTAATGTCCAAATTCAAGATATTTAAATTACATGCAAACTTGGTAAGCTGTTGAAAATCTTGCTGCAAGGGAGAATGTTCGCAAAATTTATAGCCCTTGGAAACCTCGGATTTATTTCATTTAAATAATGTGCTAATAAGAAGACAATTTATTATTTAACTAGCTCCTATAGGACTTTATTCCTTGCATCTGTAAGCAGTTATAGTTTTAGTAAAATCCGCTAAGAAGTTTTTGCGTGTTTTTGTGTAACTAATGTAAGTATGAGTATCTTGTTTTTGTGGGACGTATTTTATCGTGAAGAAGAATCCTAAGCGTCTAATGATAAATATCATTGCAGACATAAGGATATACTCTTAGAAATATCAATATTTATCAATAAATGATATTGATAATTTATCAAACAGATTTGCGGGTTTCTCATTTCCATCAAATTTATAAATCTAAATACGCGTCAAAAAATGGCTACCCCTCGAGATTTTTAAAATATGATATTTCGTGAAGGCCGCGCCAATAACTCGAGATATTTTTAGGATTAATTCGCACTCGGGGGAAAAGTTCGGCGATCGGTTGTAACAAAATTATATTTTTTCCGTTTCTCCCCACTTTAAGTGCTGCCATCGGTATAACTGAGTTACAATTTATAGGTGCCATTTATCATTTTATAGAGACATCCTCGTCGTTTGTATCACTGCAAATTATAGACTTTTTGTAACAGTTTTTGATAAATTTTTCATACAATCTTCCATCTAATATCGCTTTCTACAAACCGAGATAAGATTAAGAAACAAACAATTGTGCGCAAAGTCAAAGTTCGCAAAAATATTTTGTATGATTTTTGTTTCAGTAAAATGATTTTATTGTCACTACATATTATAAAACAATGTTAAACCGCCGCCGTCTGTTCGTCTGTTCGCGATAAGCCCAAACTCCACCGAACGGATTTTCACGCGGTTTTCACCGATAGGAATACAGCTTGTTTCAGCTGTTTAAATATAAGTTTTGTTGAAAGAGTAGCAAAAGTTCAAGCATTTTCATTGAAAAGGCTAGATTTCGTAATATACCAAAACAATGTATGAAAGGATTGTTGTATGAAAGGCCTCTTTACTAGGCCCCTTACTGCAAACACGTTCGTGATGGTATATATTTCACCAATAGATGGAGGGATTTTTAAGGAAGTCCATGATCTGTTAAAGTTTTCTCTAAATTGGCTCTAGCTTGTGATAAAATTGTAGATCATGCAGTTATCAACAAAAATTGTCGTTACACTTTTAATTTCTAATATTTAATTAAAAAAAAAAGCGATTTTAAAAACAAAAGTTGTGTTATCCATAGTAGGTACGCATTTTATTATGTACGCAAACAGCAGAACAACTACTTGTTGTAGTAAAAAAGAAAAAACTGTTTTAAATTTTAAAATACTTTAAAAAGAAACCTACAAACAGGACATTGAACAACTAGATTAGCTAGTTTCGAAGTTTTACCGTCTGAAACTTTTACTATCCCTATTGGCCGGCTTGAAACTAAAGTCTACAAAATAAATATTAGAAAAACAAAAACTTCGAAAGTAACTACAATTTAATTTTTAACAGGATTCCTTTTTAGATAGCAAATTGTATTCGTTATCGTTGAAAATGTGAACTTTGGCCAATATAATTACGACGTAATGAAATCAAACTCATCTTGTCATAACTTAATAAGTCTGAAACTTTTACTATCCCTATTGGCTGGCTTGAAACTAAAGTCTACAAAATAAATATTAGAAAAACAAAAACTACTAAAGTAACTACAATTTAATTTTTAACAGAATTCCTTTTTAGATAGCAAATTGTATTCGTTATCGTTGAAAATGTGAACTTTGGCCAATATAATTACGACGTAATGAAATCAAACTCATCTTGTCATAACTTTTACAAAGACTTTCTATTATGAATTAATTATAAACTGAGTGCGCGACCAAAGATACTTTACTCCTACTTAACAACATGTGCAAGTGTTAATGAAATGTGATGGTGGTGGTATACACAGTATGAGCAGGTGGATGGCGCTCTTCGGGCTTGTGTGGCTGCTGCGTGTACGCGGGTCCCTATGCGGGTGCACGGCCTGCAAGCGTGCTCGCCAGGACACGCACGACCAGTGCCGAGCACGCACGAGCACTGCTTGCCCGGATGAGCAAGCGAAAGCCGAGCGAGCGCCGAGTCCGCAAGAGCGTGCCGCGTTTGACGTCATTGCCCTGCAGCAGTACACGCGTGACGTCACTGTCCAGACTGACTTTGATGACGACGAGATCGAAGACTTGGATAAGATAGAGCTGCAAATCACTGAAGAATGTAAGTAAATACTTTCATAATTTTCAATATCTTGCAGGAAATCTTTAGTTTTTCGGGAAAGTAACTTGATTAATCCATAGTCCATCGATTATAGGATTATAGATAAACCTTGCTTGTAATTTGTAATAAATGATTTTTGGTTTTGGAAAAGTCATCTAGCTTCGTTTCAAATTTCAACCAAATCGGTTCAGTAATTCAGCACTTGCAATATGACAGTAATGATTTTTTCTTCTTTTTTGACTTCTTATACATTACGTTATGTTAAGTACAAACGATTTTATATGCATTTTATATGATTATTATATTTTTTCCTATCAAATTCAAAGTTCTTTTATAATGAGGCTCACAACAATGGGATATCAACTAATTATAACAAAAATGATTCAAAGAAAAAGAAATGAGTATCCCAACCTTCAAACTTCGTTAATAAAATACAAAAGGAACAAAAGCCTCTTTTGTATTAAAAGTGTTTCTTTATAAACCGAAAAAATACAAAAGATTACCAAATTTAAAGCGAATAAAACGATGGCATAAAATTCCGAGTTCCCAATGTTATTGTGGCAGCGTGCGGTCACAAATACTCAGTGTAACAAAATATTGACGACTATTTTTGTGAAAATACCCGCATCATAACAATATTTTTGTTATTTTATAACGAAACAATTAGTCTGTATAAAAAATAAATAAATAACCATGACATTTCGTGCTTATTTATAGCTTTTATCTACTTTTATAATATAATTTATTTTTATTTATATGCACTTTCTTAGACTGTAGACTATCTCTGTAGCAAATTTAGTTTTAAATCGATTCAGTTTAAACATACATGAGAAGGTAACTAACAGACAGTTACTTTCACATTTATAATATTAGTATAGATAACTTAGCCCTTGTCTGCAATTTTAATCTAAGATGGAAGTACACTGACTTGTTGAAATCCATAACACTTCTGTTTTCAACACAACTGAACGGATTAATCACACTCAGCCCAGTCGGGAATCGAAATCAGGACTTTTATAAATCCTTCCTGTATACCACTGGGCCACGGAGACCAACTAAAATTTATGTTATGAAAATTTAAAACATCATAAATATTTTAACTATTATAGGACAATTACACACATCGCTATATAGCCCCAAAGTAAGCTTAGGTAGCTTGTGTTATGGGTAGATACTATGATAACTGATGAATATATTTATAAATTTTATACATATTTATAATATATAGATAAACACTGAGACACTAGAAAACATCCATGCTCATCGCACAAACATTTTCCGGATGTGAGAATCGAACCCACAGCCTTGGATGCAGAAGCAGGGTCACTACCCACTGCGCCACTCAGCCGTCAATTAATATACATTACATACATACACAGAGTAAAAAAAGCAAATAAATCATTACAGTACTTAACGAGATGGTTTAAAAAAAACTTTTTTCTATTACAGTGGTTAGCTGGGTTCTTGGCTTTTAGAATATGCAACATAGTAGTAAAGCGCTAACGTGTTTTGTATATGTTGTTAAGTTACTTTTTAATTTATGTTCTACATATTCGAGTATTTTAAACTCAATGGAAGAAATTCACACTTTTCAATAATTTTTGCGTCACTGCAGTACTTTTAAGTTATTAACTATGTAATATTTTCTTTTATATCACGAGATTAGATAAAGTAGAGTATTAAACTTTACAATTTTGGACTTTTAATATCTCGAGCATCTTAGAATTAACTTTGATAATTTTTATAAAACGCCCTTTTTTCACAAACTTTTCACCTTATAAGAATGCTCAGATTCATAAGAACCTAAGTATACCGACATAGCTCAGAGAGTCACAGAACTAAAGTGGGAATCCCTGGGGCAAGTGGTTCAAAGAGCTGATGGACGTTGGGGGCCCAAGATGGCAAGAACGGCGACCCCGCACCGAAAAGCGCAGTGTTGGTGGACCCCCCTCTAAGATGGACTGACGACATCAAACGTGTCGCAGGGAGCCACTGGTTACAGGCGTACAATCGTTGTGTTTGGAAGTCAATAAAAAAGGTGTCCATCGGCTGTTGATGATTATAATAATATTTCGTGTCATAATGATCCCCTGCCATCATCAGCCATCACATAATCTACTATTGAAAACGCAAGTGGCATAATCGTTGATACAATCAATAGGTCAACTTAAAACAAGCACCAAACAAGGTCATTTTTTAACTTTCTTTACTACGATAAGTAAAGTCGTATACTTTTTGCAATTCACGAAGGCAACTGAGCGATCAGTTGGGACCGATACGTCACAACGGTCACGTGTGCTTGTTGTTTTCATGACGCATATTGACAGTACTTCTTGATAATAAGCGTGGAAACAATAAGCACAAGTGACCGTTGCGACATTTCGGTCCCAACTGATCGCTTCGTCGGACACGCACACTACGTCAGTGTACATATACACGTATACTTTCCGGATATATTCATACACATTCACTTTGAAAACACTCAGTCTAGTTTACTGAAAAAGGTTTAAAAAACCTTATGCATTCAAGAATTTTTTTTTATCGACTTCAAGTTGGCCCTTGACTGCTATCACACCTGATGTTAAGTGATGATGCAGTCTAAGATGGAAGCGGGCTAACTTGTTACAAAAAAGACCAAGCGAAACGGAACCCTAAAATACAATTCAATGTCATAGCAAAACAAGTAAGATAAAAAAAAACATTTGTTAAATGATTGTAACAACAATGGTTTAAATCTATATACTTTATTCATACCACCATTTGTCTTCTTCATAATGTTTGCTCATTTCTCACAAGTCCTTTGCATTATACATCAGAATCTGAAAAATTTGTGTCGGAATATTCTTGCTACTTTATCCTATTATTATTCATTTTGGGAAAAAACGCCATGTCTTTGCTTCGCTTATTTGAGAACATGAATTCGTCATGAATTCATAAATATATGTAATATTTACGAATTCATGACAAATTCATGTTCAACAATCAACAAAATTATATTAACGTTCAAATTAATATTTAGCTTCATATCTTAATTATAATAGACTTATATCTTAACTATATTAGACTTATATAAATCTTCTTAGTCCTTCTTTTATTTAACATAGTCTGTACTAGCCGTCACTCCCGGCTTTACCCACTAAGTCCCCGTTACCATGGGAATGTCATAATATGATTATGCAAAAACGTGATTAACTATGACTAGCCGGAATAAATAAACAGACATTTTAAAAATGGTTTTTTTGATATTATGAGTACCGTATATACTTAAATTAGGAAATTACAGACAGACACTTTAATTTTATTTTTATATACATTTAGTTAGCTTGTATATTGTTGGTGTTGGTGAGTTTGAATTATTAACCAGCGGCGAAACTGGAGTAAGTGTAATGGATACTGATTACAACAGCGGAATAAAAATATTTCTAGAACCAGTAACAAAAAATTTAAAAATTACCTAAAAAATTTTTACTCTCTTAGGACATTTTACATAGCACCATCCATGGCATTCATATCATTAATCACAAGATACCGAACGAACGTATGTCTTAAACATTCGATTACTAACAAATAAAATACGGAAAGAAAAGCCAAACGACCAAAATTTCCCACTAGACCAGACCTAAACTAATAAAAAATAATAACAATCGGCGGTCAGAAATCGAACACGGAATCTTCGAAGAACTAAGTAGGTAGATATGTCCCCACCTGCACACTTTAGAACTGGTAAAAAATAAATAAGTGAAGAACGAAATAAACTTTAAAAAAGCACTTAAAACTGAATCAGCTGATGTCTGTGCCAAGTTCAATAAACTTTCCTGTTAAATTACCTTCTGTAAAACGCGGGCAGCAAGTGTTTGAATGTGCGTGTTTGTCGGCGTCCCTTGTTGCGGTAGCGTTCAGAATGAGCGGTGCCGTTGTCGGTCTTTTAAAAGGCCGACAATCGCACCGCGCCTGTTTGTACGCTCGCTGCCGGTGCCGGCATTTCAAACTAAGTTTTAATCTATTAATGGAAAGTGCATTGACCTTGGTCGCGCGCGTTTGTTATTTTGATCAATTCTAGTGTGTAAGTAGGTACATAACTGCATTGAGGTTAATGGCTGGCTGGTTTTAGGGTAATTTATGGATGTATTGGATGGCGTTATGCCTACTGTCGTAAGTGAATAGATATTTTGTAATGCTTTATAATTTTTTTATTTATTGACTCTGGGAACAAATTTTTTTTTCTATATGCATAAGACTTGCTCCAGTTTCGCCGCTGGCTAATAATTCAAACTCACCTTATATAATACCTTCTCCGTTCCATTCTAGAAAAATCTTTTAAATTAGAACAGATTTCAGTACAGTATCCATCTGCAAAAAGTGTGATTTAATAGGAAGGTTTATTCAATCAGTTTAATGAATAATGTCGGGTTCTTGGCCTCTACGCTGTTATACCACATGAGTAGATAAAAGGAACAGAGACCAAGCTTCATACTACCGTGCGAATCGGTTGCACTACTACAAGCACGCGGGGCATGTGTGAGTGACCACCAGCCGCTTATCGCGTACGCGGCGAGTCTGGAATAAACCTTAAGGTGATGTCAGTGCGACACGTTGTTTGTATGGTTGTTTTTATTTGTCTTAACCTATTGTGACAACCCCACCAATGTAGGTAACAATTTTACACGTTCTTAAGAAGCTTTATCTCTGTACCTTTTATCTACTCATGTGGTTATACACCACACTACCATGTACTTTTACCGTCTTAGATAAATATAGTCATTAACTGACTAGCTTTAGTCAAAATAATATTATTAAGTACACCGCGATCTCAGTAAGACTTACAATTGTTGAGGAAGAGAGGATTACAACATAAACGTCTTAAAATTTCTCTTGAGATGCTTACTGGCTTTCTCATGTAACGAAATAATACGTCTTAACATGTTGCTAAGCTTAACTATTAAATATTTAACAGATAATAATACCTTATATTATTTTACATTATATTTCTAGTATAAAAGTCATCATCATCATTACCAGCTATTAACGGCTTACAAAGCTAGGCCACCCTCTTTCTGTGAGAGGGGATATAGAATTCAGACCCATCACGGTATTCCAATGTGGGTTGACGAGTTTAGAGTAATTATTCGTTTTAGATTCATTAGCGATCACTACCAGATGTTAATCGAAGTAACCGAGACAAAAGGCTAAACGAGCTCTCCGTGAGGTGGTGTCACACCACTAACTTCCCGATTCGAGGCTGTGAAAGCTTAAAAAAAAGAAGAAATCAGAATGATTCCATAATCTCATACGGGATTCGAACTCAGGACCTCGAGATCAAAGCGAAATATGCTAACCACTTCACCAATTAAGACAGTCCTAGAAAAATAAAAAATATATCAATTAACATAGACATTGAAATATTTATTTTCTCTACCAAAAACAAATTGAAGAATCAAACCAAAGAATGATTTTTTAAAGTTAAGTTTGTTAACATTATAATTTGGAAAACAATGAGAATATTTTACTCATATACACACCTATATCTAGCGGAATGCAAAACAAGTTTGAGAAACTATGCTTAAGTTAAAACGTTAAGCCCCGTCCCGGCGTAGCTCATATTTACATATAAAGTCCTATCCGTGCTTGAAGACGTCAGTTATCACCGCAAACACCTGCCGTTAACCCGCATTACTACTTAATGAAACCCATACACTAACACATGGAGTGAATATATAAGTGCCGATTTAGCACAGCCCGGTCATTGGCGAGTTTGCACAGAGCTATTTACATAGAGCTAGCTTCTGAATGATTAAACAGTAGGTCTATCACAAACATAGACGGCCTGCGGCTTTCATTGGAAGGTTGGCTCACTTTTGAATTTATGAATCTATATTTTATATGTTTATTTATATATACTTCAATAGGCGAAGGCATATGTTTTAGTTGTATCCTCCGTGTGCTGGTTTAGCATAGGCCGTTCATTGCCGGGTTTGCACAGAGTTACTCGTTTTTACACAGAGCCAGTTGCTGAATGATTAAAGTGTAGTGCTCTAACAAACATAACCCGGTCTTTAGCCTTTGAGTTTGACCGATTGACTTTTGGCTCAGTTAAATTTGGGATTAATATTTTTTTGATAAATTAAAAGCTGGCTTATCTTCAATTGGCGAAGCAGTAATTTATAACCTCAGCAAGTCTAGTTAAGAATCAAGACTGGAATCAACTATAAAAGTACCAAAATGCTAATTGATATTCTTTTTTAAATACTATGACACATTATCGTCATAATATGTTTTTTTTATTGACTACAAGTTGGCCCTTGACTACTATCACACCTGATGTTAGGTGATGATGCAATCTAAGATGGAAGCGGGCTAACTTGTTAGGGGTAGAATAAAATCCACACTCATTTCGGTTTCTACACGATATCGTACCGGAACGCTAAATACGATGCCCCGCCGGGAATCGAACCCAGGACCTCCATCCTATAAATCCACCGCGCATAACAATGCGCCACGGAGGCGCATTCAAATTTGTCATATAAGAAACGTTTATTTTCGTGTACTTATATTTTCTACCCACCAAATTTTGTTTCTTAATACTTCAATCGGTATTTACAGTATAGATACGTTAGGTTAGTAATAGCGTTAACATCCCTATAGTTAAAAGTTAGTATTTGAAAGGTATAATTTAAATCTGATACAGACTCCCTCTCCTAATACATACATTTCGGTAACGAGAAACCTTCTTCAACAGAAGTCTGAAGATATAGCCAAAAAGAATTATCAATATCGGATTACTCTGTAAAAAGTTATGTTAGGTTAAAAAAAATACACGCGTCGAATTGAGAGCCTCCTTTGTTTTCTCATCGGTTAAAAATTAATTGAGAGAACAAAAAGTTTGATTCTGGCAGGCCTAATATTATTATCTGTAGAAGTTTATCAGCATTCATTAATGATAACAATTAGACATGATGGTGATTATGATAATGATGACACGAGCAAGACACACAGAAATATTTCAAAACGAACAATAAAAACGTACTTTATTTTGATCCATGAATAATTCGCACGAAGCACTCGTAAAATGCAAGCTAAAATTAGAATGATGTCTTTATCTGGAACGCTTTACGGTGAATTTCAAATATTCAAAGTTCCCAGTTTTGATAACAATACAACGGGACGTGGATGAATTGCTTTTGTTTTCCCCAGTGGTTGAGTGGGGAGAAAATTTCTTCATTTCAGTTTTCATAACTTTATCTCGTACTTATACATATTTCCCATATGAATAGTGTACATGAATATTGTGCTTTTCAACTGTAAAGTAACACTAAACTAAGCAATTGTGAGATTTTAAACTTTAACCACTTTGTGATCTAAAGATTTTATTAAACACGTACTATTTTGTTATCATGTCCTCGAAAATTTGTGGTACCTTTATTACGATTGTTTGCAATTAATCAAGTTCATTTATTTATACATTACTTCAAATGTATTTGTCGCACAAAATTAATTTCCTAAACAAATTCTTATTTACTCTCTTTATTAAAAATCGATTGGCATTTTGTGGAGTTTGTTTAAAAATAAAGATGGAAGCCTCAGACCTCTTGTATTTAAGATCAATCCTGCAGCCATGCAGCTGAAGGTTGTTAGTAATGACAATAACCTTGGATGATTCGCCTAGGACTAGGTATAAACAGGGTGAGTGTGGTAGCTACTGTTGTTTGCAAGTTTATTCGTTTTTGCAGTTATTCCTTATTAGAAGAAGAAGAAGAAGAAGAAGAAATACTTTATTGCACATAAAAATAGATATAACAGAAACATGAAAAAAAGGATTAAAATAAACATGCAAAGGCGGCCTTATTGCTAGAAGGCAACCTATTGAATATATATTATTATAATATACGTAATTTAACTTATTTCAACCTTCCTTAGTAAACTGGTAACAAAACTGGAAAAATTCTGCACTTTTAAACTAAGATATCAACGATAGCAAAGGTTTCACAGCATTGCTGTGATTGTAAAAAATGTTTAAAATAATACCCTCAATCTAAATAACTACTTTTTTTTCTTTGGCCGGCACTTTGACATTTTGGTATTTTTTGTATGGGCCGTGAATGATGTCCTTTAACATCAAACAGATTACCGTTCTGTATCACAAAAAGATGAAAGCACTTTTTAATTACACCAAAAAATAAAATTATTTACAGAAGCACGAAAGAGTTAATTAACTCTGTTCTTAAGAAACAATGTTTGTACATCGCAGAGAATTAGTCTACGATTTGTTGTAAAAGTATTTTTGTTATTTTCTTTTAATTAGCCTTATTTTATTTACCTTAGTGAAGGGGTTCCCAAAGTGTGCGGCGCTGTGCCTTGGCCCTTAGTGCACCGTAGAAAGTAAAGAAGGGCATCGTGAGCCGATTTTCTATTATGAACCTATGAGGAGATCACCAAACTCACATTTATTTGACGTAGTAACAATCTAATTTAATTTTGTTTTTCTTAAGACTTGAAATACTTTCTTGTTATTTTCCCTTTCAATTCCTTTATAATATCTATTTTATGTATTATGTAGATGTTCTAATTATTGTTCCCATCAACTTTACTACTTTAAACTATCATTTCTTTCAACTATATTTTTTTCAACGGGAACCGTGACAATACACCAAAGTATCGGGTGCATCCCAGTAGTACCCCATATCGTAGTTCTATAGAACTGTTGGGACATTTTCCGAGCTGTCAAATTATATCCCAATAGTTTTATATAGAACTGTGGTACAGTTTTTGCTCTTGACTTTACTTATAGCATAAAAGTTATAAACTTTATATTATTTTGATTGATATTTCATTTTGTTTTTAACAAAAAAATGTCCCATGCGACAAAAGCTAAGTTGTTAAAACCAAGCAGTAGTTGTGTCTAAAAAAGTATTCTCTTATTTTAGAAGTTACAGGGACACACACATTTTAACACTTTGGAAGTATCTTTCGCGCAAACTATTTGGTTTAGAAAAAAAATAATAATATAAATAATAAAAACCTCAATACCATTTTACAGACGTTTTGTGTAATTTAAGCAAAGCTGTATTTGATATAGTATGTTTATAGATACTCTCAAATTTAAGTGGACATTTATTATTGCAATCAAAATAGATTCCATATTATACTTATAAAAACTATAGATATTTTATATGTAACGTACAAACAAGATGTTGATATCGACATTTCTTTAATTTTGTCCCATTAGTTCTATATAGAACTAATGGGACATTAAGCATAAATATGGTGTATCAACAGTTCTATAGAACTAAAATTAGGGGGTACTACTGGGATGCACCCAAAGTATCTGCGCCGAGGGATGAAAATATTGGGAATCCCTGCCCTAATTAATTTACCTTATTGGCTGTTTAAAGAAATATACATCACCAAGCAAACATAAAAATATCTACAAATAACTCGAACTTTAGTAGAAGTATTTTAATAAAATTTATCGTATTACAATGTTGTAACAGTCACAGCCTACAATACAGGTACAAATTCAGTCTGCAATCTCGCGGCAAACAATAAAAGTAACAAAAAGTTGTCACCGGCATCTGCGGTCGTAATGCGTAGTGCCGTATTGCGGATATAAACTATCGGATGTGAAAAACCGAACTCCAACTTTTACAAATTTATGCTTGGAATTTTCATTGCCAAAATGTTTTTTCATCAATTTCAGATAGATAGGAATATTATTCTTGTAGCGATATTTGTTGACTATTAAAATATTTTTTTATCAATTCCAGTTGCATCGTCATAATCAGCCTATTTTGAGCTTCGTAGGGTTTTTAACGTTACTGACGTAAAAAGTAATTTGACCCAGTATTATATTTTTAGAATTTTATTCTAATGTTTTATTAATTTCTATTAATAATTAATAGAAATAAATTGAAATTTTATATAATTTAACTCGGGTAGGTATATCGTAATTGTCAGCCTATTTCTACGGCCTACTAAAAGGCCATACCCCCCCTTATTATAGAGGAGATATGTAGCTTGGGCACGTAGCTCGAATGCGTTATTTTGCAAGGATGACATAAATGGTAATATTAACCAGGACCGACGTCTCAAAATACCTTCCGAGACGAGAGCTTATTCTGAGAATTTCTTGAAAAAAAGCTCAGTATTTCATAGCCTGATCCTGGATTCAAACTCTCTAAAACCACATAGCCTAAGCTCTAGAACAGCGGGACCGTTCGCACTATGGCAAACTTTTGCTTGGGGTTTTCAATGCCAAAATATTTTTTTCATTAATTTCAGATACATAGAAATATTATACTAGCTTGTAGCGCGATGATATTTTGGCTGCAGTATTCTACTGTATTGCGCATAAAAATAATAACAGCTTAAGTTCCAATAAAAACAAGGGCAACACAATGTGTCAATTTAGTGGGTTCAAATCCCAGCTCATATTGTGAATTTATATGATTTACGTTGATTTAAGTCTGATAGTAGATTTCAGTCGTGGCTTGTTAGCTTGTCAGCAAAAGATTCAAGGCGAACACATAGGACCTTCAAATATAATTTTCATCAAATATTTTTTTTAAATAGAAAAACAAGAGTCCAAACAGTCTTATTTGGAATCATAATAGAAACATGATTTTTATTCATTGCATTACTAATAACAAAGGAATATTCAGTCTCACGAACAACACGAGTTTTCCCGGATAAAGACATGGAAAAAACGCTAGTAAACTATACGAGCGTCGCTCTATCCATTCAATTATGGGGACCCTAAGAAGCAATTTTGTGATATATGACCGGGGGCAAGATTAATATCGCGTTGGCCACGACGAACTAGTAATTAAAGCTGTAATTACTTTCCCTCTACTCACTGGAATTACACAGGAATATCAGCATAAAAAAGTTACTACCTCGTTCAGAAACTAGTTATACGCATTAGGTTTTTATATTATTTGCCGGTTATTAATTGCCTCTCTGCTGCTGTGGACTGTGTAGTTTTTGATCTTGAGAGCCTGAATACAGAACTCCTTGCCAAAAATTTTTTTGTTAGAGCGAGTGTGGTATTTGGAAATCCTTGCAAGAGTCCAACATTGAACGTCCATCGGTTGACATCATCCACGTAAACGCCGACACATCAAAACAGTGTAGTGTGTATTAGCTCTATATTCCCTCTCCCATGAGATTTTCCTCTGTATTTGATTTAGTTACAACCTCTACCAGGTGGTAAAGGTACTTGTAGTGACTGGGACGAATGGATTAAGGTACTCTCCGCTTAGTAACGTAACAGTTTCTCGTAAGAAAGAAAAGCTCACTATTTCATAGCTCTATTTAGGACTCGCAACTAAGACGTCATGATCCGAAAACACAAAGACTATCTACTGAACCTTTTGACGACCTCCGTGGCGCAGTGGTATGCGCGGTGAATTTATAAGACGGAGGTCCTGGGTTCGATTCCCGGCGGGGCATATTGAGATTTTTCTTAATTTGTCTTGGTCTGGCTGGTGGGAGGCTTTCACCGTGGCTAGTTACCACCCTACCGACAAAGATGTTCCGCCAAGCGATTAAGCGTTCCGGTACGACACATTTAGTCGAGTTCATTACAGACATTTTTAGAAATAAAATAAATAAATTTCATAATTCGACTCAAAACTCGGATCCAGATCCTCAAAATCCGCCACATACACACACACACGGGTAACTACCGAAACAACGAGATTCGTGTTCATTAGAAGCATTATTATGTGCTCGTATTTGTTTATCATACCATTATTACAACAGCAGAACACACATCATTTGCATAGCCAGAGCAATTTCAAATGTTAATTCAAACTAACAATAATATTTAACGACACAATCAGTGTGTATAATGTTTCCGCGAATAAATTCAATCGATTTTATTCATTTTGACATCAATGCGGTTATGGCAATGAAGAACGTGATTTAAATTTATTCATTGATATAAAATTCGATTCGCTCTTTCTGGGAATTCATTTCTGTGTTATGCCATATTTTGAATTTCATGATTCCATTTTAGAACTACAAATTTAAAATATAAAAACTCAACTTAACCATATCTACGAGTGTGAAGTCGATGCCATCTGTAAACTTTCTACTTTAAAGACGATACCTATTCACACAAAGTGATTTTCTACTTTGTTAAATAAACTTTCCTTAAACTTGGATGGCACCGAGTTTATAGATATGGTTAAGTAAATTAAAGCAACCATTAAAGCTACTACAACAACTAAATGACGCATTTATTTTTTACCTTTCAATGTGTTTTGAAGTCGGTTTAATTTTTAAGCTATTGTATAGCTTCTATCGCGGGCTTTGAGCGTGGAGACCGAATACAGAAATTCCGTAACGAAAAAATCTAACATCCACTGAGTATCAAAAACATAATATAAAAAGCATAATTTCGGCACCAACGTCATTGGGAGGGAGCATGGCCTAGCGGTAAGGCGCTCTGTGCCCTAATTGTCAGAGAAACGCGGGATCGAATCCCGTCGGTTCCGCAATTTTTTTTTTCAAGCGTGATATTTCAAAAAGTCATTTTTTTTACAAGCGTGATATTTCTATCGATAAATACCATAACTTTTTATGACTTTTTGAAATATCACGCACCGTAGCCGAGCGCCTCACCGCTCGGCTACGGTCCCGATGACGTCGAAAGGTAAACATAAGTTGATAAAAATGCTATACAATAGCTTTACCGCGGCAGTCTCCAAGTGCCACACGTCTTTTTTCATAAAATTTTTTTTTCATACTTTTTAGTGGTTTATCGACAACGAACATACGTAAAACTTACTCGTTCTAAACTATGAGTACGAATATTCGCCAGCCAGTTATAAACTGCCGACATCGCTGCAAATGTGTCTATGAAGTTTAAAGAGTTCCTTCGATTAAAGCTAGATTTCATCATTAGATCTTAATATGATGACTAAGGGACCATTTTGGAGGTGTACCCTTTCTAATAAAAAAATAATTATCAAAATCGGACTATTCTGTGAAAAGTTATGCGTGGTCATGCATAAAAACATCCCTATCTCAAAAACTACTGAACCGATTTTAATGGAACAGTTGTATTCCCTAAGTTGAACAATACCTAGTGCAACAAAAAAAGAATTACTTAAATCGGACTTGTAGTTCCGGAGATATGCCTCCACAAACATAAATACGTATGTATTTACACACACTTTTGAAATTTGGCATATTTGTTCAGACGCTGATATAGACTAACATATGCGAAAACTGAGTGCCGAGTGTGAGTTTTCACCAAAACAAATCGAAAACTTCACTTTCGCGTTAAGGGCATATTTATATGGAACTGAAGCAGCGCCCCTGGCGGAAGTGAGAGAAAACTCAAATGGACGAGTGTCAGTGTTGAGTTTTCTCTCACTTCCGCCAGGGGCGCTGCTTCAGTTCCATATAAATATGCCCTTAACGCGAAAGTGAAGTTTTCGATTTGTTTTGGTGAAAACTCACACTCGGCACTCTGGGCAGGTCTGGAAATATTACATACATACGGATCGAATTGATAACCTCCTTTATTTTGAAGTTGGTTATTTAATGACAAGCCAACAATATTTATGCACACAATAAATTATATACATATAAAATATGTACTTCTCGTTTCCGCGGGAATTTCATTGATAAAATGTGGCCCGTGTGTTATTCTGATATGTGTTATTGTGAAGTATCATCAAAATACATTCAGTAGTTTTTGCGAGAGAGAGCAACAAACATACATACATACATAAATAAAAACTTTCGCCTTTATAATAATAAATAAATTGTTTATTGTCCAGAAAACATAGGTACAAATAATATTACTGCTTCTTAAGAATAACTTAATTTAAGTTATTCGAAATATATGAGTATACAGAAGTCAACTGTCCCTAAGCTAGGTATAAACCTGTGTTTTAGGCGGCAGTGCTCTCCTTATATATAAATGGATCGTTTAAGCAAAACAAAGATGCAATCCGCAGAAAAGACAAGTAAATAGTAATTGTATAGGTACTTATACTAATACTAGGTACGATATGAAACAATTTATGTACATCTATAGAATAAAGTTACGTTTTGAGTCGTTCATGCGTGCGTGTGTGCGTGTGTGTGTGTGTGTGTGTGTATGTGTGTGTGCGCGCGCGTGTGAGTGTGTGTTATAATATTAGTAATGATTACTATCATTATATAAATTTATTGCATTTCAGTATGATCTTATATGGCACTTTTTAACTGCTTTTTCTGGTTAACTTTAATACAATAACATGGAATAAGTACTTATAATCAATCAGAATTGTACGAATCACATTACCAGTCTGTTTTGAAGAACTACGAAACTACCACGTTGGACGAATTGCTTCCTATGTGAATATGAGAGACAGTGAGATTGAAATTGTTTTATACGAAGTATCGGATTTGTTATGAAATATAAACCGTATGTTTTCACCCTTATATTTTGTATCTATGACGTGGTACATGTTTTCCGTAGTCTGTGGTATTTTTCTGTTGTATCTCTCTTTCCGGCTGCTCTGCGCTTCAGGCACCGGACCAAATGTATAGTTGTAAGTTTCAGAATCAGAATCAGAATCATTTATTTGCTTGAAACATTATTGTATAATATACATAGGTCTTGTTAAGTTAAAAAGATACAATGTCTCGCCGATAACAGGCATGCAAATGTTAAACTACATGAAATAATTACCTAAAGCAATGAAAATAAAAACTAATAAAATGTCAAAGAGAATTTAAGAATATAAAAAAAATATATATCAAATAAAAAAATGTCAAGTATCATATCAAAACAATTATTATCAAAGATAAAAAAATAAAATTAAAAAACATAATAAAAAAATACATGTTAGGTCAATGTCAAAACCTGTACCTATTTGCATATTCCTGAATCGTGTAATAAGCTTTATCTATCAAATGCTCCTGCAGCTTATGTTTAAAAATATTGATTAGATTATATATAATCACTAAATATTTCTTTTTACTGCCCACTTTGTTAGAATTAGGAGGAATTGTGTCCTGAATACAAAGATTATGTGGAGAAAGCCAATACATACATCAGACAGTAGTTCTGGTGTGAAAAAATTGTACATGATCCTAATGAAATAATGATATTTTATTATTTCTAGAGGGGACGTCTGTCAAGGCCAGACGGGTGGTCAGTCCTCATTAGAACCATTCCACCCAATTCCCGTGATTGAGACACAGGTTCACTGGTGTCCCGACAGTGCCCCCCCCTCAAGCCTACCTGTAGCCTTCGTGAACCTAACAATTCCCCCTATGGTGAGGTTCGTCAGGTCTGCTTCACTAATTCTATCCTTACCTAGTATCTCCCGTCTTACCAGCGCGTACATGGGACACTCAGCTAAGAAGTGATAACTGGTCTCCTCTTCGCCACACTCTGGACACGAAGGATCATCCTTTATTCCCATTATCTTGAGATGCCTATTGAGTAGACAGTGCCCAGTTGTCATGCCTACTACTAGTGCTATGTTGGTTCTGCTTTGTGACAGTAGATGCGTTGTTTTCTTCTTGTCGTATGCCTTCAGGAACATTTTTGATTGCCTGTACTGTGTTGAGCTGTTCCATCTTGCATTCGACTCCCTTTGTATAATACCTTCGATTACCCGCTTTGTTATATTATGCGGAATGGGTAAGCAGGGCTCTGGTCCGTGAAAGTGAAGACTAGCGCCCATTCTGGCTAGTTCGTCTGCTTTTTCATTGCCGTCATTCCCTTGGTGGCCAGGGACCCAGGCAATGGTAACTGTTGTCCTTTCAGCCAGAGAGTTCAGTGTTTGCTTGCATTCTCTTACTAAGGCTGAAGTGGTATCCTTTCTGTTAAGCGCTTTTAGTGCAGCTTGACTATCACTATATATGATTACGTCATTGCTTCCTATGTCCGATAATTCTATTAGACTTGAGGCACAAGCCATAATGGCATATGTCTCAGCCTGGAAGATGCTTGCAAATTTGCCCAGACTGATGGTCTGACTCTTATTTAACATGGTGCTGTAAAATACTCCAGCACCACTGAGCTTTGTGGATTCCCGCCTTGATCCGTCTGTGTAGCAAATGATGCTACCTTTGTGGGCGGCATCAGTCTTCCATGTCTCCCTTGATCCTATATGTACTCTATATTTTTTATCGAAGATGCGCTGTCTCTTGATAAGATCATTATTGCTGATTATCATCGACAGCCTTTCTCCATAGATTTTGTCTACATCTGTGTGTCCTTTGTCCATGAAGTTGCCTTTCCATTGTTTAGACACTTTCATTCTATACCATTGTTCTAGAGCAATCTTTTTTGCTACTAAGTCCAAAGGATGCAGTCCCATTAGGACCTCCAGCGCTGCAGATGGTGTTGTCCTGATGGCGCCTGAGATCATTAGAGTTGCTAATCTTTGTACTTTTCCTAGTTCTTTGCTATTTATTTTTGCTTCCGCTCTATGCCACCAGATGATAGCTCCGTACAGAACTCTAGGCAATATAATAGCCGTATATATCCATTTAATGACACCCGGCTTCATGCCCCAAGTTCTGCCCACAGCTCTTCTGCATTGCATTAGAGTTATTTTGGCTTTAGAGCATTGTTCCTGAATATGCGTCCTAAATCTTAGGGTGTTATCTAAAGTTATCCCCAGATATTTAATTTCTTTTATACTTTCTAACTCAACACCTTTAACCTTTATGGGTGTAAAGTTTGAGTTTCTCCGCTTGGTAAACAGCACTAGCTTGGTTTTAAAGGGGTTGAGGTTAAGACCTTTATCCTGACACCAAGCTAATGTACTTTTAATGCCTGTACTCATGATGTCCCTTACGGTATTAGGGTCTCTACCTGTGACTAGGAGTACTCCATCATCAGAGTAGGCCTGCATATAGATCTTCATGTCATTAATTTTAACAATTAATGAGTCTAATAGTAGACACCATAGGAGAGGCGATAAGCATCCTCCTTGAGGAAAGCCTCTGGTTGATCGTATGGTAAGTGTCTCTCCACCTAAGTTTGCTGATATCGTTCTATGTGTTAACATGTTCACGATCCAGCTTTGTACTTTATCATCTATACCATCTCGGTGTAGTGCTGTTTTTATCGCTTCTCGATTCGCCTTGTCGAATGCCCCTTCTATATCAAAGAAGCATCCAAGTGCGACTTCTTTGTTGTTAAGTGATCTTTCTATCCTGACCACTAGATTATGAAGTGCAGTCTCAGTAGATTTGCCCGCCATATAGGCATGTTGGTTATTGTGTAGTGGCCAGGTACTCAATTCTATTTTCGATCGTATGTACCTTGGTAGGTTGTCTTTGCTGGCTTCGGAATAAATACCGCCTTGACTTTGCACCAGTTTGACGGCAAGTATCCACTAGCTAGACTTGCTCTGAATAGCGCTAACAAAGTTCCTTTTATAATCTCGAATGCTGTCTGCAGCATCTTTGGAAAGATGCCGTCAGGTCCTGCTGCTTTGTATGGAGCAAATGAGTTAATGCTCCATTCAAGTTGTCCTGGGGTGATAATATCCTCAACAGCCGCCCAGTTTAAGTCGGCAATTGTGGGCAGGTTTACTTCGTGTTCTGATTCTTGACAATCTGGAAAATGTGTCTCCATCATTTTTACTAGTTTCGGATCAGAAACTAGCTCACCATCTATCATAATACTTCCTAGTTTGCAAGTTTTATCCTTGGCTAGGACCCTTACTAGACGGGCCGCATCCGGGCCGGGATATTCCGTTACACCCTCACAGTAAGTATGCCAGCCCTTCCTTTCTTCTTTCCTGCACTTGTTTCGGAAAGAGGTTCTTTTTCTTCTATATTCTTCCCAGCTATCATCGTCGTCATTTTTGAAAGCGACTCTGAGAGCTTTGCGCACTTTCTTCTTATCCTTCTTTAGATCTTTGTTCCACCAGGGTTGGCCTCTCCCCAGTTTTATCTCTCTCGATGGACACGCTGTTTTATAGGCGTCCACCAGTTTTACCTCTAGTTCCTTTGCGCAATCTTCAATTTCTTCTACGCTATCGTAGGAGCTGTGATCTGGTCTCCATCCGCTTAGCAATGAAGCAAATAGCTCCCAGTCCGTTTTCCTTGTGTTCCTTAATACTACTTTTTCCACATAGCTGTCTATGTGGAAGGTTATCCTGCGATGATCCGAGAAAGATTCCTCTAGATCAACCTTCCATTCTTTGATATATTTGGAAATATCATTAGTCGCTAGTGTGATATCTAGTACTTCCTGTCTTGATCTTGTGACAAAAGTACTTGTATTACCTATGTTCATAATCTCAAGACCGGTGCCTGCTATAAATTCTAATAGTAATTCTCCTTTAGTATTAGTGTTAGTACTTCCCCACGCCAAATGATGTGAGTTAGCGTCGCACCCAATATTTATAGGAGTTCCCTTACCTCTGTATTTAGTTACAGTTTCTTCAAGTTCTCTCGTTGGTGGAGTGAATTCTGTCTCGCTTGGGATGTAAGCCGAGATAAAAGCCACTCTTTCGTTACGTCCCTCATCTAGCGGAATGTTCAATTCCACGGCCACAAGGTCTCTGTAACACTCATTTGCTATTAGTCCTAATGACTTGATCCTGTTACTGGCATAGATACAAGTTCTGGGTTTTGACTCACCATCACAATGGACAATTATGTCTCCACCCAGGTTTCCAATGCCCGCCACGCGTCCCATAGAGACATATGGCTCTTGTAACAAGGCCAGGTCAATCTTCTTGCTTACCACAAATTGACAGAACTCAACCATGGCCTCCCTGCAGTGATGCAGGTTTAACTGGAGTATTCTTAAAGTGTGTGTGTGTTTGTGTGTGTATGAGTGTTTTTTAATTTGTGAGAATGTGCTTAAGTGTGTGTGTTGAGTGTGCTAGGTGTAGTGTCTACTTCAGCACATGTTGATGTTGAGTCCCTCATCGGAATCCCTTAGAGGGCCCCGCAAGTTTCTCGCCACCACGCATGTGCTGACTCTTTTGAGTGCCGGCTCCAGCTCGTAGCGGGTCCGACGTTCCGGGTGCACCCGTGAACAGAGGGCACTGTGGGGGGGTACTATTGTCCCCACTGGCACCTCTGCTGCTTTGGGAATCCGTATACGATGTTCCCGGCTCCGAGCTGCCGCCGACCGCGCCCGTCGGTGGGCATTGTGTAGTGTCCACGTTCGTAGGGCTTTCTTTTTTCCGTCCTCTAAGAAGTCTGGCCTGAACTTTTGTGAGTTCACAGAAAAGCCAGACCTCGCCCTTGTCGAAGACTTTGCAGACCTCGCGCCGGATTCCCACAATCAGTCGTTCCCCCAAAGGGAGGGGCTCCCTGACTATGAGATTCCACTCGGAGATCTGCAGGTCAGTCCTTTGTTCGTTCTGGCCTTGAATGTGCGCCAGCGGCTCGTCCAACCTATGTTTGGTTGCCGGCCCTATCGCAATCTTGGCCCTGTCTCGCCTGAGCATCCTAATCTGAACGCCATTGTAGAGACCAATGTCACAAGACAGCAACCAGTCCCTTGACAACTCGTTAGCCGGTGTAACAAGGAAGAAGCCCTCCGACACCAGCCCCGAGGCAGCAAAGTGTAACTTTTCGCTGTCGACTTTCTCCTTAATGGCCTTCAAGATCAGTTTGCTCAGTCTTGCCCTGATCTCATCCGCCAAGTCCACATCGACCAGGACCCCGTCATCCCTGAAAATGGCCACGGCCAGTTCGCTTAACTCCCTTGCGGTGTTTCGCGGTCCGTCCTGTGACCTTGGGTTGAGACGTTTCGCTGGTCTTTGCTCCTCCGGATCGGTTCCTTGCCGTTTAACTTTTGGTGGTCGGACCGCCCCTGATCCTCCAGCTACCGATGGAATTTCTCCCGTCGGCTGCTGAAATGTCAGTGGCGATTCCGACGCGGCATTTTGCCTTCTTAACTTAGCTCTTTCTCTTTTTATGCTCCGCTTGGATCGGACCACAGTGAAGCCGGCGCCAGCACGGCCTGACGACTGTGACGGCGGCGACCTCAAAAGGTCCTCCTCCCGCAGGTGTAGCTTCCTTATATTGCTTTGGAGGTCATTAACCGGTCCTCCGGGCGGTGACGATAATTCGCGTGAATCAGTGCCCTCCCCAGAATACGAGGGGCAGCCTGAGGCGACTGTCCGGGACGATGTTAGCCGATCAGTCGCCCCAGCGAGGGGGTCTCCATTCCTATGGGGGGGAACGGTACCCTCCTGGGGTAGTTCATCTATATTTTTGTCCACGTCCATTATGTCTAAGAAGGGGGGGGAGGGAATTTCTTGTTTGGAAGGAAGGTAGTTGATGGAATAAAGGTAGAGGGGGGGGATAGAGGACGTACTAAACTGCGGGGGGTAGTCGCAGTCCGTACCGCCATGTCCATACTCAGCTATTGCAGTCCGAGGTAATTTAAAAAGGGTGCAGGCTCGTTAGCAACTGCAACATTGCCCGGGATGTACGACTGGGGCCGCTCTGTCCGCCCAACCCCAACAATGTAGTGATTAAGCGGGCAAAGGGGACCCAGCAGCTAGGACGTGTATGGGTCAACTTATGTTGAAGCTCTGTAGCACAGCCTGCACGTCTGAGCGTAGCATTCAACATCCACACCCCAAATAATGATATTGTAAAAGTGATCAAATATCTTATCCAAAAAATCCATTTGAATACAATCACGGAAAACTTCGAGGTAACTTGATGCGAGGATTGCCAGGAGGCATCTCTTAGAATGCTGTGTTCAGTAAAATTATTGATATAACGCTTATATTATTGTTTGTCCTAATTAATTCTGCTAACTATGCCTGGATGAAAGGTTGTTTAAGAATTACTTTTTTACATTTTTGAAAAAATAGGTAATTTCATCGAAAATGTTATCCACTGAGTCAATTTAGACATGAAGGCTTTTAAAGTAAATATTTTTTAAAGACCTTATTAAGGTTAAGATAGGTGATATGGATTTTAGACCACACTGCTGTAATACAGGTTGCCGTGATAATGTTTTTACTCTCGAAACTATTACTATAAAATGTTAATGACTGAAACTGACAGTTTTACGTGCTCTCCGGGTCGTGAAGGATCCACTAACATCCCTAAAAATTAATCTGAAAATTATTCGCTAAAAGAAAAACTTACCAGATAATATTATAATTAAGTATGTCGTAAATCGAAATGGTGCGGCTCTGTAAAATGGTTTGCCAAACCAATTTATTTTGTGATTTCATTAATGAACTTTTTAATTATATAAGAACTTTCATCTTATTTCCCAGCATTAATACTGACTTATTTGTGTGTGCAATAAATACTGTGAGTACAGGTAATGGATAACTTCTGCGTTGTAAAAACTATCGCAAAGCCAATTCGGCTAAACACTTTCCGACCGTAAAACAAATTGACACCGTTTTGTAAAACACCTACATTATGTAATACGAAGAGTACCTATACTAAAGCCAAACTCGATTGAAAATGCTTGTCAACAAACAAATTTAAAATGAAGGTAGAAAATGCAACACATTGTATGCCTTATAAATTTAAAATTATATTTTGTTATTTTAAAAAATCCTATTTAAAATACATTGAGTATATTAAGTAGTTTTAAGCTTACCAATCTAATTTATTGTCATGAATTCGTCATTGACTAGTTAATTCAAAAAAATGTGTGCGTGTACTAGCGTACACTTGTAAGAAGTGAAACTAACTAACTAACTTATCAACATTCAAGTATTAGAAAAAATTGATACCATAATTACACCCACGTGTTAGTGTATTGAAAAATACAATCAAAAACTGAGGTTAATTTTAAATAACGTGGAAAAATAAATACCATAATTACACCAAAGTATTAGAAAAAGAGATGTAATTACTTACTTTTTTTAGAAATTCACTGAAATTAGAATTAAAATAAACCCTTTGATTTTGCTGATCACTTCAATATAACATATTATCACGTCACTTCCACAAGTCTAAGATGGCGCGTAACGGAAAAATGTGACGCGTAACGAAAAAATGTTACACTAAATTTTTTTCCAACCCCGATAAAGAAGTTTCACTTCAAAAATTGGTGTAAAATGACTACTGATTTCCACCTTCATTTTTAATTTGTTTTTTGACAAGCATTTTCAATCGAGTTTGGCTTTAGTATAGTTAGTCATACAATTTATAGAGTAGTTATTGGCAAGCGATTTTTATTTCAAGTATTTTTTATAATGTTTTTTTTGTTGGCAGCGAACGTGAGTAATTATGACAGCGGTCGAGAGCAAAATATGATGCACAGTCCAGAGCAGATGACAGGGAGTTTTCAGGTAAAAAGTTATTTTAATACCTACAATAATGTTTTTTTATATTTCATCATCATCAGCCTATTAACGGCCTTGGAGGGATAGGCCTCTCTTCACATAGAAGATAGAATATTGTTAGCATTTTAAAATATTACAATTTGTTACCATACACAATACTGTTCGATATTGTCTATGGTAACGTAAGCTTTTGTCTGTCGACCGTGAGATGATTTCAAAGGACTAGATTCCAGGCCGTAAAATAAAATGTAGAATGCATATATTAGAATAGTCGAGTAGTGTATTTTACTGTTCTTTTGATTGTTACACAGTATGCATATTTTTAGTGTAATATTAATTATTGTAATTAAGTGGATTCATGTAAAAAGAGCATGTGTGTTTTTCTGGCCGCGTCTTTTCTCGTCACGGACTGCATTTCCGACGCGGCGGTAGTTTCATCATCATCATCATTATCAGCCAATAGACGTCCACTGCTGGACATAGGCCTTTTTTAGGGACTTCCAAACACAACGATCCTGAGCCGCATGTGCCCAGCGGCTCCCTGCGACCCGTTTGATGTCATCAGTCCACCTGGTGGGGGGTCGACCAACACTGCGCTTTCCGGTGCGGGGTCGCCATTCTAGCACCTTCGGCCCCCAACGTCCATCAGCTATTCGAACCACGTGCCCCGCCCATTGCCACTTCAGTTCTGCGACTCGCTGAGCTATGTCGGTTATTTTGGTTCTTCTGCGGATCTCCTCATTTCTGATTCGATCACGCAGAGATACTCCGAGCATTGCTCTTTCCATCGCCCGCTGAGTGACTCTGAGCCTTCTTATGAAGCCCGCAGTTAGCGACCAAGTCTCGGATCCGTATGTCATCACTGGCAACACGCACTGTTCGAAGAGGGCGGTAGTTTACAAAAGAATAAACAATTTTGAAGACATCGAAGTATTATTTCTACGCCCAAGTTTAATAATATGGAGCGTAGCAACGCTGCTACATCAGTGCGGGAAGGCGGAATCAGGGTTACAATCAGATGTTGATGATAGTGACCGGAACCGATGCTCTCCGAGACACAGGGGTGTAAAACCGCCAATTTTCCGACTCTGGGCTTGGAATGAAAATTTCATAGAATAATGAAATACTCAGAATTTTTTTGGCGACCCGACCCAAGATTATTATTATTATTTTTTTATCGACTACAAGTTGCCCCTTGACTGCTATCACACCTGATGTTAAGTGATGATGCAATCTAAGATGGAAGCGGGCTAACTTGTTAGGAGTAGAAACCCCTATTGGTTTCTACACGACATCGTACCGGAACGCTAAATCGCTTGGCGGTACGTCTTTGTCGGTAGGGTGGTAACTAGCCACGGCGAAAGCCTCCCACCAGCCAGACCAAGGCAAATTAAGAAAAATCTCAATCTGCCCCACCGGGAATCGAACCCAGGACCTCCGTCCTATAAATCCACCGCGCATACCACTGCGCCACGGAAGTCGTCAAAAATTCGAACACAGAATCTCGTGATCGAAGCCACATGAGATTAATACTAGACCAACGAAGCCCAAAAACCTGTTAATCTCTACGGAATCATTTAAAAATCGTGACGAAATTTAGTAAAAGTTTAAGGAAACAAGATACTTTAAATTAGTACAACCATATTCATCATCATCATTATCAGCCTGTAAACGGCCCACTACAGGGACAGGCCTCCCTCCTTATAGGAGAGGGGATATGGAGCATACACTCACCACGCTGCTCCAGTGCGGGTTGGCGGGCTTAGGGTGATAATGTTTCATTTATTAACGATCACAATCAGATGTTGATGATAGTGACTGGGACCGACGGCTTAACATGCTTGCCGAGGCACGAGGGTGTAACACCACTAACTTCCAAACTCCGGGCTTGGAATGTACTAAACATTTCATAGAAGAATGAAAAAGCTCAGATTTATTTCATGACCCGACCCAGGAATCGAACCCAGGACCTCGTTATCGAAGCCATATAGGCTAACCACTAGACCAACGAGGCAGTCTACAAGCATATTAGTGAGGTCTAAACTTGATTAGTCTTGCAAAGCATTTCAGGAACTCATATTAGGGAGTAAATAATATAATGAGTATCCTCACAACGTAATATCTATATCTCTGTTTGAGTAATGTAAATTTGTTCAACTAATGAATTGTATCCATAATACCATGACACGATTAAATTATAAAGCAAGGTATGAATATTAATGAGTTGAATACGGAAGAGTTATGATTTCAGTCTGGTCTATGTTTATGGTTCATGAATATACATTCATTTGCATTGCATTCCTACATAATACGGAAACTACTTCTTTTATTTTGATAAATGCGATGTCTGTGGTTTCTTCGCGTTTCTAGTATATTCTCTGTGGTGTATATTGCGGATAGCTATGTCTCTAATAACAATGGCTGTTGTACATTTATGCATGAATATATTAAGATTTGTGACTTCAAAAAAAATGAGATATATCTTATACAACGTGGTAGGTAAATACTCTATCAAGCCGTCAACCAGGAGTTAGGGAGAGAGAATACGCGCCTAGAAAAAAAATAAACTCGCTAGGCAGACTCCTGAGGGCGATATGTGGGCAAGAAGCTGTTTAAATCTTCAAGGAGTCAACTCTTTTTGTTTAGTTAGTGTGGATTATTTTTTTAATTAAAATGATTATTTTATACACATACTGGGTTAACATTATTGGGGATATACGCTCCGGGTTGTTATACTATTTAACTAACACAATGTTTCATATATTAGTTAAAGATAGGCGTATACTCGAATACTGTAAGATTCAAGTCGTTAACCAAAGCATAAACAAGTTAAAGTTAAGAAAAAGAACTAATTTGTAGAGTAGTATTATTCATTTTGTAGTCTCTTTGTCTCAAAGCTTACTCTTCGTTTTTCGCCGTCGTTAGTGAGTGATTGCCGATAAAATAGATGCCGTTAAGGCTTAGGGTGCGTATTCGTACACGGCCTCCGTGGCGCAGTGGTATGCGCAGTGGATTTATAAGACGGAGGTCCTAGGTTCGATTCCCGGCCGGGCGGATTATGATTTTCTTAATTGGTACAGGACTGACTGGTGAACAAAGACGTACCGCCAAGCGAGTTAGCGTGTACTTGTGGCGTAGAAACGGAAAGGGATGTGGATTGTCCAAACAAGTTAGCCCGATTCCATCGTCACTTTCCATCAGGTGTGATTGCAGTCAAGGGCTAAAATATTCGTATGATGCATATTTTTTTTAAGAATCGACATAGGGAGTAGTGTCGCCACGACAAGTTGTCTGCTACTGTCGGCAACGAACCGACACCTTTTTAACAGCTATGCATTCTAATATATAATTTAACGCATGGCAGTTTATTCTAGGATAATTTCTTTGCATGCTCTATAATACAAATGATTAGATGGATCAGAACCATGATGCTTGTCCTGTCAATAATTCCTAGAAAAACCGAAGTACTATAATTCGTATCTAACAAAAATATTTTGTCCCCAGTATCTAATGCACCAGAGTACTTCGAATCCAGATGACGTTTGGGAAACGACGGACGTGACCCTGGAAAGAGGAGTAAGCGGCCTCGGGCTGAGCATAGCGGGGAGCGAAAGTGGTGGTGACGTCAGCATTACCAGGATAGCGCCGAATGGAGCCGCCAAAAACGATGGTCGCTTACAAACTGGAGATATTTTACTACAGGTAAACATAAATTATATCTATTACAAGCTATACGTAAATACTTGCTACAGGTAAACATAAATTATATCTATTATAAGCTATACGTAAATACTTGCTACAGGTAAACATAAATTATCACTATTATAAGCTATAAGTAAATACTTGCTAAAGATTAACATAAATTATCACTATTACAAACTATACGTAAATACTTGCTACAGGTAAACATAAATTATCACTATTACAAGCTATAAGTAAATACTTGCTACAGGTAAACATAAATTATCACTATTACAAGCTATAAGTAAATATTTGCTACAGGTAAACATAAATTATCACTATTACAAGCTATAAGTAAATACTTGCTACAGGTAAACATAAATTATCACTATTACAAGCTATAATTAAATACTTGCTACAGGTAAACATAAATTATATCTATTACAAGCTATACGTAAATATTCTAACTGCCACGGAAATTCCTTAATTTCTCGGACTGAAATGTATTTCTTTTCCCTTGAAAAGAGCCATTTAATTAATACCTTAGACTTAAAATTGAGTAAACGGGAACAAGAAATATTAGATTGAGAGAGCTGTGAAAAACAACGTATTTAAAAACATTGTTTTTACTAATAGTCAGACGCTTGAAGAAACTTTCAAATAGCTAACATGATATGCACAAAGTTCTGTTAGACACTCGCTAGGGGCATTTCCCACCTTGCGCTGTCCTGCACCTGTCAACCTGAGGAATTAAAGGTGATTGAGTGGGAATAAGCGATGCCACTCAATCACGGAATTCCAACTGTTCATTTACGAGCAGTGTTCATTAAGAAAACATTAAAGGTACTTACTTAATTATTTAAGATACTACCGACAAAGATGTACCGCCAAGCGATGTAGCGTTAAAAAAACCGTATCGAAATGAGACGATATGTAGAAACAAAATTTAAAAACATTGTTTTTACTAATAGTAGACGCCTGAAGAAATTTGCAAATAGCTAACTTCGTCTTCAGTGAAAAATTGTCTATAACATGATATGCACAAAGTTCTGTTAGACATCCTAGGGGACCTTGCATTCTTCACCTGTCAACCTCAGGTGTGATAGCAGTCAACACGGCCAACTGTATTTCAATGTTCATTAAAAATAAGTTAAAGATCTATTAAACAAAACACAACAATGCAACAATAATGATAATTCTGTAGCTATCAGTTCTGGTTTAGTATCAGTTAATATCATTAATATCTGCTAGTGATCATAAGGGTCTTTTTCAGTTTAATTAATATTTATGAAAGTGGGATGGCGACCTGTGGAACAGTTGGTGATGCTGTGACTGATTATCGCTCTACGGTACCAATAAGCGCTTTAGTGTTTTGGTTACGATGCCGCAAGGTAAACATAATGGTTTACCGTCCCTATCATCATGGTCAGCCTATTTTATCAACGAGGCTATATGGCCAGACTTTTCTTCTTATAAGAGAGGGTATATGGTATTATTGAATGATTATGTCCATTTCTTCGGCAAGCCTAAACGGCTGTACGGATTTTGACATGTGAGGTGTCGTTGAATTTGTAAAAATTGTAGCAGTGACATAGGCTATATACATTTTCAAAATGGCGGCTGTAAATGGGGGGAAAAAGGAGAGACGTGTGTACTTCTTTCTCTTATCTTAGCAATATGGGTGTCAAATGAAAGGTCGTAAAAAGACCATTTCTAAAATATAAATATCATATCATGTTTATATTGCCGTTTTAACAAAAAATGGCAAAAAGTGTACCAAGTGTACAGTCTTATTTCTATATCATAAGCTAAAACTAAAAAGTCTCAAATAAAATTATTATTATAAAAACAAAAAACCGACTGCTTAGATAAATAAAGAACGAAAAGCTCCATCTCCACATCTCCATAAAGATTTAGAATTTTATATAGATATAGTGATCCTTGATTTTTCTCTTTTCTTTTATAATAATAATTTTATTACTCTTGAAACATACATTGCCAGAGGGAAACGAATTAAATGACGGGTTAGGTTAGGTTAGGCCTCTATACCTCGATATGATCACTAACAGATATTATCATTAATATCTGCTAGTGATCGTAATATAGCTAAACATTATCATTCCAAGCCCACCAACCCATATTTGTGCAACTTGGTGAGTCGAAGCTCCATATGTCCTCTCATATAAGGAGAAAAGTCTGGTCCTCACCGTGGGCTATAATAACGATTGGTGAGTTCGTAGTCAAGCGTAAACTGTCCATGAACAACAGAAAAGTGGTACACTAAATGAAAGTGGAACACGCTAGTTTGCGCGTCCGTAAAACTTTGTTCCCGCAATAGTGCCGGCTTACGAAAAGTCCTGTACGTTACGTTGCAACAGCATGCACTTTCATTCAAAACAGTGCTCTTAAATAAATACACAGCTGAAAAGCACGTAATATAACACTGTGATATTACACGTTTCTTTTTCATGGATATGACTTATAACCGGTGATAAATTTAAGTACTATGTATTGACAGACTTGACTTCAAAAGTATTCTGTAATAGATTTTTTTTTCATTGAGAAAGAATACAATAAGGAAAATATTTCACCGCGCCTAATTGCTTCAACTGGTGACCGAAGGGCTGGCTCATTTTTTGCGCAAAGGATTAGCCTGGCTATCCAACGCGGAAATGCAGCCAGTATTCTTGCCACCATTCCACGTGGGCATGATTTGCATAGTTATTAGGATAAATTAGCATAAGTTCCTTATTGTATTCTTTCTTAATAGAATTTGAAATGAATGAATTTGAATTTGGAGCAACCCAACGGTTAGACTATCGAATCCAGGGGCAGGACGAGGAACACTTCTAACAAATTCTCAACAATACCTTCTCAGCGATTGGCGGTTTTACGCCACTGTGATTCGGAAAGCACTCAGCCGATCGTCGCAATAATCAGGCATTGGAGCAGCGTTGGGGCTTGAGTTTCAAAACTACTCTCTCTCCTATTGAGGCCGTTAAAATAGTCTAGTGGTTAGCCTATGTGGCTTCTATCACGAGGTCCTGGGTTCGATTCCTGGGTCGGATCACGGAATATTTCTGAGCTTTTTCATTCTTCCATGAAATATTCAGTACAGTCTAAGCTCGGAGTCTGGAAGTTGGTGCTGTTACACCCCCGTGCCTCGGAGCGCACGTTAAGCCCAGTCCCGGTCACTATCATCAACATCTGATAGTGATCGTTAATAAATGAAACATTATCACCCTAAGCCCGCCAACCCACATTGGAGCAGCGTGGTGGGTGTACGCTCCATACTTATCCCCTCTCCTATAAGGAGGGAGGTCTGGCGCTGTAGTGGGCCGTTAATATGCTGACAATGATGATGATATACTATTTGTTTAAATACTGTATTGCGTAACGTCTGTGTTAAAAATAAGCTACGAAATTCAAGTACAGGTTATGCTCTGCGTTTTTATTTCTTTACAATTCATACACAAACACTTGTTATATGATTGTGCGACATGTCTAAAGTCAATATTCGAAGTTCCCCTAAATTGCTTCATAATATGACTATTCTAGGGGAATCGGGCCTCCCGTCGTATAGTTGTCACCCTATCAGCTAGGCCAAAATCGATTTATCGTTTTGGTACGATGTCGTTTAACCGTCAATTTGGCATATTACAGGGGTCTACTGCATAGTATACAATATATTTTGATACACAGTAAGTAGGTAGGCCTATGTTTACAACGGGCTTGGAAGGTTGATTGATGTTTGGCAGTTAATAGAATCAGTAGTTTGGATTATAGATTAAATAATTTAAGTTTATGCATATTTCATCATACGTTATAGAGTTAGATAATACTAATTCAATATAGTCCTAATGGATAAAAATGTAAGAAATCACTAAAAAAGCAGCACAATTAATATTATTTATATAAGACATTAAAATATTACTTTACTGTCTTTTTATTTTGTTATCGTAAAGACGGTGTAGAAAAAGAATGACAATAATCCAAAAAAACTTTATTATATAACAAGAATGGGGCTTAAGTCTGGCTCCAAATTTATCGAGTTATTATAGTTGGAGCTAGGGAGGCTCTCAATTAATGCCTACACTACTCGACTGTTCGATAGAAAATGTAGTCAATTAATATAGCTTCATCACAGTGAGCTAGTGACCTATCCGATTAGAATAAAGGACCGCTCTTTCCTTAAGCTGATTTGGCAAATAACCAAAAGGTTCGCTTAAAAGCTATCAGAACATTATCATGATTTGTTTATTAAGAATGGGCAATAACCAGTGAGGAATATGAAACCGGAAATTGTAGCAAAAGTTTCATCTTATTTTTCAGCCTATTAACAGCCTACTTAATGGCCAGGTCTCCCTTCTTGTAGGAGAGAGTATATACCTAGAGCGTGGACCCACCACGGTGTTCTAATGCGGGTTGGCTGGTTTAGGGTGAAAATATTTCAATTCATTTACGATCACTATCAGATGATGATGATAGAGAATTTATTGAACATTTATTAGAAGAAGGATAAATCAGAATTATTCTACAACATGATCTACATAAAAAATCAAAGTAAAAAAGTAACTGCATAATTTAGTTACTTTAATTTACTTAACAACATCTTTGAACCATTGATGCCACCCGAGCTCTCTACTTTGAAGGCGTTTTTATTTTTTGTTTAAAAAATTTTATTTCATACTTTTTAGTGATTTATCAACAACGAACATACGTAAAACCTACTCGAAGTAAACCATAAGTACCAATATTCGCCAGCCACTTATAACATTTCGACATCCCTGCAAATGTGCCTATAAAGTTCGAAGAGTTTCCTGCGTTTTCCAAGATCTCTACTTGTTGTCCCTACAATTTATGAAAGTTCCTCTCAATTTCTCCAGGATCCCATCATCAGATCCTGATTTCCTTATCATGGTACCACCACCGGACTATCTCCTTCAATCTACTATCCTATTCAAACAAAAAAAGAATTATCAAAAACGGTACATAAGCGACGAAGTTATGCGCGAACACACACACACACACATATATATATATATATATATATTTCGAATTGTGAAACTCCTTTTTTTGAAATTCAAACCCAGGACCTCGTTATTGAAACTACATAGACTAATCACTAGAACAATGAGGTTGTTTTTTAAAAGTGTCCAATAACCACTGAAAATAGGAATGTAGAAAATGAAGCAAATAAATAACTTTCAAAATATTTAAATTCGATGCCGCGATAACTCAAGGAGTTAATTGAAATCCGAAAACTTGTAACTCTACCCGTTGAATTACCATTGTTAACAAGGGGAAGTTTACCCTCGATTATAATCTTACTCGAGAGTTAAGATATAACCAAAAGAACACCCTTGTTCGTTTTGAACCTTCTAGATTACATTAACTGATTAAGTACTTAGTTTTGAACCAATTCCATATTTGAAATGTATCTATAAGTTCTTTAACTTATTTTGTTTATGAATTAGCAATTACCTCAGTATTAGGTCAGTGATGGATTAACTAGCATTTGTCTGTTTGTTGAAGATTTACGAGTTCTAGCCTGATACTTTCTAAAATCGGAGATGTGATTTATTTTAAATACTTCTATTTAAAATGCAAATACAAAATGCAAAATACCTATTTTGTATTTAAATACTTTTTAACAAAAACATTTTGTATTTTATTTAAAATACCTTTCAACATGTATGTTTTGAAAATTCATTTCAAAATGCAAAATACTTTGTGATTAAGTTTAGCCAACATTACCAGTCAAACGAAATTAAATGAACAAATGACGCTTGTATTGCCGAATTTGACCGATAGTGGATTTTTGTCGGCCGCGATTCACGCTAAAACACTGAATTTATTAAAATGAAACTTGGCACATTTGTATTTCATATTTTGAGGTATTGCATAGAATACTTTTTGTCGCGAAAATTAAAGAAGAAGGGGTTCAAAGTTTCTATGGAAAGTCTTAAATTTTTGAAGTTATGTTAATGAAAATTTGTATACAAACTACTAAGTAAATATGTTATTCAAGGATTTTTCAAAATTTCATCCATATAGGGTTATAGGGTTATATAGGGGTTGATAGTTTGTATGTAAAATTACTTTTAAATGTTCTTAATTTAAATATTCAAATCAAATTATCTTTATAGAACTACTGATTATACTACACCAACAATCAATTTTTTGTCAATCTGTTTGTTCCGGCTAATCTCTGAAACAGCTGGATCTATTTAGACGAGTCTTTCGACACTTATTTACTAATGTTATAAGTAACGTAGGTTAATCTTATTTTAGTAATGTTGTAAGTGACTATTCTAAAATAAATAAAAATATTATACGATTTGGTCAAAAGGTATTTTATTTTGAATATACCTATTTTGCATTTTCTATTTGAAATACAAAATGCAAAAGTATTTAGTATTTTGCATTTGAAATAGTAAATCTGAAAAGTATTTTGCATTTTGTATTTAAATGCTTTTATGGAGCTATTTTGGCTATATATCTATATCTCTGGCTAAAATAATAAAATTTGTGGGCTCTATTTGAACCCAAAAATTCAAATATGCCCGGAATTGGGAAGTCAAAAAAGCCGAGAAAGTAAATATCATTAATCATTGACATCTGACTGTGATCAATGCGTAGTCAAATATTATCATCCTGAGTAGAACGGGATATACGCTTTCCATTTTGTTTTGCTATGTTGGTTGTAGCGAGATTTTAAATAATTTTCTGATGTCTTCAAAATCGTTTTATTCTTTCATAATCTTTTATCTACCTCCGCGCGCTACGCGGCAAGAAAAACTCGACACATGCTCTTTTAAAATGAATTACAAAACCACCAATTACAATAATTAATATTACACTCAAATAACACTCAAGTAACAACCAAAAGAACAGTAAAATACACTCGACTATTCTAACATATCCATTTTTACATTTTATTTTACGGCCTAGAATCTAGTCCTTTTTAAATTATCTCACGGTCGACAGACACAAGCTTACGTTACCATAGACAATATCGTACAGTATTATCTATGTTAACAAATTGTTATATTTTAAATGCTAACACCTATAACTACAGAAACCAGGTTCTGCAGGCCTTTGAAAATAGGCTGATAATGGTGATGATTATTATTACACCAACTTCTTTCAATATTTTTAAGCGGCAATAAAAGAGCTCAAATCTGAAATGTGTGGTAATTTACTACAGCTACGGATTCGTTCGCAGGTCAACGACATCTCGGTGGAAGGCGCCCCACATTCTGTAGCCGTAGATGCATTACAAAAGGCTGGAAATGTCGTAAGATTAGTGAGTATAACCATTATACCAACATTTGTAGAATGGAATGGAATAAGATTTATTTGCTCAATTATGTCTAGTTTAGTCTACCTAATTAAATCTAGTCACAACACATACTTCAGTTTGTACGTGCAAAACTAAAATAAATATATTAAATTTGAATTCAATATTTGGTGTATCATTGTACATAAATTCTGTTAAAATTAATTATTTATAAAACATATAAAACATACTGCATACAAGTGCATCTAGTCACATGGAAATGCAAAAACGAATCGAATCATTTTCCTTCACTTACGTTTCAGAATGCTTCGCTACGCATTTTATTTGTCGTGTGTTTGACAATTACAAATTATAGTCGATTTAAATATTAATACAATATAAAATTTTGTTCTGATTTAACAGAGAGTAAGAAGAGCTCGGCGACCAATGGTTGTGACCCTCTGTCGAGGAGTACGTGGATTAGGTTTAGGGATAGCCGGCGGGGCCGACGACGCCGGTGGACACGGCATCTTTATATCACATATCGCCGTAGGCGGTGCCGCCCACCACGACGGTAGGCTCAAGCTTGGCGATAAAATACTAGCTGTTAGCGACGAAAATGTAAGTGTATGTATTTTCAAGACCAATGTCCGAATACTGAGATGTCACTCGATTTTGACTCTCGAATGAGCATCTCCAAATTTTTATAACTATATTTGATACTGAAATAACACTCAAATCTCTCACATGACTGAACATCTCCAAATTCGTGTACCCTACCATCAGAGCGGTACTGAATTTGAAATTCAGGAGAACTTTAAGTGAGTGGTGATTTTGATTGACATTTTAATACCTGGGTCTAAGCTTATTTATTATACTTTCTTAAAAAAATATTATAATGAAAACAAAAAACCCGACTTCTTAGAAGAAATAAACTGAAAAGAGAAAAACAAGGATCACTATATCGATATTAAATTCTATATACTTTATGTTGCTGCAGGCGTTGACAAACATAGTTTTGGTAGAATCTTTGCCCGCAGGTGGCAACCTATTGTCTGTCCCCGCCTGCAGCACCATAAAGTATATAGAATTTAATATGGATATACTGATCCTTGTTTTTCTCTTTTCAGTTCATTTCTTCTAAGCAGTTGGGTTTTTTGTTTTCATAATAATAATTTTATTTGAGACTTTTTAATTTTAGTTTATAGTACTAGGTTTTCGTGGTACCTTTTTGTAATTTTTTATTAAAACAGTTATCTATAATGATATGATATATGCATATTTGAAATGGTATTTTTAAGACCTTTCATTTGATACCCATATTGCTAAGATAAAAGAAAAATATACACACCCCCTCCTTTTTCGCCTATTTATAGCCGCCATTTTGAAAATGTATACAGCCTATGTTACTACCATAATTCTGACAAATTTAACGACACCTCACATGTCAAAATCCATCCAGTCGTTTAGACCGTAGCGCGTGCCGAAGAAATGGGCATACATACATACATACATACATATATACATACGCTCGAAAAACATTACCCTCCTTCTGACGCAGTCGGATAAAAATAAATAAAGAAGTAGGCAAAAGTTTAAGTGCTTTAAACTGAAGAAGCGTCAAAGCAAAAACATTATTTATCTGTCTATGAGAGACTATTAAGCAACGAATTTTTGGTAAACGGGTATTCAATGTCACACGCCTGTGTCACTGTAAATAATTGAACAGTTTTTCTGCCATTCTGCCATTAATTTAGTTTACACAATCAAACTCGATTGTCCCGGTCAAATCGGATTCCTGAAATGAAATATGTTTTTGAATGCCAATAATAATTTGCTTTTGATAAATAAATGTCATTAATTGGGGTAGTATTCTTATATTACTGTGATATTTACATCTTTATAAATAAATTTTTTACAAATAGGTAAACATTTTTAATATATTTTTCCCTTTATAACACATAATTTATAATACAAAAATATACATAAATACTACGAGCAACAAATATTGTACACATCAGAGTATTATTAAATTAATTAATACCATTGTTGTTTAGTCACTGAAAGGTAAAAGTCTTCAAGTCACTGAATTTCTATTCAGGTAATTTTTTCTTGAATCTATTACAATGAAATTAATGTTTATTGACAGAAGTCAACATTATTTGTAAAATATCATTTATTTTCTAACAACATAGCTGCCTATACACCTTCTACATCGACAAACTACCTACCAAAAATATAATGCCTATTAAGCGAAATTTTATTAGTATAAATGTATTGAAACATGGAACAATTGGTATTGTGCTTTGGGAATACAACGTTCTGTAACTAAGGGCAGGATCGTTGAACGCATACCTCTGGTAGCAATCGATGAAATCAGTGAAGTGCACTCAGGGGGAACGTTAGAAGTACAGGTAGCCAATACACCAGCGCGCTGTTTGAACGTTCATCAGTGCAATGAGACAGCTTACACTGGGACCTTGTTTCCGATTTGTTTTATTTCTCTTTGTTCATGTGATGTAAGTTCGAGTTACATGTTTAGCGTACGGAAGATATCGTTACTAAGCAATAAGGCCGTCTTTTGTATTTCAATAGTGGCAAAACTCCAAAAAATTATCTTCGTATAGGTAGGTGACGAGGTGAATGAAAACCCGTGTTTTGTGGAATTAGGTCAAACTATACCTACATATAATAAAAAATAGTAACGAAGTGAATTCTGTACTTTTATTATTACTGTAATATTTTTTTAAATAGTAAATGGTATATAATACGTACATATTTGATGACAAAACAATGTTTTTTAAAATTTTTGTCTGTTCGCTCTCAGTTTGAAAGTACTGGAAGAATTTCATACGATTTTCACAGATAGAGAAAGTTTAGCTCTAAGCAGACTTTAGGCCTTGTTTCATGGAGATCGGATGGAAGAAAAAAAAGTTATTTCAAAACAACTTAATTTCACTAAGGATGTAGCCGCGACGATAGTACTGAATAAATGAAACTGTAAGTGTACTGTACTGAAAAAATCAAATGAAACTAGGCACGATTACAGAATACTGTGTATCTCAAAAATCTGTACCGTTCCCTTAAGAGAAGGTTTGAAAGTCCACGCGGACGAAGTTGCGGGCGTCCACTAGTAATTAATAAACGCATTCAGCACAAAGATACTATATTCTACTAAACTATTAATGAATTTATTTGATCAGGGCGTAGAAACATCTCTAATAGGAGCGACGCACGCCACTGCGGTGGCCGCGCTACGGAGCACAGGGGACCACGTTACACTTGTCGTTCTACCGGCCGCCGGTTCGATACCACCCGTCGCACGGACTGCGCCGCTATACACCAGTAAGTAGCACGCATTGTAATTTTGTTTATCGTACCGAAGTTACACATAGATCAATAAAGTGCTGCTTCGTGCTTTATCAATTTAAGAAGTTAGAACTAAAATTATATCTTGCAATGCCCGCGGATTCACCCGCATAGTTACAGTTTCCAAAACAATATCGTAGTAATAGAAAATATCGGAGGACAGAAAAGTATTAGGCGGCGGTAATCACTTAAAATCAGGTGATCTGCTCGCTCGTTTCCTCGCTACTTTTATAAAAAAAGGCCTATGCATTGACCGTGGCCGATGAAAGAATGTAGTCTCTGCCTACCTCCGTGGTACATTGACAACCTCTGTGGCGCAGCGGTATGCGCGGTGGATTTATAAGACGGAGGTCCTGGGTTCGATTCCCGGCGGGGCAGATTGAGATTTTTCTTAATTTGTCTTGGTCTGGCTGGTGGGAGGCTTTCGCCGTGGCTAGTTACCACCTTACTGACAAAGACGTACCGCCAAGCGATTTAGCGTTCCGGTACGATGTCGTGTAGAAACCGATAGGGGTGTAGATTTCATCCTACTCCTAACAAGTTAGCTCGTTTCCATCTTGGATTGCATCATCACTTAACATCAGGTGTGATAGCAGTCAAGGGTCAACTTGTAGTCGATAAAAAAACCCCCTATGGGAATGAGGAGGGATTATATTTGGATATATATGAAAAATTACTACCTAATAACTTCAAGATAATTAACGAACCTTACTTGATTCACTGCTATGTGTAATATAAATCAAATATCTATAGAGAGATTCTCGTTGGACAGCAACTTTAGAAACTATCATAGGTCAAAAGTTTCTAAAGCGTCGGAAACTATTTCAAACGAACCAAGCTTATATGAAACAAACAAACAATGTAACAAACTAGAAGTGACTTACCTGAGTCCGACAGCAACTGAACTAAGTTTTGATAATGAACTATACTTACCAAGTTGCCAAATAGTTCTTAGAACACTACCAAATGCCTCGTTGACTAAGTGGTAATATTGCTTCGTACCACGAGGTCTTAGGTACAAGTATCTACTATATTGCACTTTTCTCCCAAAACATTCTCAGCAAAAAATATCAGCCTATAGTTATAATGATTGGTGCTTTGAAGAGCAAGTTAATTCAGCACCGTTTATTATAATCCTTCCGACATAAGAGAATAAATTAGTATCGACTACCCACAATTGAAACTGTATTGTGCAATAGAATATGTTTTCGCTTATTGACAGCCAAACTTCGTTAAGGAAGGCACCACGTGATGATAATGTGATCTTTATAAGAGTAGGTAACGCTAGGCCGTATAGAAGCAGTGTGGTGGATCTACACTTCAGGTTCCTCCTAAAAAGGAGGAAGGCCTGGCACTGCAATTTTTTAGCAATAAATGTTTTCGAAATATCGTAACATGCAGGACGTAGTTTAAAATAAATATTATTTTCAGCAAGAACCCAAGCAACGTCATGTTCGACGCTGCACGATCTTACCGAAGAGGAGTTGAATAAAATACCCAGGTACGTAAATATTCTTACAATACAGAGCATGTCTTGTAATGGACAGAGTAAAGTGAATTTTATATTTAAAATATTCCATTTAAATTCTTTCTCTTGCATTTACACAACTTATCACTTGAATGTCGTCGTATTTCACACGTAATCTTTTTCGATCATAGCAATTTCTTACATTTCGTTTATATAACAATTGTTCAGTTTCGTGCCGGCTCTTTTCAGCAGAACCTGCTTAAAATAGATGTTATTTTCAGCAAGAACCTCCGTGGCGCAGTGGTATGCGCGCTGGATTTATGAGGAGGAGTTGAATTAAATACCCAGGGAGCGATTAAATTTTCTTAAATACAGAGCACGTCGTGTAATAGACAGAGTAAAGTGAATTTTATATTTAAAATATTCCATTTAAATTCGTTTCTCTTGCATTTAGACAACTTAAAGGGGTTGAATTTCATCGTATTTCACACGTTATCTCTTTCGTCATAGCAATTTCTTCATTTCTTTAAATCAGGTGTTGATAGCAGGTTCCTTTCAGCAGAACCTGCTGCCACTAAACAGTCTAACCTGGCGTTTGAAAAGTGTAGTTTACATCAAATAAACGAATTGGAATGTATCCTAGATCACGCGTGCTTACACAACACTTGATTTTCATACTCTTTGATGTTATTTGTAACATTTTATATAACTTGTAGACATTAACATGCTGATCTTTGTTTTCCAGTTATGGGTTAGTTATTATGGGGCATATAAAATTCCGAGGTACATAAAAAATCTCTTACAATACGTCCTATGTTATAGGTTGTATAAAGAAATGTATAAAGTGAATTTTATATTTTAAATTTCTTCCTTATACATTTACATTACTTCCACACTGGACAATGTTGTCGTATTTCACAGGCATTTCGTTTCAATCATAACGAATTGTCACTTTTCTTTTGTGAAGCAACTGTTTAGTTTCTTGCTGGCTTTTCACAGCAGTATCTGCGTTTACTACTACTCATTTATATACAATTGTATAGAGGTATTTAACTAATTGGCAGTTTTTTTTTAATTCAAAGATATTAACATAGGTATATCGAGCAGAGTTAAATAAAAACGCCAATACAAAAATATTCATAGATATATACATAGATAGATAGACAGCATAAGGTCAATTTTATATTTTAATTATTCTATCTAAATTTATTTTTTTATCTCCTACACATGAAAAAATATCGTGTTATTTCGTTCATAGACAGCAATTTGTTATTGTAATGATTCAGAATGGCTTGGATTGTATTTATATTCACTTTCAATGCATCAAAAATCAATTATAATTCATTAGTTACATGAAATAAATTGATTTCATAGAGCACAATAATTAGTAACAGCGCTGTTTGGTTTACGTTAAGCTCGTTAAGTTACCACACGATTGGATATAGTGCAGCATAACATGTTCTGTTAATGAAATCATTGTTGCTCTGAATGAGGTTGAGTGTTTAGATGTAATTACTTTCCAAGTCTAATTTACACCTAGATAACTTTTACTAAAGATTGTCAATGATTATTGTAATGCTAAGTTAGACGCTGGTATAAAAGGATTTCATAGTTGGAATTCATACTTACCCTCTTCAAACTTTTATGATCGACCGATCGAGTGATCGACAGCTTTGCAAACTATCCCTGGATAATATTTTTATCTTTGTAACTCTAAGATTCCATATACTTATATCTTTGTTAATAAAATAGAATATAAAGCTTTCTAGATTTAAATATATATATACCGTATATTTTAGCAAAAAGACCTATTTAAAATCGCTTTGAATCAATATCTTCTTCTCTTCTCTCTTCTCTTCTTATAAAGCGGTCTCTACTTTCTATTAGACAACCTTACAGAGGCCAGCAGTGGACAAGAAATTAAAATACCTAATGATAAAATCAAAGAATAGATATCTGCCAGATGTTATGCTTGTTACGCGAGGCACCCTGTTCATCCCGATATCGTGCTGATTTTTCATGTTAACGGGCGTCACCATCAATACCCGAAATGTCTTTTGCAACACCTATTTTTCAAGGCACATTCTGTAATCCATCATCACCATCCAAAACAGTAAGTAGAGTCTCTTGATAATACAAACATTTAAGTCAATTTTGACATTTCAAAATTTCTTGTAAATTAAGCTACTTAAAATAAATTATTTTGAATTCAATTCAATTAATTACAAATTGAATACATTTCGTTTGTGCAGGTGTGTGCGGATGGTTCGACTAGTGCGTACTGGGTCGCGGCTAGGGATGGACATTGTGGGAGGACTAGGAGGGGAGGTAGACGAAACTGGCGGGCTAGAAGACGACACTTGCGGTGTGTTTGTGTCCGGTGTATCAACGGAAGGGGCGGCGTACGGATTACTACATCGGGGCGATCGAATATTGAGTGTTGATGGTAGGGATCTTACAAGGGCCACACACGAGCAGGCAGCGGCCGCTTTGAAGGTATGTTATAGTGCGTAATTTGATTGATATGATACGGGCTGTCTATCCGATTTCTATTGTCATGTATATTTGTTATCCGACTGTGCTAACTGCAAAGTAAAGGAGGTTACTGTGCTTATTTAGTGATTGAACCAAGATAAAAAAATATGAGATAAACTAAAGATGCAACTGTTAACTGTTCTAACTGTTGGTATTTTATATTGAGAGAATTTAACAAAATAAGGCTACTGTATCGATAAATAGCGACAAAAATAACCTAAAACGGCGATTGAAATCGCATAATTATTTTTTGATCAGACTTTTTTATCTTTGGCTTTTCTTCTATATTTAAAGAGTAAATATGCGTATATTTAAAGAGTTAAAATAAGTTACCTCTTTTTCAACTGAAACTAATTTTAATTTCCTTGAGATATGGTTGAGATCAATTCCAATTACACAATCGGCTAATGTGGCATGAAGGTGTATAATTTCCGTCAATCGACTTTGATGTCGATTTTGTATGATGTTCGTGCCTAACTAATGAAGCGGTGAAAATGCGCTCCATTTTAGGTGTTAATACGTCAATTTACGTTAAATAGATGGTATTGACTAACGTAACGATACTATCATTTACGATTGGAAATTTTACGTCATGTAGATCTGTCACGGATGAGTAATAAATCGAATTAATGTGAATATAAATTACATAATATTACACATTGCCAGAGGCAACTGTTATTAATTTTCGAATGCTATTTTTTATATAATTTCGAAAGGGCACTGGAGTACACTATTGCGTAGTTTGTGTTAGGTAGGTATTTACCCAACACATATTGAACGATATTTATTGCTATTGTTAAATCAATGAGTTTTACTCCAGTGCCCTTTCGAAATTACATAAAAAATAGCATTCCAAAATTAATAACAGTTGCAACAATGTATCAAGGAAAGACAATGCGGTCAAATCTATTTCTAAGGTATGTTCGTTTAGTTTTATGGAAATCATCGTTTGACATATATAATACAGAAGCCAAAAATCGACTTTAATTTTTTTGCACATCGGTTTATTTTTTATTTTTTTTTATTTACTAAAGTCTACTAGTGATTTTTACATAATTACACTTACATAACAAATATAACTTAAAATAACATGCCTAACGTATTGAAAATCGTTTTAAAGCAGACATTGCTTGCACTTTTGCATACGCTTTTATCTAATTTACAAAACAAATACATAAACTTTACCACTTAATTATATATATAATGTACACTAATAACAATAAGAAAAGCATGAATATATATAATTGTATCTAAATATTATAATTTAAAAATCTATTTAAAAAATATATATATTATAAAATAAAACGAAGCAAAACAAAATAAAGCAGCCTGTCATATTTGGCCAACTAAATTGTTTATGATCAGTTTTCGAAAAGTGTTTGGCGGATTTACATTGATGTCCAAGAACCCACTGCAATTATTGTACAATTTACAAAGCCAAGGGATTGTGGAGTTGCGCCGAATACTCAAAGGTTTATTCAGAAACTAACAGAATGATTTTTCAGCATTATTACACTTTAATGCAAATGGATATCATGCTAAAACGAAGCTATGATATGTCGTCTATCCCAACATCCCTATTTAAATGTAACACCAACCAAGCGTGTTAAATAATAAGGTTTAGCTTGTCATACAAATACGGAAAATTTAAAAGTTTCATAACATTTCAAGCAGTACTCAGGCAACGCAGTGACGGTGGCTGCGCAGTACCAGCCGGAGCAGTACGAGAGGCTGCGCGTGCGCATCCACGCGATCAACGCCGCCGCCGCCATGTCGCCGCACACCAACACGCGCGTCGCACACATACCAGTTCGTCCTGATGTCCATAGCATGTATCCAAGGTATGACAACAAAAAGTATCTAACCAGTACTCAGGCAACGCAGTGACGGTTGCTGTGAAGTACCAGCCAAAGCAGTATAAGCCGCTGCGCATACGCATACACGCATTCTAGGCCGCCATGTTGCCACACACGTCCTGAAGTTTAAAGCATGTATCCAAAATTTACAAAATATTATTATCTCCAACAACCTATTGGTACACTCATCACTATTGAAGTAGGTCTCAGTTCTTTGTATAGTTGTAATTGAAGGGACAAGTAGATGGTCCTCGAAATGGTAAGGAGAAAATCAACGTCTATAGAATAGACCTATATTTTTAGGACATGTAAGGTCATATATGTACTAAGTGTAACGCTGAGTCCATCAAACGGGGACCTAACTTGTTAAAAGCCGCATGCTTAAAAGCCGCAACTTTACCAGCAACCAGAGCCGAAGACAAAAATTTGCGACAGAAGCATAGCAGTCGTAATTCCCTTAACGAGCTCTACCAATAAGCTGTTACTACTGGAAATGGCGAATAGAACACTAATTAGTAATTCGTGTAAAAACTAAAAACATCGCAGTTTTGAAGCTATAAAATGCTATTACTTCTTGAAACCTTAGGGCAATATTTTCTCTATTTCGCTATAAATTTATTACTATTTTCTCTACGATGCAGTAAATAAACAAAATAAACGGATTCGTTCAAATTGAATTTCTATTTTGTTTCAGGTAGCAGTGATCCAGCTGTGAAATAGAATGTAATAAAATTTTATAAGCGTAGTTAGTGGACACACAATGTGGATTTTACAAATTAAATGATAACGGTTTCTATTTTACAGCATTTGTTGAAATAACAATTACGTTCCATGGATGGAAAACTGTAAAATTTTACTGATAAGATAAAATTCTGTTTTTATTGTAACTACCTATCATTTGAATTTAAATAAGAATTTATTGTAAGGACTATTTATAACAATGGTTATAAACTATAATTGTTACCGAGACCCTATCGGACTGTAAAACTTTTTGCCCTGTTGAATATGGACTTTAAAAGTTAAAAAAAATATAATTTTATCTTTCATTCCTTGTAATTGAATGAGACATACCTAATACTAATGTTATGTATTTGTTTTTATTTAAAAGAATTTATTATTATGTGTGTGTGTGTGTGACATCCATTCCAGTGTTCCGGAAATCAAAATATTTTAAAGACACATCATCAAAAATACAATGTCTGTTAAATATTTATTTATTATTCAAATTAATATATTTGTTTGCAAGTATCCCAATTCGATTTTTTCTCGTAGGTCTAATATGTGTAGGTTGTCCGAGTCAAGTCCTGTAAAATTGACGCACAGTAATCGTGGTACTGCTTTCTTATTGATTTGAATTGACATAAGTATACACAACATGAACTGGTTACTATCTAGGTGGCGGCCCAGTGCTATAGTCAAAAGCCCCCTGGGTGGTTTGCTCTTGATTGCCTTCGTTTCGGCGGTGAAAACCTGTCGAACATAAAGAAGTCCAATAAAGAGATCTATCGATTTCCATTTAGTGAATCTACAGGTTCATTGTTCTCCCCTGGAGCGAAGGATTCCCAACATACCATAAAAAGATGTTTATTTTTAACGTGAGCTTGCTTAACTTATATTATTTGGGTAAAAGGAGCACTCTCACTCCTGGCTATGTGTTTTTGTCACTGGTAATGGGGAATCAGGCTTGAATTCCAGAAATTTCTGCCTGAGAAACGGCTAACACATAGCAAGTGTTAGCCCTATCGACAAAGGCGTACTGCCAAGCGATTTAGCATTTCGGTACGATGTCCTACTTCCTCCCTACTCGCTTTCATCTACGATTGCATTATCACTTATCAGATAGGATGGCCGTCATGGGCTAAAAGAAAAACGCAAAACACCTATTCCCAACTCTCTATTCGTTCTTCAATAATTCATCTGATTGTGATGAAACTTTCATGACTTGTAAAACACTTGCTCGCCCGTTGACCAAAAAAATCTTTTGATGCTATTGCAGCGCATGTCGGGTACAAGTTTTACATAAATTTCACCGCTACAACATGCAAAAAGCGTCAATATTGTAAATTTTTGAATGGTTTGTATCACGGATCTATATTTAGGTAGATACTGCGTGCCGCATCTAAGTTTATGTTGCTTATATATAGCTTATATTGTTGCACTATATCTATATTAAATTTCTTATTTATAATATTGAATTTTTTACAAGGTTTTGTTATACGATGTGTATGTGTACTTATTAAAGCAAATTTGGAAGCTAAATTAGACTCTATACCTAGCGTAGATAACTGCGTGTGGACTTGAATTTTAGTTGGATATTTTCTAACAATGCTATAACATAATACTTGCTTGTTTGGAAGGCATAGGAATTCCCATAACAAATTATGCCTATGAAGTAAGTATGTGCCCATTATTCTTGTCAACCATGTTATTAAATGTAAACTTTATATTGTTTGTTGTTTATTATAAATATAATATTATCAATCATCTATAACAGCGGTTTAAATTATTCAAATAACTTTTGGATATCACTGAGCAGCTCTCGTGATATTTTCAATACGACTGAATTGTACACCGTTGTGTGAATGGGCGGTGTCTACCAAATATAGCTCCGTGGTTTGTACAGCACATATAATGCCTCAAAGGCATCGTTTGGGGTATAGATTGACACGATTCTGCGGCCGCTACAGCTCGGATCACCCCATATCAGGCACCTAAATGCACAAGCTTTCAACTACAGACGTTGTCGATATTCTATTCATTATTATTCAATCTTCTTAACGGCAAAACATTTGAGCAGGTTCATATATATCTGTGGTATCTGTAATTTGCACCGCTCGTAATAGACTCGCTTCTCATTTCGCTTTTCTGCAAGCGGAGCTATTTTGCTTTGTATGTCAGGCGTAGGCGTTGAGAGTTCATTAAAAAATGTGGTAGAATTAATGAACCCTCGATTGTGATGGAAATATCTTCATTATTTTATTAATTATACGCAAATAAGATTCAAAGAAACAATTTGTCTACTAACTATTATTTTGTTAACATCTGTATGTTTTGTTTCGTAATTTACTTATCATGTTTGTTATTCTCTTCGAAAATGGCAAGCTTCGCCGGTGCTTAAGTTATAATAAAAGTCATCAGCTGTGGAAAAAATAAGCCTTATGTTAGATATTCGTTGTTAAAAGCTGGAAGTTAACAATTAAATAACAACAAACTTTTAACTTTTATAAAATGGCAAAGTTTGGATCATTGCAAAATCTTAGACCGTAAATGGAAACTTCCGTCTCAATATTTCAATGAGAAATTGGCTAAAAGGACAGTACTAATAATTCCGGATTCAATATTCACGGACTGAAACTGTTGACTTTATGATATGAAATAAGCAATAAATATGTAAAGTCTATTGCACATTTATGCATATCTCTTGACACGTATGAAATATATCTTGAGATTGTAGCGACCAAGAGTACGGTAAATGCATCAGGAATTTACCGTACGGGAAGATATTGAACATACGTTGATGCCGTTATGAACCGTTCGTTACAAAATCTCTATTCATAGGTAGGTAGAGTGACTTAACACTACCTTGTAGGTAGAGTGACTTAAAAATTGCATTGAAATCAGTTACGTAGTTTAAGCGTACCTAGATAGGCAAGGAAGGGCATGTTTTTTTTGTACCTACTCGTTTATCAAAACGTAAGGGTTAATTCGCAGAGGCTAAGAGACAACGCGTCACGTTTTTGCCCATAATATATTCAATCGATGTTTTCCTATCAGAGTCACAGTTGTGTTATAAAAATATGGAAGTATCGACGAGTAACGACGCTCGTCACTCGTTTTCATGTTTATTTTTTTATAAACCAACTTTATATCTTCTGGATGGGAAAATAAAAATTAATATCATAATTTGTATTTGACAAATTTGAAGCCTCGCTTCGCTATAACTCTGCGACAATCAGAGTTGAGCCTAACTTAAAAATTAAAAGAAGTCTTTGCAATATGCACCATTTTTTAAATTGGAGACTCATAGTTTCCAATTTAAAAAATGGTACATATTCTACTTGTAAGTAGAAGAAATGTGGGTGTTTTATAAATAAAGAAATAGTGCTGTGACCTCGCGAAGCAATGACCTCTTTTCTCAAGCATTTTGATAAATTTAGTGACATCTATTATTTAATTTATTTAATTTTAATTTTAAGACATTTTTTAACTACATTGATGTAAAAAACCAAATCACTGTGTGTGTTTCCAGTTGTTCTGTTTTTTAGAAGTTGCTTTATCAATAAGGTACATACTTCCATGTAAAATAAATCGATCCACCATTGATAACCTTACCAAAATAAGAAACTGAAAATTTTGGTTTTTTAGACCAATGTCTAAGTAGTAAGATAAATGTAACATTCTTTAATGTATTGATGTATTTACTGGTAAAGATTTTGAACTGTGATATTAAATATAATTGTAATTATTATAATGACGCAGTGGAAGTTAATATACATGAATTAATACATTGTGTTTTTTTTTCATCCCTCAAACATAATTTCGGGCTGCTATTGAGAATTTACTTTACGAAATAAAAACCCTTATATTTTATAGTTCAACTCAAAACCTAGAATCCCGGTTCAAAATAAAAGGTTCCATCGTTCCTTATTATCGGCCTATTAACAGGTTACTACAGGGTTCTGTCATTGTAAAAGATATAGAGCTCAGGACCACCATGCTATGGATGATAATGTTTATTTTTTTAATGAGCACTAAAAATATAAATAGCTTAGGCACGACAATATAACACGGCTCCAGGTCAAGAATTTTATTAAAAATTTCTTAGAAGAAAGAAAAATTCGAAATTATTCCATAAACTTACCGATGATTTGAACCCAGAATTGGTACTTACAGTAATAATTCAAACATTTTCAAACCTAAACTATCGGTTGATGTATCAAATTCACTGATTAGGCAATAGTTAGTAACGAAGTTTAGTAAGCGATGCCAGTTTAAATTAATTACCTCCTATTTTGGGGATTTAGCACCAATTTGATACCTACATACATTATAAGGTATAAAGCTGTACGAAAATAAACTATAACTAAATTATCTACTCTTTAAAAATATATAGTGTTTTCTTTTTAGAAAAAATAAATGTTAATTTAATAAAAAAAATTAATTAACAAATAAATAAATATATATTATGTAAGGTGATATTAATATATATTCAATATATTTATAAGGTGAGTTTGAATTATCTGCCAGCGTCGAAACTGAAGCAAGTCTAATGCATATAGATTACAATAGAAAAAAAATTTGTTCCCAGAACCAATAAATAAAAAATTAAAAACATTACAATAATATCTATTCACTTACGACATTACGCATAACACCTTCCAATACATCAATAAATTAACCCCAAAGCCAGCCAGCCATTAACCCCAAGGCATACAAACAAACGTAACAGCTGATTGACTACCAAGGTCAATGAAATTTCCATTAATAGATTAAAACTTAGTTTGAAACGCCGGCAGCGAGCGTACAAAAGGCGCAGCGCCATTGTCGGCCTTTTAAAAGACCGACAATGGCACCGCTTTTTCTGAACGCTACCGCAATAAGGGACGCCGACAAACATGCACATTTAAACATTTGCTGCCCGCCGCGTTTTACAGTAAGTAATTTAAAAGGAAAGTTTATTCAACTTGCCCAGATATCAGCTGATATAGTTCAGTCTTTATTTAAAAGTTTATTTCGTTCTTCATTTATTCATTTTTCACCAGTTCTAAAGTGTGCAGGTGGGGACATAATATCTACCTACTAGTACTACCTAGATTTTGGTCGTTTGGCTTTTCTTTCCGTATTTTATTTGGTAGCAATCGAATGTTTAAGATATAACTTCGTTCGGTACCTTGGATGACTCTGCGGTAAATTTATGAATGCAATGGTTGGTGTTATGCAAAATGTCCTAAGTAAATTTTTTACTGGTTCTAGAAATATTTTTATTCCACTATTGTATTTATTATGCATACACTTATGGCTGGCCGATACCTACTTCAAACTGACCCTATATAGTGTTTTGAAGATTTTTATCTTGAGACAATTATTAGTCCATAAAAAAGGCCAAGCTCTCGTTTTGGAGAAAGAATTTGGAGTTGAACTGTTTGTTTTAGTTTCCGTGAGGTATCCGCAGTGAATTTATAAGACGGATCATCATCCTATTAAATTTATAAACGCGTAAGTTTGAAAGTATGGATGTATGTTTATTACTTTTTCACGTTTTAACTACCAAATGGATTTTGATAAAACTTTACAATAATACAGCTTATACATCAGAATACGGTAGAAGTGGGTGCGAGAGGTATTCCCGCGAAGTCTTTCTATAACCTGCTAAAAGACCTTACTTGAATTGAAGTAAGCTCCGTATTGGAACGAGTATCCAAAGCTGCTCTAGGGTCCTTCCGAATTTGGCTGGTCAGGGAGAATAACTTGAACAGAGGAGGTTAGTGTTGACGGCCGTCACTAAGAGATCTCCTACACCCGTGTCACAAGTTGGCTCTGTTCAGAGTTTTTCTCTCAGTTATGCGATGCACCTGGCACCCGCACGGTGAATCCATGGAATGCTAAGATATTTGTCTCTATACTAAAGCCAAACTCGATTGAGAATGCTTATCAACAAACAAATTTAAAATGACGGTAGAAAATGCGACACATTTTAAAAATTATGTTTAGTTATATTACAAAAATATTATTTGAAAGATATTGAATATATTAATTAGTTTCAAGCTCAATAATCTAATTTATTATCATGAATTTGTCATTAACTATTTCATTAAAAAAATAGGTTTAATATGACTAGTGTTCTACCTTCATTTTTAATTTGTTTGTTGACAAGCATTCTCAATCGAGTTTGGCTTTAGTATAGGCTACATTTTATTCCGAATTTTTTACGGTAACGGGAACTAGGCGGGTGAAACCGCGGGCGTCCCTTAGTATTTAATATCCTTATTAATATTAGAAAGGCGAAAGCTGTTAAGTATGGATGGATGTTTGTTACTTTTGAATGGATTTTGATGAAACCTTACAATAATATAGTTCACATATCTGAAAATCACATAGGCCACATTTTATCCCGATATTTCTATGTGAACGACAACTACACGGATGATACCGCTGGTCAATATATCAAATACACATTCATGAATGTCTAGATTTACTTTATTTACTTTATCTATTGTTCTTATTGGCCGTGTCTAAGTTACACATTCAGTCGTATGCACGAAGCTATCGCTTAGAACTGATCTAAGTTTGGGATAGTTCTACGAAGAAAGCGCTGTCATATCTCCCATAAGTTGCTCGGGTCGTAAATCGTCCAACGTTAATATTCAATAAAAAGTTTTGGGAACAGACGGCACTGAATCACAAAATGGCATTAAATAAATGTTTAGAGTTCAGAGACTTACTATCGGCTACGTATTATGAATAATTCATCTTTTCTGAATTTATTAACCTTTAAAATAAGATAAATGGTGTACGAACTTATAACATAGATCCAACGAACTATGTAGATGTAAAAAATTTAAGTGTCTGAAAGTAAAATGGTAAGTACTTACATCAATAAATCAATTATTATCATTTTTGTTTGCTAGGATCGATCGCAGATAGCTAATGTTACAAGGAGTAACTAAGGCTGCTTTTATTATAGAAAGTTTATTTATTTTAACTTTACACAGACGAAGTTGCGAGAATCCGCAAGTGCTAGTTAGATATAAAGCATAACATAAAATATGAAAACTACAGACACAGCGTTATTCTGTATCAATGTTTTTATAACTCGATTTTGTGAGTTTTAAATTAGTCTCTTTTTCTCTCTACTTCTATGGTATCGTTTTGACATAGAGACGATTTCGAGTCGAGTTGTAAAAAACTTCGATACACAATAGCGGTACAGTTTTCACTTAGCCTACAAACTCAATCGGCCAATGTTAGAGCTTGTTCCCACTTGTCGGGTGGTCCCATTAGATCATCCGACTAAAATCCAGTCCCGACAAGTGGGAACGAGACCTAAGCTAAATTTTAACTTAGAATCGTGTGTCAAGAATCAAGATAGACTCGTTTTGTCCACCAATATACTTCTACCGTCTAGCCTTCGGGCTCGAAAGTGGCAGTGCTTCTGCGCTTGTACAAACCAAACATCTGACGCTTTTGAAGCCCTAAATATTTCTTATACAAAAAACACAATAAAAAAAGACATCTAAACAATTATCGGATAATGCCGTTATTTTTATTATAGAAGAACGTACTCATAACACGCGACTAACGAAAATAATTGGCACTTTGCTCTTTCTCTATCTCTTTATTAGTTATCCACTAATTATTACGTCCTTTGAAGGAGGAAAAGCGATTATCTTACCTGTTCCACTTACATTCCTCCTCAGCTAATTATAACTGTAGCATTAGGGTCAAAGGAAAAATATTATTTTACCTACTGGAAGTTTCTTTGAACTATCGATCTCTTTGTTCACTATACAAAAAAAGTGCCAGGCTGATCAAATTGTTAGGCTAAATGGCTATAGAATACGATATTCTGAGTTTAAATCCTGTGTTGCTCTATGAAATATTGAGTTTTCCTTTATTCCAAGAACTTCTCAGCCCGAAGTTACAATGGTTACAATATTAAACGCTAACACATTTTTATACTATCATTTATTTATTTACAATTTTATTTTAAATTTTTAACAATATCATACAAAAACATATAAAAACACTATTAAAAATTTATAAAAAAAAATTTACTCCAGAGTTAGGAACCTCCTCACAATACGCGCCGTCTCAAGAACCACCGCCTTCTGTATCCGACTCTTGATCCAACAGCCAAGCAAAAGCTTCTTCAGATGTTGGTCGAAGGTTTTTGCAATAAGACCATTGACTGAAACGACTATAGGAACAATAATCGTCGACTCAACATTCAACTAAAACATTATTATTAGAACCGGGTGAGTCTAGGCTCCTTATTTCTACTCCATAAGAAAACAGTCTTAGTCTTGTAGCTGTTATTAAAACGACTACTGATGATGAAGCGAAAAGAGACGATCGTGAATGGCCAAATAACTGGATGTTCTGACGGAAATCAAATGTGGGAAACAACAATATCTGGGACGCGTCAAGCGTCACGATAAATATCAGATCTTGCAGCGCATAATACAAGACAAAATCCAGGAGGCCAAATACCTAGAAGACCTCGCACCTTCTGGCTTAAAAATCTTCGCGAATGCTAGACACTGTTTTCGAATAGCCGTAAGGGTCGCTTACCGCTGTAAAGTAAAAATAACGACAATGAAACACAAAAAGGTATTATTAATTCGACGGATTATTAATACAAATTCATTTTTTAAAATGGGCACAACGTGTAAAAGGAAATTACTTATTACATACAAAACATTTGCGCAGTGATAAATCATTGGCACAAAACCAACATTTGTTACGAGGGGACCCGCGCTCTGTCATCACTCACCCCATGTGTATAGACAACAGTTATTAATCCAGCTAATTGATCGTATATACAATTTATAGTTTTCATCAACTGTGCTGACGGTCATAAAATTCATCATATCCAGCCATTGAGCGAGACAATATTTTTAAATTAAAGGAAAAAGTTCATAATTTTTATTAACAATTTTTGGGATTTTTATAAAATCTTACTTTAACCAAGATTTCGACAGCTATTTCATAAAAAGCAAGGGTTCGCGAAGATAGAAACTGCTTTTTATTTTTTTTTCTTTAAGGAAAAAATATCTTTATTGGGGACAAACATTGACATATTAATACTATGGACTTCGGGTCAGCGATAAAAAGTGTCCGAACCAAAAGTAAGCCAAAACGCGAAATGTATTCCAATCGCAATTCAGTCTCATATTAGCTGACTGACAGAATACACGTCAATAATGCCGTAATGTGTTATAAAAAAACTTGTAAGAACTACCCGAGTAAGGTGAGAAAAGAAGACGGTGTACCATATTTTCAGTAAGTAAATATTTACTGATGATTTTAAAGTATTATTTTGCTTAGAAACAAGCTATTTTAATAAATTATAGAAACGAATTGCATAACCAACCAAAATGAACAAAAGTATCTATCTGTCCTTTTCCCATACGCTACCCGCGTATAGGATAGAAGGAGTGCAATATGTTTACCTAATTAACCACATTTAGTTCGGATCTGCCGTGAGCAATAGAATGTTTTAGAACAACGACTGCATAGAGTTATTTTGTTGTTTAACATTTGAATTATTTAATTACTTAATTTTTGAATGAAAATAATTTGATTATTTTCAATTCAAAATTTTTTATTTTTTATGTCAACTTTTATTTTTTATGTCATGAATATTGATCAAATGACTTTTACCATAATGGTATATTAATTTGATAACTATAAGAATTATCTACATGAAATTAGGAACAGTTATTTAAAAAAGTGATCTAACGTCATTGAAGTAAAAAAATATATTTTCAGTTTAATTAAAAAGAGGAAAATATCGAGAACTTAAAATTTCAAAGTAAAGAACTATGTCGAGTGGCATATCATTTTGTACATTAGTGGATTTGGTTTGTAATTAATTATTATTATAACTAATTATTATTATAACTAATTATTATTTTATACAAGATAATTACAACAATTATTATTTGGTACAAGATTTATCCCAGCATATAGAGGTCAGGGATATGTAAATATAAATTAAAATTTGCTGTAAATATAATATATAAATATAAGATGCCAAAAAAATTTGAAAGCTACCGACTCCACACCATTTATGTTGTCCTATTTTCACGGGAAGCTGTCATTTCAAAAAAAGGCTGCCATGGTAACCGTCAATCGAAGCTGATTACTTATTGCATGCAATTAGACCGTTGCAAATTAGACTGTATAACAATACGATAAGACATACATTACAATGTTATTTTGTGTATAAACACATAAATACATCCTAGTGTATATAAAATATCTTGGGACACTTTTGACGTAAATTTTGCATTAGACCCGAAGTCCATAGTATTAATATGTCAATGGGGACAAAGGAATATAATGTGCATGTGACATTGCAATAATAATATAGACTAAGTTACATCGCCCATCTTATGTGTGTGCGTGTGTGGTTTAGGAGCTGGCTTATTTTGGTAGGCATTTTATATTTTTTTGGTACCTTTGAAGCAAGCTGTAAACTTATTCCCTTAACCAAGACATTAAGAATGTAAGTTAATGAATTCTTATTTCTGCTGCTTACTTATCATCCATTATTGGAAGAAAACATGATGTCAATGTCAAAATATCATACGGCTTTATTATGAGTGTGTATGGCGAAGGAAACCGGCGCTATATTACGAGCTTGACCGCTCCAAAGTGTTTCCGTCCGGGCGAGGTTTGTGCCGGGAAGCGACCGCTACGATTCTTCTTTTGTGCGAATATCCAATACCAAACTTTTTTATATTTTACAAGAATTTTTTAAGCTTTATTTTAAATATTTTGTGTAAGTTCATTATTTATTTACTTGGTTATTTTCCAGGAAAACGAGACACATCTAAGTAACAAAGTCGCCCAGATCTCTCAAATACCGAAAAAATTATAATCCTTATTTCTGAAAATATTTTATAGTTGATTACATTGACGTAATTTTTTAATCGATTTCTGATAATTATCTATTGTGATAATACCAAAATTGGCCATTGGAGTATACCCTGCTTCAAATGTTACCTATCATGAAAATTGAGAATTTTCGATAGTAAAAAGCAGGGCGTAAAATACCTACATAAGGAAAATCACCTTAGTAATAGTCAATTTTTTAAAATCCCAGGTTCCTGGTTTCGTATAGGTATGTTAAAAGCACGACTGGGTATAGTTACGCCACAGCAGATCACGAGGTTAGGTAGAAAACACTTATTTCCGGGAAAATACCTGGTCTTGCAGAAATGTCAGTATCAGTACAATTTATATGAAACTATTCGCATTTACACCGAGGCTACGTACGACACCGGTCGTGATTTGCGACTCAACTGTGTGACAGAAACTGTGACTTACCTATTATACGATAAAATACGAGTACTACATACTATACAAAATATCTCTAACAATATGTTTATAACATATACAGGTAAATAAAATTGAAGTGTCTGTTTGTGATTTCATCAGACATATAAAAGTATAAAAATCGACTTTAAAATTTTTGTTTGTCATTCTTTAAAACAGCTAGACCAATTTGGATGGAACTATTACTCACACGTAGAGAATGTTAAAGGAATTTACTTAGCCTACTTTTTGTGCTTAAAAATTGTATTCATTTTAATTTTAACTCCTCGCGGATGGAGTTACGGACTTTGACTGAAACAAATACACAAACATTCATTCTGTCACATTTGCAATATACTAATATTATAATTATAATTTTGTCATAAAACAAGACATCTACCCACAAAGATTATACAAAATATATCTACACGAAATATGGCAAAAAGACTAAAGCATACATAGAATATCTGAATAGTACTGTAGATACGAGTATTGGGGTGTTAGTATTCGTGCATTGAAAGAGAAACAATTGCAGCATGCTGAAATTTCGCTTATGCGATAATGTAGACTGTTCTGTAATTCTGCATAAGTTATTCTTGTCGCAAGCTTTTGCATAATATATCTTGAAAGCATAATGTTTTTTTAATATAAAATAATAAATAGTTACTGCAAGAATAAACTGTACAAGTAATTTTTCTTTCCCTCGGCAGCAGTTTTTTTTTTGTCCTTTTCTGTGTCCCTGACAACATGTCAGCGAATTGGATGTTTAAGCTGAAAACAATTTGACGTTCGCAGTTATTGAATTAGTTGCCTATGTTTCGCAAGATATCTTAATACGGGGAGAGAGGACTATGATTGTGCCTATTCTTCTTCTTCTTCCTGGTGTTAAGTTTCAAAACTAAATTACATTGTCTATAGCTGAAAAAAATATTTTTGAACTAATCTTTAGATTCTACATGTAAACATGCATGATCACGATTTTTTGAAACTAAAACAGGATAAGGAGATTATTTACAGTTTTAGTTTTTATAGGTTTTATTATCATCAATCTTTTGGTTTTGCATAATTTTAAACGGCTTACAAGAATTAAAACAATAATTGGAGTAAAAAATAGAGTTTTCTCCGGCGTTGGTGTAATTTCCAGACGCTAAAATTTTTGTCAACATGCTTTTCGCCATAGCTCTTTCATCCTGATCCGTTTACATATAAATATCTACCTATAATAAATCATCATCATTTGATAATGATGTCGTTCGAGGCTGATGCCTATTAACGGCCTACTACAGGGTCAGACCTCCTTATAGGAGAGGGGATAATAAATACCTATTCTCAATGTAAAGTTAACAAGACCTTAAACTTTTGGCAGACCGAGAGAAGTGAGAGGATGCGTGTGTTTGAATGGACCCGGAATAGCTAAGCAAAACTGTAATTTGTGAAAAGTTTGTTGTTTGATATCCGGTCGAGCGTAGGAAGTTGTAGTTAATATTATTTATATAGCATACCTACTAGTTACTACTACCAAAACAATGTAAAAATATTTTTTTCAACAATAATCAATGTATCATTATATCAACTACCATAAAGTAACCTGAAATACCTATTATCAGACGCGCAAAAAGTTCCAATAAAAGTGCACCAAATTTTCTCCATCATTCATTTATTGTTTTTGCATGATTGAATCACAAACATATAAACCTTTTTTAATTTTTATTGAAAAGTTTTACCCATACTTAAGGAATTGTTTATATTCATACTGTAGATGGCATTACAGGTCGTATACCTGGATATCAAAAACATAATATCAATAGCACAATTTCAGCACTGATGTCATCGGGACCGTGGCCTAGCGGTAAGGCGCCCTAAGTTGCTCGCCCGGGTTGCCAGAGAGACGGTTTCAAATCCCATCGGTTCCGCAATTTTTGATTTTTGATTGAATATTATGTTTATTCTTAAATATATAAACCTTTATATTTACAATAATTTGAGTAACACATAATTAGCATAAGGAACAAGAGAATGACGTAGTATATGTCAAAGGAAATCACTTGATGCTTTAATCTCATTAAAACCTTTGGAATTTCCTAAAAATATCCGACTTAATAATAGTAATCCTTCTTGAACAGAGATTTGGGGAAAGCTTCTGTAGAGATGCTCACTGAAAGGTATTATGCAAAGCTTTCGGTATTAAACAATACATAAACTGAAAATTAGCTACTTATCTAAGTCCCGAACGATTTAAGTGAGGAAGTGATTTTGTCGAATTCTAGCGACGAGACTGGGATTTCAGAAATCTTGTAAGCACCTACAATATTCGTAAGTAGATTAGGAAGGATTAAACGTACTTAATTATACTTAAATACATAAGTAAATTTTACTTACATGTATATTAAAAATAAGTAATATATAATGATTAATTATAATTTAAAATGGTTTTAGAACCAGGTAGGTCGTTATTTTATCCTAAGACATTTTTAGGGTTTCGTAGGCAAATGGCCAAAAACAGAACTCTTATGGATGTCATGTCGGTCTGTCTGTCCGTCCGAATGTCCCAGCCAATTTTTTCCAAAAATACAAAAATTGTACTGTTGAAACTTGGTAAGTAGAGAAGTATTAAAGATTTTCACACAAAAATAGTTAAAAATGATAAATTTTGAGGTCTCTCCATACTTAGCAGAACTTAATTTTTTTTCATTAATTAATATTCAAACTTAATTAATATCCAAACCCCTTCGGTTTCTGCACGATATAGTGCCGAAACGCTAAATCGCTTGGCGTTACATCTTTGTCGGTAGGGTGGTAACGGTTGAGGCCTCCAGCCAAAAAGTTACAAATCAAACCCAGGGCGTTTTTATTATATAATTGTTAACATACATGCCATAGAGGCCTTCAAAATAAATTACAATAAACCAGCATATTACGGGTCCAACAATAACAAGCGTTTATAGCATTACAAATAGAATAATAGTTCGCTTTCCGCTTGGATTGCACTGCGTGTCACCTAACTCGTTATCAAACAGTAAAATTGAACACAACACTAATTGCTCAGCACCAGATTGACCTAATTATTTTAATGAATCATATTGTATGCACATTTATATGCTTTTGATATGTAATGTAAACTAAATGGCTCAACAGTGAACATTGAATTTACATGAGCTTTGTTCTAAAACAGTTGTTATGTTTAAACTCAAAATCATTATGTAGCATTTTAAAATATTTGATTTCTGATTAACCAAGCAATATCAAAATGACACTAAAACAGAAACGCTTTTTAAGAAAGAGTAAGATATTAGGTTTATCTTTGGATATAGTAGTAGTGTGAAAAGTAAAGAATTGTGAGCCCAGCGGGAATTATTTGTTAACTTATTTAAAGTCGTTTTTGATTACCGCTGTGTTACATGAGTCTGTTTTAGTAATGATCCTTCTGTTTCACATATACGCCTGTAAGAAGTATGTTTTTATATTTTACAATAACATCTAAATCTGTGCCGAAAATAGATAATCTACACTTGAATATGAATAGAATTTTGATAGCTGTTTCATTTTGATGTAACGTGAATCCAACAATAGAATCGGCGGTCAGTTCATGTATACAGAATAGAACAGGTATCGATATTTGCAACCCAGTTTCGTTTACATATCCGAGTGGAACAGATGAATTCAATTCATGAATAGAGAACACTTTCGCCTGTACTTTAACACCTGATGCCACTTTTGCGTATTGATTTCAAAATATTTTTCCATGCACTTTTTATCCAAATAAAAAATTTTTATTTTAAAATCCCCCGACAGAGATGAATTTTGTTCTCATATTTAAAATATCCATTGTATCTTAATGAGAGATTTACGTTTCTGGCATTGCAATTGGAACTAAGACAATATCGTCAGTTTAGTCTGTCTATGCCTGTCCACAAGACAAAATTCTACACAGAGACGTTCATTGTTTGGGCTATCGACTTGTGGTATACCGTCAAATCATGTTAGCTATCACATAAAGTACAAGACACAGATGCCTTTGTCCACATCATTGCTGTTATGTCTTCGTATTGTCGAAAGTAGGTCGGACATAGTGAATAAAATAATAGGGTGAGTCTTTGTATTTAGAGTTTATAATAACTAACCCACAAATAGATAACTGAAAGAATAATTAACAGCAACTTAATTAGCTGTGAATTACTACTGGCAAATTGTGGTATTGCAATGATACGTAACGTCTCGTGTTAATTAATGTAACCCCAAGATACTGCGACTCAAGCTGAGAATAATAATTAATTCGTTTGCACAAATTAATTATCAGAGTTGTCTAGGTTAAGCGATAAGCAAAGTACAACGTCTGCACCACGCCACACCAGAGCCTAGACTGCCCACCAATTGTAGACCCGCTCTTTTTATACAAGTTAGAATTACTCAAGTAGTGGGGTGAGTGGGGGTATCGAACGATGCGCAGCCGCAAGAGGGCGTAGCTGATGCACGTGCAGTTCACAGACTTCTTTCTAGTCGCGTACGATGACGCAGGCGCCGTCATATACATACTTATATCAGTTTATTTTATGTCCAATCAGTATATTTAGGTAAGTGAAATGCCATCACTTTTAAACAGAACAATATAGTTCATACGAGACACATCCCACATCGCTGTCCTGTGTCCATCAACGTGAGGCGTAATAAGCCTAATGTCACACCGGCGACCATAGCCTTTAGACCGGAACAAAGTAATGCTGTATGGTAGCAGAATAAACATGGTGTTACCGGAACAGGCAAGCTCGTAACTAAGACCCCGTATGGGTTCGAAACTAGTCGGGCATACACCGACAACCGTGAAGTGAGTTTCAGCCGTTATATTTTAATAATATAATGATGGTGATAGTTTTTTCCGGGCGAACTCTGTTACAAAAGCTCTACCAGTGTACTATTTATATAGAATTTTGAAAAACAAAAACTACTCTTATGCTGATAATTATATTCGGATTAATTTACTGGCTCTTTTTTTATTTCCCTACTACAAGTTAGCCGTTGACCATAATCACACCTGATGGTAAATGAAAATACATTTTAAGCTACTTGCAACGAGTAGCATGAAATCCACACCCTGTTTCGGTTTCTATATGATATCGTACTGGAACGCTAAATTGTAAGTCTTCGTTGGTACTGATGCTTTCCATCGGCTAGACCTAGACCAATCTCAATCTGTTCAGCGGGGAATCGAACACTAGATATTCGTTTTATAACGCCACCGAGCATACCGCTGAGTCACAGAGGCCAGACTTTGTCGTATGTATATATCAAATTATTATCTTGGTCACGTCAGCTTTTAAAATTATATATTCCTGTTTGTTAAACTCCAACGCAATATTTCAATATTCTATAACCTCAGCTGGCTATGACGGTCGCGTGTAAATGCCGTAACTTCCACCTTGTTAGGTTTGGCTGTTGCCAAAGCTACCCTTAGCTTTGTTTGGTGCTTGCATCCTGCCAATAAATTAGTTCAGTTCATATTCGGTGGTATATCTCTCAAGTGTAAATCATTATTATTCAGATAGCGAACATACATATTCTGAGAAGTTGTATATCATCATCATCATCATTATCAGCCTATTAACGGCCCACTACAGGGCCAGGCCTCCCTCCTTATAGGAGAGGGGATATGGAGCGTACACCCACCACGCTGCTCCAATGCGGGTTGGCGGGCTTAGGGTGATAATGTTTCATTTATTAACGATCACTATCAGATGTTGATGATAGTGACCGGGACCGACGGCTTAACGTGCTCTCCGAGGCACGGGGGTGTAACACCACCAACTTCCAGATTCCGGGCTTGGAATGTACTGAACATTTCATAGAAGAATGAAAAAGCTCAGAATTATTCCATGACCCGACCCAGGGATCGAACCCAGGACCTCGTGATCGAAGCCACATAGGCTAACCACTAGACCAACGAGCAGTTGTATATAATGAGAAATTATTCTTTTAATAAGCAATGATTGTTCACTGATAGGTCGGTAGGCCATCAGCTGGTTCATTCCACTTTTTATACAAAATAAATATTTGGTTGGTACCTTGTTTAAGATTGACGTGTACCATTTTCTCAGTAACAGTCATTTGATGTTAAAAAGAACAGAAAGTATTGAGTTTACTAAGAATTACGATAGAATAATAGTAAAAGAAATAATTAATTGATTGGTAATTTATGTTATTATGCTAATAGAATTGGACAAAATGTTTGAATTTGAAAAAAAATTAATAATGAGGATAACTAGCATGATCAAAAATTCACATTTTTTTAAGTTTAGACCCACTCACGTAATACGTAATATCTCCTGCATTTTCAAAAAACCACCACCAAAAACAATATCATTATAAGAAAAAATTGTTTACACGAAACATTTCTGGCGGCTTTCCAAATGCGTTAATTGAGTGCTTAAATACTCCTTTACAAAATTGGATCTCAGTTTCCACTTCTCCGTTCGAGGAAAGTAAACAATACGAGGCAAGCATTAGTTCACTCTGTTATTTGATAGCTCGGTGTTGTGATTCCGAAAACATTCCGGTTACATATAATATTCAAAGTATAGAACTACTATATTTTAACCTACTAACACAATTCTTATATTAGTAGGTTAAATATAAATATAGGCTTTATTAATACATACAATTCTTGTATATATTAATAAGCTTCATGTATAAGAAAATTATGGTATCTCGAAAACCATAGAGCTTTTGATACAAATATATGTTTAAATAAGTTCTTGCTTCTTGAGCTGTTTATCTACTTAGATAGATTTTTTTAATCACCACAAATTATACAAAAAAGTATTTTCAACACAAAATACAAGTAATAAAATAATATTATATACCTACCTACTCGTAAAGCCATCTGATACAATTTTCATTTTATTTCACAATATTAATATATTATGACATCTAACTAAGTTCTTGTTATGTTATAATTACTAATATTCTAATTTTAGGAATTAATAGTTTAGTATGTCAATTAATAAAGATTTTCAGCTTAAGTTCCTTATATATAACAACTATTTTGCGAAATATTTTAAGTAAGTTAGAGTGTCGATTTAAAAAAAAAACGGCACCTCGCCTGCGATGCGCTCAATATTTTACGTTTGTCACTCAAAGTTACGAATTATTACTTGATCCTTTAGATTTGGAGCAAAATCAATGATGTTTAATCGGATTGAGATATATGGAAAATTCCAAAAACCATTGTTGATTTCACCAGTAGTGTACATAAAATGTAGTTTATAAGTGCTCTAAATATATTGTATAAGAGCTGACACATGACCTTTTGTGTGAAAAGCTTTTGCCTGATATATTCGGGGATAAATCCGAAAACTGCACCGATAGAACATTCTGCATAAGACGCACGAGAACGAAAAGTTACTTCTACTTTAGCTGCGCAAACATTTGTACACAAAACGCCAAGTTTCTTGATTCCAAGGAATCTTTACTTGTGTGTTGAAGAATAATGAACGGGTCAGGTAAAATCTTTTGACTCTGTTTGGAGAAAAAAATCCGCGTCGCTGCTAGCTAAGATCCGTGGCAGTAGCAACAGTATCTTGAGGATGGTGGGAGGCATGAATAGTCCTCTGGTGTGGAAACTCACGCAGAGGACTAAATCTCTTTTAGTTCTTAAGTACTAACATAGTTTATAAGATTTTCATTGTTACTAACCCTAAATGGACTTTGTGGTCTGAAAAAATAAAATAAAATAAAATAAATAAATTAAATCACAGAGTACATAATAGTACAAGCTAAAATGTGTAATATTTATAATGCTAACTATGCAGGTTGTCAAGATTATCATCCTTAGTACTATTAATACAATCATGTTATATAAGAAAGTCATCATCATCATCATTATCAACCTATTAACGGCCCACTACAGGGCCAGGCCTTCCTTCTTATAGAAGAGGGCATATGGAGCATACACCCACTACGCTGCTCCAATGTGGGTTGGGGGCCTTAGGCTGATAATGTTTCATTTATTAACGATCATTATCAGATGTTGTTGATAGTGACCAAGACCGACGGCTTAACGTGCTCTCCAATGTACTGAACATTTCATAGAAGAATGAAAAAGCTCAGAATTATTTCGTGACCCGACCCAGGAATCGAACCCAGGACCTCGTGATCGGAGCCAGATAGGCTAACCACTAGACCAACGAGGCAGTCACTAGAACAACCAGGCAGTCGTTAATATATAATAGTATATAACCTTATTGTTATATGCTGTAGTCGATCGGATGTTACATGTTAATGAACAGGACTGACGACTTAATATGCTTTCCGAGGCATCTTTTGTAACATACTATAGAACTGTCTGGACTGATTTTAAGAAATATTGGAATAAAGCAATCACCGAAATGTTCAGTTCTACTGTACTGAACATAGCCTTATTATTCAGGTTAACCACTAAATCAACGAGCATATCTAAATATAACTACTTGTTCATAAATATCCCTATTATAATTATTTATTGTCGATAGTTCCATAATCTGGTTAGATATTTTATATTACCGATGTTCTTACATAACGGGGGTTGCTAGCGGGTGAAACCGATACATCCGTACATACGTACGTATATAAAATGTGTTAAATCAGCTTGAATCTCGTAAAATTCAATTTTGTTTTATTCTCCAAGGAAATACCACAAAAAATCAGATACGAATAACTGCTATGCCGTTACATTTTTCCTTATCAAGCCTACGCGTAGGTTAGATGTCCCATTTCCCCTGATAAAGGTTTGACGTGATGTGTTGAGTCATATCATTATATAACTCTCCTTTTGTTGACTATGATTTTTATATCACTTTATGCGATAAGCGATGAAAATGATTTAGATTTGATGTATTTGTATAATCTTCTTAAGAAAATGCATTTTCTATCAATTAACTGTATGTTATTCTGACTATTTTGAAGACGTTTCGTTTTGTAGTAGGTATATTTTCATAGTTCGCCGAATTAACAAATGCATCTCGCTTCTGTAACGAAATTCTCTGAGAACGAGAGATATACAGTCGAAGTGGAGACGTGCACAGTATGTTGTGTAAATTTCTAAAAAAAAATTTAATTAGAAAATATATCGACCTCCAAATGCACTGAAAATTAAAAAAATATTGCATTTTTTTGTTTCTTTGATTTATTTAAACATGTTTATGAAGTCGGTTACATCCAAGATTGAGGTAAATTAATAAAAGTAACAAAATAATGAAATTATTTATTATTTTTAGTGTATTTGATACTCTGTTTTATATTTTATTTATTTTTTATTTCTCAAGTAAATGCTTACTTTTTTGTGAATTAAGAACCTCCTCCTTTTGGGAAATCGGTTGAAAATAGCTTAGTGTGTAAAGACCACTTGGAACGTAAAAAAATAAACTTGAGACGTAAACGTATAAAAAGAATAAACGCATAAAAATGCTCTCTTTTATAATGGTTCGTGTAAAAATAAATATAAATGCAGTGAATAATTTAAATAACACTGCAGTTATAACATTATTTCAATTTACCTTAGCGTGTAGTTTTAACAAGTTTGGCGAACATTAGCAATGCCCACAGCTGCATTCATGTTTACATTACTTTGCCAACTTCATCGTACAGGTTGGATAGTTGCCGGATTTGATCACAAATATTGTCACTCTATAGGATCAATATGGTCCAAGAGTTCATGACGGATTTTGGGAAGGTCCTTTGAGGAAGCTGAAATTGTTTAAAATATTATTACGTCCTTTGACGATTCGAATCTTACAAGTCTGGTAAAGTGTTTTCAGTTATTTTGCAACTTATTTTTTCTGTTTTTGTCGGTTATAAAGTATACTTAAGTAGGTATTATAATATAGTATTATAGACTGGCAGAAGTTTCTTTTCTGGAAATATGTGCAGTGTAACATTCAATATCGTCAATTAACGAAATTATATTTTTTCAATGTTTCACTTCGCCAAAAGGATTTTCCTAAAATGCCACATGAGCTCACCGTCTAATACTGAACACTAAGCAATCGATTTCAGTAGTAGTATAGGATTTTATGACAGAGCTCGACCGGGTAATTATTAGCGTTGTACTTACTCGTATTGCTGAATTTATTTTCCCATCAAGAGTATAGGGACAGCACAAGAGTTCCAGGTCCATTCTGTGTACAGTTTCAATTTAATATTGTTTGTAAATAACTATTTATATTCTATAATGGGTGGACGGTTTGGATTTGAACACAAATGCGTTAGTGTGTGTAAACTTTTGGAACGATCCTTATCGCGCGTTGTGAAAGGGGGTTAGACGGAAAAAATTCTTACGAAAAGTGGTCACGACACTTTTTGATCAAAGGATCTTGCCGCCGCCTTTGATGTGTGTGCGCGTGAGCGGCGGGGGGCGCCCGCGCTGTATGCGGTCTCGCGCTCTCGCGGCGCCCTCTGGTGTTTCGGTGTACAACAACAAATATTATTATTACTTAAAAAAAATAAAATTTTATTACAATTCCTTCACTAATTAATCGAAAGGAACTTCGTTCCATCCGGGTGTCCCTTGACACCTCTCAACTTTTTTTAAATTTCTTATTGCTTTAATTATATGTAATAAAATAAGTGCTTAATTTATAAGTTTCAATTTCTGATTTTGGCTTTTTCCGTTTACAATGACTAATAACATTGGTATAGCAGCCATAATATGGCAAAACAATAACCTATCTGTTACCTACAGTTTGAATAATCAAACTCTAAGAAAATAATTTCTGCATCACTTGCTTCAGCCACTTTGACGTCAAGAACATTGTCAGTTATAACATGAACCAAAGCTCCGGGAACATTACCTAAGCACCGTAACGTGTACACAATACAACAAACAGCACTTCTGTCGATATCAAGCCAAGTGTGAAATTAAATTCAGGTTTGTGTTATTTACTCGATGCGTGTGCCGGGAACAAAGCCGCGGTTGCTGGTGTTCGACGCTCAATAAATATATTGAAGGATAGTCTAAAGGTAAACACCCTTTAGTGTCCATACACGTTAGCGCAAGGAAGAAGTGAAGCGTCGCGACATTTTTTTACACTTATGACGGGTATATTTACCCTACTGCGTCAGAAGGAGGGTTATGTTTTTCGAGCGTATGTATGTATGTCTATTTCTTCGGCACGCGCTACAGCCTAAGCGGCTGAACGGATTTTAATATGTGAGGTGTCGTTGAATTTGTCAAAATTGTGGTAGTGACATACGCTATATAAATTTTCAAAACGGCGGCTGTAAATGGGGGAAAAAGGAGGGATGTGTATATTTTTTCCTCTTATCTTAGCAATATGGGTAGCAATTGAAAGGTCCTAAAAAGACCATTTCAAAAATATAAATATCATATCATTTTCATATTACTTTTTTAACAAAAAAGTGTACTAAGTGTGCAGGTGTGCAGGTGTGTGTACAAACGTAGTTTTGGTAGATCTTTCTTTCCCCGCTGGTTAAAGTATTTTGTCCCTGTTTGCAGCACCATAAAGTATTTAGAATTTTATACAGATATAGTGATCCTTGTTTTTCTCTTTTCAGTTCATAACTTCTAAGCAGTCAGGTTTTTTGTTTTTATAATAATAATTTTATTTGTTTCAGTTAATATACCTATTGACTGTAATATCATTTTATTGCCAAAGAAATTTGTGTTATAGTCAGACCAAGAAAATAACAAAGAAAAAATGAAAGAAAAGATGGGATGGGACGGGACGAGATGTGACGGTTTAGTTTAGGATGGAATACATTCATTTGCAAAATAAAACAATTAGTATGGCAAAGCTTTTTATTTTTGTAATCAGGCTATATGTAAATATAAATATGCGTTTGAGCAATGCGACGATACGCGTCTGCTACATTCAAAGTCAAGCGAAAAGGCGCGGCGCCCCGCATTCTTTTAAGGAATTACTAATGGTGAATCACGTCAATAGGTGCTTAGTTAAAATAATGTAAATTAATTATCTGATAGGTCTAATTTAAATGCCAGAGGACTTTATTTACAAACACCGGTTTGCTACGTTACGACTCAGCGCCAATGTGAATAAAGCCTTACATTGTATGGTATTTTACATTTGAATTGAAAGATTTTATTTGTCTTTTGAATGAAATCTCCTACATCGGATTTCAATATATCGTACTTATATTTCTTCAATCTTAATTTAAACTAGAGAGACGAATATCTTAGCATTCCATGGAAGGACCCTACTAGAGCAGCTTTGGACACTCGTTCCAATATGGAGCTTACTGCACTTCTAGTAAGGCCAAGGTCTTTTAGCACGTTGTAGAGAGACTTCGCTGGTATATCCCTCGCACCCACTTCTACCGCGTATAAACTAACCGCATAGCCATTTTTGGTTAGTTCATTAGTAAGGTCGTAATATTTATTCACTTATATTCATATAAAGCATGACAATCCGTAGTTATAAGCTAATTTACAGTTCGGTAAATAAACATAAGTCGGCAACGGGCGGGATACGTGGTTCGAACAGTTGATGGACGTTGGAGGCCCAAGACGCTAGAATGACGACCCCACACCAGAAAGCGCAGGATTGACCCCTAAATGGTAGATGGAATTTAACGTGTCACAGAGAGCCGCTAGCTACAGCCGCTAGCTACATCGTTGTGTTTGGAAGTCCCTAATAAAGGCCTACGCCCATTAGTGGACGTCCATCGGCTGTTAATGATGATGATGATGATAAAATAAGCCTAGAGACAAAGGTGATTTATCCCGTTGACTTGTCTGTGGGCTATCAACACAGCTCCAACCACTGAACGAACTGCACTGCTTGTCACGCTGATACCTACTAATTACGATCTATTTAGGCATCTATAAAAAATCAAAATTCATTCCCAAGTCTATAAAAAGAAAGTTTCTACGTAGTTACTTCAAATATAACGCTAGCAAAAGATAAGATTAGTAAACTATATGCGTCAAAAGTACATTAAAATCCATTCTGCTTTTTTAACCGACAAAAAAAAACGGAGGAGGTTCTCAATTCGACACGTTTTTTTTATGTATGACCACGTATAACTCTTTTTTTATTAGAAAGTTTTTTATTTATTTATTTATTCGCTAAAAACATAAGTATGTACATATTTTTAGTCACATGACATGCAAATACATCAAATACAAAAAATGAATAAATTAGGGTAAATTTACAATTATTATTGAAATTAAAATTACAAATTAGACTTAAATTAGAAAGGGCACACTTCCAATATGGTACCATAGTCATCATATTAGGATCTGATGATGATATCCTGGGAAAATTAAAGGAAGTTTTGAGTAGTTTCTATTTTTTGTTTAAATTTTTTTTTACTTTTTAGTACAATTTGAGATTTGATTTGATTTTTTTTTCATATATTTATTAAATACCTAGTAAAATTCTAGACTTCAAAACAATGCCATATATGATGATATGAATGATATTAGTAGTATGTATTTATATTTTCAATTAAGTTTGCTATTACTATGTCAAAATCATTGCCTTAATTGTTTTCAAAGGATTATTCGCTCAGTTGACTTGTAAACTACAAAATATACAAACAGAACAGTTTGAAATGTACATACCTAGCCCTATCCTAATTACTGCTACTACGGAGCTTTGCTAATTTCATTTTTGACATCGAGCCAATCGTGTATTTAAGGAAAGCTATATTTAAAAATTTTAAAACTAGTACCTATTAGAAATATTTTCTTACTTTTAAAAGTGTTGTATAATATTCTTGTGATTATTAAATAATTTATTTTGATAAGGATTTAAGTTTAGTTGTACGAGTATAAATAATGACGTAAACGTAAGCATATGAATTAAATAATTTTTAAAACACAAAAATGTATAAATCTGCCAAAATATAAAAAATAGATATATGCTATCACGGACTTTTTTGTAAAACTTTTTAAGATGCATAAAGTTTTCATACAATGTTTTCGATTATATCCAATAGTTAAGGCAGTGTATCCGTAAAACGCAGATTTAACGGATTTTTTCGATCCGACTTGCGCTACAAAAACTGTGATAGCTCAGATAATATTTACAATACAAATATAAAATATAGCCTATAACACTCACCAATAACGTAGCATTCTACCGGTGAAAGAATTTTTAAAATCGGATCAGTAGTTCCGAAGATTAGCCCCGACGGAACTTTATTTACAAACTTACAAACTTTGCCTCTTTATAATATTAGTATAGTTAGTATAGATATATCAAGAGTATAAAATAAATAATTAAAAATCTTTTTTTACGTTTCAGTCCGAAACTAGAGCATCCTCATAAAACGTTGGCTCTGCAATTTTTTAATTGCAATGTCAAAGTTACTTTATGTGTGTAGCAAGCGTGACATGGAATAAAATTGCTCAATGGATACTTAAAAACCCTATTATCATTACATAGTATAAAACAAAGTAGCTTTTTTATGTTTGTCCGGATGTATGCTTTAATCTTTAAAACTACGCAACCGATTTTCATGCAGTTTTTTTTTATCAGATAGAGTGGTTCGACTGGAAGGTTTATGTGTATAATACATGCAGAATTTAATAGAGATAAAAACTAATTACTTTAGAGGTTTCTGATGTTATGTCGTAAATTACCGCATTTTTTGCGCTTACATTGCAAACGCTGGCTAAAGCCTAGGAGATGCAACAAAATAATGTCCTACAGATGGTCAGAGGCGTACCGCCATCGGCCGGTGAGTCTCTTTTCCGTCGGCTTAGCTTATGGGAAGGGGTCTGGCCAAAACAATTTTTGGTAGCGGAGCGTGGTTGCGCCACGTAGTACAAAGATTAGGTAGGTACGTATAAATTGTTAATAAATAAATTGATAGGTATCTTTGCCAAGCGTGGTTGGGCATCTTTAAATACTTAGAATCTATTTTGACGTACTGGTTTTTAATTCGAATTAATTTCGTACCTTAATGCTTAATAGGTATTTAATTTGTATTAACTTGAAAACGATCATTAAGTTTACATTGAATTGAAGGCTTTTATTGTTTACAATCGTAGTCGCATCTATTTGAATTTCATTTAGTTACTTAGGTTGTTTTATATAGATACCTAATTGTTTAGTAATTTGATAGGAATTTCATTTGGTAGGTATAGTTTTGTCAAATTAATTTAGTTAGTTGTAGATTTGATTAAAGATGCCCAGCCCGCGAGAACTGGCCAGCAGGGTCAAATTAGAACTAGGTTGGGCTGCGACCGCCCACGCCTTAACAGGTAGAGAGGGCCGCGTCGAGGCCTTGCACCAGCGGTGTAGCCAAGTAGCGTCAAGGCAGGCCGCCGCCGAGGAGGCCTATCGGTCTATCTTGTTGCTGGAAGAGGTCGAGGAAGACGCGCTAGAGTCCTGTCAAAGGGACTTAAACCACCTGGAAGAGTTTTGCGACGGGATCGTTAGCGTTATTCGAGGAGAGCAGGAGGCTTACTCGCCAGGCGAGGTTCAGCCATATCGCAGACTCTTGCGACACCAGACCCATCCGGGACTGTTGGGTAGGCTACCCACTATTATACCACCTCGACTTGGATCCGAGCAATTACCCTATTGCCCGAATCCTACTGACGAAGAGATATAGCAACGTGCGCCGATTGGCAGATGCGCACATTGTGCAGTTGATCTCGCTCCCCATTTTGCGGGATGTGAAGAAGCTCAGGTCTGACCTGGTGAATCCAGTCTTGATCGCATACAACGGGCTGCGAAAACTAGATTTACCGGTCGACCAGTGGAGCTTTTTGCTGCTCTGGTACTGGCCCGTTTGCCCACCGATCAGAAGTTGCGCTTTGAGCAAAGGTACGGGGGCGACGGGGCCACTTATTTGCCTCACTTCCAGGAACTAATTCAGTTCCTGGAACAGGAGTGCAGACTGATCGAGAACCCCCCTTTAGGGGGCTCCCTTAAGGGGGGACGTATTGAACCCAAGGGCGTGACGCCTGTGACTTCCCGCCATCGAGTGGCTGCAACGGGCGAGGAATAAATACTTTATGCATTGAATATAGAGCACTATTGCCCTTTACAGCATGTAATTTAAGTAAATATTTTTCAAGATACATAGGATTCAAAATGCAGAAACATACTTTAGTACCAGCATTGCACCCACGCGAAGCCGGCGCGGGTCGCTCGTAATTAGTAAAGCATAGTAAATTCTATAATTGAAGTATATTGGTTATCCCTAAACTATGGGCATTAGGATATTAGTTTATTTTATAGCCAGGAAACTTTATTCGTATCTTTCCGCTTGCAAAATGTCGTTTAAGAATTTACGACACTAGTATTTCACTCACTGAGAAAAGTGACAAGTGGAAACGTGAATGTTTTATAGCTTTGCAGATGCTTCTGACATTCTACTTTAAGTCTGACACCTACGCTTTACGGCTGTTAATTTGCATTCTCAGATAAATGATAGACTTATTTACACCACTGACTTTAATAATACTTCAACCTCTATTTATTAGTGACGCCCTATTTTAGTGGCCCACTGCAAGGCCAGACCTCCCTGTTTATAGGAAACGGGATATGAAGCTTTGACCCACCACGCTACTTCAAAGGAATTTGGAGGGTGTAGCGTGATATTATTTAAATATTGCCACGATCACTATCAGCTATGGATGATATTGATCTTAGTGGAAAGTTTAACGTGGAGGCGTGGGGTACAGTTATACCCCTAGTTATACGTTAGTGGAGTTCCACTAAGTCTAAACTTTAAGTAGACAATTTGTACTGAAAAACTTTTGGAAAAAAATAGAGGCTCAATAAATCACAGTTCGACCCAGAGCTCAAACTAAGGACGTCGTGATCCGAAACCATATAGCAACCACTGCACCAACGAGGCAGTTATACCTAATATTTATATGCTATGCTATTATTAATTTGAGAATTTATTGTAATGACTGTTTTTGCGCCATGTCATAAATAAAGGCTAGTGGATAAATGTTCTTTTCAATGAAAGAGTACCTACTTAGACAACTAAAGTTAGAATAAGCAATATTTTTAACCGACGAAAAAAATCGAAGGAGGTTCTCAATTCGACACGTATTTTTTTTTTGTATCTATGGCCACGCATAACTTTTTACAGAGTTGTCCGATTTTGATAATTCTTATTAGAAAGGGCATACTTCCAAGGTGGTTCCATTGTCATAATGTTAGGATCTGATGATCATATCCTGGGGAAATTGAAGGAACTCTTCGAATTTTGGAGGCACGCTTACAGCGATTTCGGTTTTTATCTCGGTATCGGCAGCTTTTTGGCTACTAGTGCCGAATAATATACTATGACAGTATAGTAAGAGTACGTTACGTGGCGACAAATCACTAAAAAGTAAGAAATAAAAATTTTTAGCAAAAAATAGAACCGACTCAAAACTCACTAAAACGTTAAAAAATAACTGTGTCATTTAGTTGCTTTAATTTTCTTAAGCATATCTAGGAGTCGGTGCCAGCTAAGGTTTCTACTTTAAGCACATTACCTAGAACCCACAAACTGCTTTACTACTTTAAATAAATGTTTCTTAAACTTGCTAAATTTTTTTGAAAATAAAATTTTATTTGTCACAGATAAAAATAAAAAATGAGAATTTGGTTTTTGAATTTTTCACATAAATTTTGAGGTTATGTGAAAAAAGTGTAAAAACAAAAGTTTTAGATCTTTTTATTACCTACAACTTTGCCATTCAACTCTTTTCCGTAGGACTTTTAGTTATGCCGGAAATCGAGAAAAACCGTTTTTACCCCTAAGCACTCACCCTCTACCCCTTCCCGATCTCAGATCGCCCGTAATTTATTTTTCCTTTAATTTTTATGATATTCTCCTTCTTTTTCAATGGGTTTCATCCTACTGCGATTTTATTTGGATTCAAAAATTAAATGCACTGGTTTATAATAGCAACTATTGATCTAGTTTATTGGCATACTTATTTTAGTAATTTCATTCATTTTAATTCTTTTACACAATTGTTATTATTGTTTGTTAAAACAATTTTTTGCAATAACTTTTTCAAGCCTTGTTAATACACTGAAACACGTAATTTATGTGAAAGCCTTGTATGTAAGTGTATTTTGCAAAATAAATGTTCTTATCAAGCGATGTCGGTAACCCCAAATCAAACTAACTTACTTCTTTGCTTTATTCAAATAGATATTGACAACAAGTATTTTTGAGTACTGTGATACTAGGTATGTGGTAGTAGGAGCTCACCCGGGAAAGCACTTACTATAGAGATGTGTACCTGCCGTAAAGCAGCTTTGCTGTGTTTCAGTTTGAAGTGTATGTTTGCCGGTGCAACTACATGCATGTGGTTGGTAGGCGCAAGCCGAGTACTTTGAAGGACATGTTTCATGTATTCGTACTCTGCATATACCTATTTGTTATAAGCTAAAACTTTTGTTAGTCAGTCCTCAGTTAGGTGTGTTAAACTTATAACATGTTAAACTTATAGAACCGACTAAAGCAGTTTGTTGGTTCTAGGTAACATCCAAAACGCACCACTCCTAGATATGCTTAAAAAAGCAAAATGACACAGTTATTTTTTACTTTTTAGTTCTATTTTTTTTTTTAAAAGTAGTTCTTAGTTTTTAGTGATTTATCGCCACGTAACATACTCGTACTATACTGTCATAGTATATTATATGGCACTTGTAGCCAAACACAAAAACCGAAATCCCTGCAAGTGTGGCCTATAAAATTTGAAGTTTCTTCAATTTTCCAATTTTCATTATCAGATCCTAACATGATGACAATGGCACCATTTTGGAAGTGTGCCCTTTCTAATAAAAAAAGAATTAACAAAATCGGACTACTCTGTAAAAAGTTATGCGTGGTCATACATAAAAAAAAATATACGTGTCCAATTGATAAACTCCTCAGTTTTTTTTCGTCGGTTAAAAAAGGATCAGCTAAAGTCCTCAATAATGTTATAAAAAGAGTGGCTTCTGGCTATTATTTTAGCCAGGTAGCTGTTCAGCATAAGTTATTATAGTAGTCGGTTAGATATTATCTAATTAAGTCCAATAAGCTATGCTTACGTAGCGTAGCTTATTGAACGTAATTACTTTTAATAATTAACATTATAACAGCTGCAAATTTTTAAAATTGCATAAGACTCATTATTAAAAACAATTTGCGATACATATATATATTTTTACAATGGTCTATGTATATTTAAGATAGATATAAAACAATTATTCAATTTTATTTTGAAAACTCAAATGAAAGGTCTAATAGTAAAAATACAAAAGACTAAACTTATGTAAATTTTTTATTGTTTTTAACGCAATATATATTATTTTTGATATGAAATCACTCAAATAATCTATGGAAAAAGCGATTTCTTAAATTATTTACTTTAGTAAAAACATAATGTAAAATTTCAATTAAAAACTATCATTTTGGTCGAGAATCTCCATTAAATAGATTATGTATAAACCAAGCTAAAATTAACTTTTCCTTAATATACAAAGCTCTTTTTCTGACATCGCATTAACAAAAAAGCAGCGTCAATCCCGTGTTTATTCTTGGATTTATTAAAAGACTTTCGAATTTGCATGTACTTAGCAGTTTGTTTTGAGTCGCACAAAATTCATACAAAAACGCCCTGGAAACTTTATTGAGGAAATTGTGAAGGTTTACGGAAACATCATGTTGCCATCAATCACTGACATCAGACGTCGAGACGTTGGAGTACTTAAAATTTAATTAACATTGCATTAATATTTGGTACGATTTCATTCAATTACACTCAACTGACCCGTACTACCGCTCAATTAGGCATTGGTTAACTTTGTACAGTAGTAATCAAATTCAAATTTAAATTTAAAATCGTTAATTTCAAGTAGGCTTATTACAAACACTTTTGAAAACAAACCTCAAATTGGACTATTTGTAGTGACTCTACCACCGGCTCGGAAGGCAGACCCTGTTGAGAAGAGCCGGTAAGAAACTCAACAGTTGATCTTTTTATAATATTATTAATTTTCAAATTCAAATTCAAATTCAAAATCATTTATTTCAAGTAGGCCAATTATAAGCACTTTTGAAACGTCAAATTAGACTATTTGTAGTGACTCTACCACCATATCTCTATATCTCATATCTCTATTTTACAATATTAAGTGTGTTGTTACATAAAGTCATTTATTTCACTTCCTGTGTGAAGTTGAAAGCCGATCCAATTGCCTTTGAACATCTTTGTCGTTTAAAAATTCATCAATAGTATAATAACCCTGACTCAGTAAGTAAGTTTTAATACATTGTTTAAACTTATGCAATGGCAGACCTAAAACTGAATTGTTCATCTTGTTGTAGAAGAGTACACCCAATCCTACGAAAGATTTTTGTACTTTTCGGAGGCGATAAGCTTATATGACTAACTTATGTCCATTTCTAGGAAGACGATCGTTTAAATCCTTTTTCTGTTTATACATATTTATATTTTGTTTAACAAAGACTAGGTTATTGAATATGTATTGACAGGCTACTGTAAGAATACCTATTTCTTTAAATTTGACACGAAGGGACTCGCGTGGTTTAAGTTATATATTATAAATCGACCGAATTACTCGTTTCTGAAGTATAAAGACAGAATTTATGTCAGCAGCCTTTCCCCACAACAAGATGCCATAAGATGCCATAACACTGTGGAAGTAAGCAAAATAAACCAGTCTAGCAATTTCAGTATTATAATTATTAAAGCTACGCGCCTTGACGATTTTCGTGTTACGTAAGAAAAACGGACACACGACCAATGTCCAACCATACTACTTACTTGTATTGCTAAAGTGATAAGGTTCCTCGACGTTTGCGGAAATGACAACATGTACGATGTAAGTAGTATTTGGAACTACCTCAGAATATAAATAATATATGTATTGAGCATATCCTATCCAATATTGTAAAGGCGAAAGTTTGTATGTATGGATGTATGTTTGTTTCTCTTTCACACAAAAACTACTGAATGGATTTTGACGAAGCTTCACTCTAAAATAACTTAGATATCAAAATAGAGACAAATATCTTAGCATTCCATGGAGTCACCGTGCCGGGTCCATCGCGTGGCTGAGAGCAAAACTCCAAACAGAGTCCGAGAGTCGTGACACGGGTGTAGGTTTTAAAAGAGTACGACTTAGTGACACGCGTCAACACTCACCTCCTCTGTTCAAGTTATTCTACCTGCCAAGCCGAATTCGGAAAGACCCCACTACAGCAAACTTGGGCACTAACTCCAATATGGAGCCTACTGCACTTCTAGTAAGGCCAAGATCTTTTAGCAGGTTATAGAGAGACTTTGCTGGTATACCTCTCGCACCCACTTCTACCGCGTATAAACTAACCACATAGCCATTTTTAGTTAGTTCATTCGTAAGGTCATAATATTTATTCACTTTGAACACATGGTCTTTAGGGATATTTGTTTCCCAGGGCACTGTAAGCTCAACAAGTACTATACGTTTGATTTGTTTGGAAGAAAGAAATATGTCCGGTCTAGATGTTGAAATATCTAAGTCTTCCGGGATATTATAGTGCTTTTCATACGTGTCCATTAATATAGTCTAATCAGGTGCAGAGCCCAGAATTGAATAAGGCTTGTTGGTGGAATTTGTACATCAGCCTGCTTTAACGACATTAACGTAGGCCACATTTGATCCCGAAATTCTCACAAGAGCGAGAACTAAGCGGGTGTAGCCGCGGGCGTCTAGCCGGTTATAAAAGTATGATAATCTTGTAATGTACCAGCATAACAAGTTCGAATGCGAAACACATTATCAACCACTAAAGGAGGTCCATAATTTCCGACTCGTTCATTCTTTTCTTTCCTAATAAAAAGGACCTACAATAATTGATCTCAATAAAGCTTATATAATGTCTAATACTTTCGAATGTCAACTTTAAGTAATAGTCAAATAAAACAATTATTATCCTGCGTATTGCGATTATAAACTATTTGTGTGCTTTTTATATTCATCCAAGTATCTTCAAATGCCTATACGTGATTAAATAACGAACATCAAATACCTACCTACCCAGCAGAATTTCTTGTGATTATCATAATGTGATTATCCTAAAGTATCTTTCTTAGCTTCACATACATACCGGAGTTACTGACAGAATATATTCAGTACTTGCAAGAACGTGCGAATTTCCATTGTACCGCTCTTTGTACTAGATTTGTCTTTGTGTTCTAAAGTCTGGAATGTCCCATAAAGACGGGGAACTGTTTTCACAGTTACATTACACGAAGACTTGAACCGTTACCCGAGTAATTAATGTAGATCTCTTGCTGTATTTTTAGTGTTAGTTGCAGCCTGCGATGTTAGCACTGACATAATTAGTTCAGGCCAGGTCTAAAGAGATATGGTGTTTAGAGGCTAACTTATTGAACTACGTCGGTTATTTCGGTTCTTTTGTAGAACTTCTTTTTCTGATTCTATCATACAGAGATTCTTCGAGCGTTGCTCTATAAATCGCTCGCTCAGCAACTCTAGGGCTTTCTTATGTGACTTATAGTTAGCGATCAAGGCTCGAATCCTTAGGCCATCCTCGGCAATACTGTGAGAGCCTGACCGAAGACTTAAGTAGTATTAATATAAATAATACGCATTCTAAAGCCCAGAGGGAACCAAAGGGAACAGGAAAATTACAATAAAATGTCATTTTCCTTTGGAAAATCCAGCAATGATAGGAAAAATTTGTCTTTTCAACCCCTGAGATAGTATGCAACGACAGTGAACGTTCAGATGTTGGATCCCTCGTTCTTATTACAAATTCCTAAAAATTCCGGGAATTCGTCGGCTAGTGGGTTAGAATTTCAATGTGTTCGAAACGTTCACGAAGTGTTCTAAAGCAATTCTCAGTTCGTTGGATATTTTAGACAATGATAATATTATAGAGTTCCTAGTTTGGTATATTTAAACGAGCTATTCTTGCATATAATATATTTCGTGATCTCGGAAACGGGTCAGATGATTTGAATGCAATTTTATAAGCTCTTGTATTTTAAGATGGGGATAGCGTGAAATAATATTTTGCCAGTAATTCCGTGTAGACACTGCAAGGTAATTTAAAGCTTTAATGAAAATAAGGAGATTAATTTTAAAATTATTTTATGATTTCATTTGATATCTACTTGCAATTATCTAAGGATCTAAGGAACTCATCGGTGTAAGATACAGTTTTTACGGATAAATTAAGCAAAGTTGGGTGAATCTATTTGAAAATTTTACATGGTCAGATTTACAATAATAATTTGTAAGTTAATAACGCAAGCGCTTATTTAAGTTTATTCCCGATCGGTCCACGCCTAAAGCGATATATACATGCTTACAGAACATACAGACAAGTTGTTTGGCCCAAAATTTAAAGTTTCACCAGGAAGGTACCAAAGTTGAGCAACTGCTCGCATAAATATGACTTCGCTTGCTCGTGAAAAATATACTGACGAAAAACTTCTTATAAATTTTAAAGAGAGCTTGCCGCTTTGTATTCAAATACCCGTGGAGCTTTCACGATAACTTTTTACCTCCACATCTAGATGTTTTTGATTGACTGCGTACAATGTTCCAGTTTAAATTCTGAGGGAGTGAGTGGCGTAAATATTACAACAGTATGTAGGCGGCACTTATGATATTATTGAAATTGTGCTGTATGTTTTTTTTTATTGACTAAGTACAAGTTGGCCCTAGTGATAATGCAATCTAAGATGGAAGTGGACTAACTTGTTAGGAGTAGGATGGAAATCCACACCCCTTGCGGTTTCTACACGACATCGTACCGAAACGCTAAATCGCTTAACGGTACGTCTTTGTTGGTAGGGTAACTAGCCACGGCGAAAAGCCTCCCACCAGCCATACCAAGACAAAATAAGAAAAATCTCTATCTGCCCCGCCGGGAATCGAACCCGGGACCTCCGTCTTATAAATGCACCGGGCACTGCGCCACGGAGGCCGTATGTTTACCGTTTTGTAGTACTAAGTATAATATGTATCAACTAGCGCATGCCCGCGGATTCACCCGCTTAGCTCCTATTCCCGAGAGAACATGAGAATAAAAATAAACTTATTTCACTCATTATGATTCCTTCTCTCATATAAATACAATAAGATTTTCCACAATCTGACTGGTAGTTTCGGAGATTATTCAAAACAGACAAACATACTAAATTTTTAAAAATTGTTACACGGTACAGTATATAATTTCACATGAATTTAATAAAATGCTTCCCTAAGCAACATGTCCGTTCCTATTATTAAAATATAACGACTGAAACTCACGTCACGGTTCTCGGAGTATAGTTATATTATAGTTTAAATTTTAATATGACCGTTCCTATTAGATAAGAAGAGGGGCCTGGCTCTGTAGCGAGTCGTTATAATAGGCTGATAAAAATGATTATGATGATGTTTTCATCAGATATTTCATACCATATTTGCTACGTTTAGCATGTTTACGTCGCAACACAACACATATTTTTCTCCGTATTTCTTTTTTCATCGAGTTTCAAAGCAAACGGCGTACACTATGGAGTGCATTACAAAGGCTTGACGTCACAATCGAAAGGAATTTCATTGGCGGTCACGTGACGTGTCTCTGTCGATACATCGCTGTCGGGGACGTGCTTAACACCGCGTGATGAGAACAAAGAAATGGCTTCTATATGCCGCCACGAGAACGCTTTGTTAGCTCGAGATGCCGCTGCCTCTTGAACTCTTCAAACTTCGAGCGATGTTGCATTATTGAATGATATGAAAATATTGTGTCAAATTTTCTTTCGAAAATATAAAATTGATAAAATTTTATTAAATTGGATATGGAGACGGAAGCCCTCTTCTTTGTTTTTAAACGACTTCAAAAAAAAAGGCGTTTCTCAATTCGACCGTATATATATATATATTTTTTTTTTATGTGTGTTCGCGCATAACTTCGTCGTTTATGAACCGATTTTGATAATTCTTTTTTTGTTGGAAAGTAGATAGTCCGGTGGTGGTACCATGACAAGGAAACCAGGATCTGATGATGGGATCCTGGAGAAAACGAGGAGAACTTTCAAAAATTGTAGAGACAACAAGTACGTTTGTTAATTTTTCCGGTAAGTATTTAAAAGCACTACAATTTGATGAAAATCTGGAGTCGATCTGATGATGGAGCCGATCTATATATAAGAGAACTCCGTAACGTTTTACAGTAGCTACCTTGTGTTTGGGCTCGATTAATTTGTCTCAATGAGAACTTTACATTTAGATGGGCTGTGACTGTCATTGAGGGTCTGGTGATGAAGACGACGTACAGTTAAGGGAGCTCCGTAACGTTTTACAGTAGCTACCTTGTGTTTGGGCTCGATTAATTTGTTTCAATGAGAACTTTACATTTAGATGGGCTGTGACTGTCATTAAGGGTCTGGCGATGAAGACGAGGGACAGCTGAGGGAGCTCTTTAACGGTTTACAGTAGCTACCTTGTGTTTGGGCTCGATTAATTTGTGTCAATGAGAACTTTATATTTAGATGGGGTGTGACTGTCCTTGAGGGTCTGGCGATGAAGAAGAAGGACAGCTGAGGGAGCTCTTTAACGGTTTACAGTAGCTACCTTGTATTTGGGCTCGATTAATTTGTGTCAATGAGAACTTTATATTTAGATGGGCTGTGACTGTCATTGAGGGTCTGGCGATGAAGAAGAAGGACAGCTGAGGGAGCTCTTTAACGGTTTACAGTAGCTACCTTGTGTTTGCGCTCGATTAATTTGTGTCAATGAGAACTTTATATTTAGATGGGCTGTGACTGTCATTGAGGGTCTGGCGATGAAGAAGAAGGACAGCTGAGGGAGCTCTTTAACGGTTTACAGTAGCTACCTTGTGTTTGGGCTCGATTAATTTGTCTCAATGAGAACTTTACATTTAGATGGGCTGTGACTGTCAATAAGGGTCTGGCGATGAAGAAGAAGGACAGTTGAGGGAGCTATTTAACGGTTTACAGTAGCTACTTTGTGATTGGGCTCGATTAATTTATGTCTCAATAAGAAGTTTGAAAGGTTATAGTTTCCAGTTAGTTTAATGTTTACTATGTCATGATCCAATTATGAGATCTACGAAAACTCGAGGAAACTCTTCAAACTTTATATTCACTTTTGCAGGGACGTCGGAATGTTATAAGTAGGTAGTGAATATTGGTACTTATGGTTTAGTTCGAGTAGGTTTTTAGTATGTTCGTTGTTGATAAAGCACTAAAAAGTATGAAATAAAAAAATTTTAACAAAAAATAAAAACGCCTTCAAAACGCACTAAAAAGTAAAAAATAACTACGTCATTTACTTACTTTAATTTACTTAATCACATCTAGTAAGTAAATGACGTAGTTATTTTTTACTTTTTAGTGCGTTTTGAAGGCGTTTTTATTTTTTGTTAAAATTTTTTTATCAAAGAATACAGTCAAGGCCTTTACGTCTGTGACAGACGATTTAAGCAGCATCTTTTGGGTAACACCTGGATTGATGGCTATAAAGGCTGATTCGGGAACGAGGCAACTTGCCGCAGTTATCACAAGAAAGAGAAGAGCTGGAAGAGCCCTCCTTCCTTTCTTTTTTGTCTCCTGTCTGCTAGCAACTTCAACCACTCCCTGTCATTTTACTCCATGCCTTGCTTTACCTTCTTACGCCATTCTTTCCTATCCTCCACGAGCTACTCTCAACTCTTGTACCTAGTCGATTTTAAAAGCGGTCATATCCCGCTTGGCCCAATCTTTAAAACGTAACAAAGGTCTCTCAACCATCTAAGAATACCTACACTTTCTTTCTAATTGCTCTTTCATTAATCGAGAGCTCATAAAATATGTGTCGGTGTTCTTCAAGTCAATTGAAAACTATTGTCTATAGCAAAAGATGTCCTTTAGAAGAAAGCAAAAGCTGGGAAAATGCTATACGTCAAATTGATACTGATAGTTCAATTGATTAAGACGCCCCCCACTATTTCTCGCGAGGGGAAACCGAAGGGTGCGGGGGGAAACCGAAGGGCAGTTCGAACATCAGTCTCGAGTCGACCACGGCTCGGTGTACACGGGCTATTGTAGGTTGTATCGCTGCGTGTCATGACCGAACGGAATGATGCTCTACTTAATTTTTTTACCAATATTATATTTATAATGTCAAAAAAACGTATCGTATGATGATAAACTACACATTTAAATGTGACTTAGCCAGAAGAATCGTTCCGTTGCCCATTCCTTCAGGTTGACCGACTCGACTTTAATTTTTCTACAAAGGTCACTTGATTGGTTTGTTACTGCCAATATAGATTTTCCAAATTAGCTTATAGCAAAATAGCTTTGGTATTTGTACTATATATACATTGGCAATATCCTACTAAAAAGACGTACCGTCAAGCGATTTAGCGTTCCGGTACGGTATCGTGTAGAAACTAAAGGAATGTAGATTTCAAACTACTCCTAACAAGTTAGCCCGCTTCCATCTTAGTTTACATAAACTAACTTGTAATGAATCAAAATAATAATATATATCATGGGTTCACGCTTTACAAAAACGCTAGGGGTATGGTAGACAAGACAGCGTGGAGTTGAGCTCAATCATTAAACTGTTTAAACAAAAGAAAAATAGATATACTAGGTACCTATCTGAGATGATTGTGGGTATGTGTGTTTTTAAGATATTTTTAAATGGGTTAATATATATGTCGAAGGAATTAGACTAGAGACTTAGAATAGATTGTTGTAATATTGTAATAGACGTCATTGTTTATGGAAATGTTACTGTCTGTGGATGTAATTATTTTTGGTATGTCACGAGTTTTTTTATGAAAGTAATCGAAATAGAACTAATTGTTAATCATTTAATGAGAGATATGAGATAGGTGCTTACTTAAAACTTTAACACAAAGTTAAATTCAATTTGATTTGATAAATGAATGAATGATTGATTCGTTTTAATACTCCAACCAATAAAAGAGTCGGGCGCCAAAGTCCTAGTAGAGTATTTACACCATCTTGAGGGGAATAAAGGAGTTGGGTAGTTAGTTTGTGTCTGGAGTGCGGTGAGGATATTTAGTGGAGTTGGACCAGTGTAAAAGTGTTTTTAAGAAGTAAATTAAATTAGGGAGTAAAGTAAGATGGGTGTAAATAAACTACTGTTCTGAATCTTTATAATACGTCAGGAATTATAAAAATCTATTTCATGTATCAAAACATTGTAAACTTGCAATATATCTGTTCGTGAAGACAAATTCTTTGTAACCCTAGAAAACGCCCAAGAGATTAAGAACCACTAAAGATGATGTCAAGGAGAATTGTTATACTCCGATATATATATTAACCTATATCACAATATAATTTTGCTGTGCAGGACCAACACGAAATATTCATTTTTAAAAAATGAGTTAAAATGAAGTAGAGCATACTGCTAGTCATACATGACATTCTTGTTGACATAATTAACTTGACACTTTGTGTGAGTGTGCACACATTGCTACTCGTTACGTAGCAATAGAACTCACATTCTTGCAGTTTTTATTGCACACTTGCACTGTAAGCGTTTGAAAAACAAAACACTACGAGCCATCGTGTATTGACCAAGCTATACTTAGGTTTTCAATTTTTGTACTATACATTTGCTCCTAATAAAATAAGTTAAGCAATTTTTACTGGGATGCAATAAATGTGTTACGACTTTAACCGCGAAAATTTCTTTTTATATAGAAAAATTAAAAATACTTTATTTCTAAATAGAGAAAATAGTTGAAGGTATAAAAATACATATTATCACACGTTTATAAGACATGGAACGGAGCTAGAAAAGAAAAAAGAGATGTTTATCAAGCTTCGAATCATCATCATCGTCATTATCAGCCTATTAACGGCCCACTACAGGGCCGGGCCTCCCTCCTTATAAGGGATATGTAGCGCACACCCACTACGTTGCTCCAATGCGGGTTGGCGGGCTTAGGGTGATAATGTTTCATTTATTAACGATCAATATCAGATGTTGATGATAGTGACCGGGACCGACAGCTTAACGTGCTCTCCGAGGCACGGGGGTGTAACACCACCAACTTCCAAACTCCGATCTTGGAATGTACTGAACATTTCATAGAAGAATGAAAAAGCTCAGATTTATCCACGACCCGACGCAGGAATCGAAGTCACAAATGCTAACCACTAGACCAACGAGGCAGTCTAAGCTTCGAATGGCTGATCTTAATTGTTAAATATATTAAATAAACAATTACTTAATTACCTCGAGTGCGTGTGGGTTGTTACCAATACTTTGGGCATATAAAGTTAAAAAACCTTACCCCTCAGACTGGAATATAACAATAATGCTTCACAGCACAAATACTCGATTTGGAGGTAGTGTCCGAATAAGCTTTAACTAGAGCTCTACTAAAAAGACATTGTACACGAAATAATTGTAATAAACAATACATACAATGTAAACCACACGCACAAACACAAAGGAAAACCACATTTAACCATCCAATTGCATTGCGACATTGTACATAAAATGTATTAAAGCTGCCAGAGAGCTTGCAACGTACAACGCTTCGTTTTCCAGGCTTATTGAAGTGCAAATATTTGAATGCTAAATTCCGCTGACTTTGAAGTAAATGGGCCCGAAAGCAGTTCTAGACTCCACAATCTCGCATTTTTAATATTCAGAAGCAATCATGTTCACACACTGGTTAGTGGAGAATAGATTTGGACTTATTTAAAGATATCCATAATATTTTATGTATCGAATTCATGCTTAACGTATTGAAAACTGAGCTACTAGCTTTACATATAAATATTACTATCTGGTAGTTTATTTCAAGGCAAGCTTTTGTAAATCTGTGGTTTAAAAGAGGTTATGTAATTAATTAAACATTTTTACTACCTTGAGTTAAATAATAATTTTTGGAAATTATTATACCCTATAACACTCCACAATTACGTAGCTTTCTATTAGTGAAATAGTTTTGAAAATCGGTTCGGTAAATCCAAAGATTATCTTATAATCCTATCCCTTACAACGTCACAAACTCACAGACGTTTCCTCTTTGTAATATTAGTATTTTTTTTTTATCGACTACAAGTTGGCCCTTGACCGCTATCACACCTGATGTTAAGTGATGATGCAATCTAAGATGGAAGCGGGCTTCCTTGTTAGGAGTGGGACGAAAATCCACGCCCCTTTCGGTTTCTACACGACATCGTACCGGAACGTTAAATCGCTTGGCGGTACGTCTTTGTCGGTAGGGTGGTAACTAGCAACGGCGAAAGCCTCCCACCAGCCAGACCAAGACAAATTAAGAAAAATCTCAATCTGTCGAACCCAGGACCTCCGTCTTATAAATCCACCGCGCATACCACTGCGCCACGGAGGTCGTGAAATCTGCCTCGTCGAGGTATAGATATACTACGATTGTAGACAATATTTTATCTATATAAAATAGTGATTTGTACTGATGATTGTATTTCAGGTCTAAATACTATTCCCTGTAATGTTTCTTTTGTAAAATTTGTTCGACCACCGTAGCGCAGTGGTTTGCGCGGTGGATTTATAAGACATTGGTCCTAGGTTCGATTCCCGGTGGGGCAGATTGAGATTTTTCTTAATGTGTCTTGGTCTGACTGGTGGGAGGCTTTTCGCCGTGGCTAGTTACCACCCTGCTGACAAAGACGTACCACCAAGCTATTTGGCGTTCCGGTACGATGTCGTTTAGAAAGCGAAAGGGGTGTGGATTTCATCCTACGGCCCGCTTCCATCTTCGATTGCATCATCACTTAACATCAAGTGTGATAGTCGTCAAGGGCCAACTTGTAGTCAATACAAAAAAAAATTCAATCTCATAACAGTTATAAAAGACCCCTTAAAGGACATAACATAGAAGGCTTGGCGAGTGTAAAGGAAAAGAGAAGAGAAACAAAAGTTATAGCCAAGATTGAAAATTTTAAATGGGACCCAAATGCTCCACATATGCTATGCTACATCTACCCACTCTCAACAAACGAAACGTTTACTTTACAAAACTCAATACAGTCAAGCAAAGGTCGGAAAGTTGTTTGTGAAACCCTTCAAAGAAAATATCCACAAATCTTCGCTAAGGCAGACTTACTCTCGGGAAATAACAGATTGCTTCTATATGAATCTCTTGGAGCCCTCTCGATGTTTTCAAGAGGCGTGATAATCTTTTCTATTATTTCCCCTTTGGTTTGAGTAAATTACTCGAGTTTCAAAGGCTGACTGTATCAATAGGAAATGAACTTTAACAATGAGCTTTTACCCTTAAATTAAATGTAGCTTACGGACGCCGTTAACCTATACATTTAAATTCGCATTACAAGACTTGTTACTTTGAATGAGTTAACTTGATTTTATTTCATTGACGACCTCTGTGGCGCAGTAGTATGCGTGTCATTCATAAGACGGAGGTCCAGTTTCAATTCCCGTCTGGGCAGCTTGGATTTTTCTCAATTTGTCTTGGTTTTGCTGTGGGAGGCTTTCGCCGTTCCTGTTACCACACTTACCGAATAAAGACATACCTCCAAGCTATTTTAGTTTTTAGATTTACTTACTGAACAGTAAAGGGAGAAAAATTGTAAATGATCAGATTCAGTTTGACATTTCAGTAAGCAAATGTTTCAAAATGAGGGGTATTATATTATGATTGGACGTAAAATCAGGCTTCTACTTTAACCACAGATTAATAATGAGTCTTGCTGAGCAGAGAGAAACCAATGTCTAATCTGTGACTTGAATTGTTAGTATTTACTTTAAACATGCTTTAAACCCTAAATAAAGTAAAACTATATTAAGCTCTATAGTCCGTCAGCTTGATATGTAACGTCTAGATATCATCGAATGAATGAAGTCTTCATACGTGCCTAGCTCTATACTAAGTTCTAAGCGTCGGTTCGCCGTCAAATAACTTCATAGAGTGAAAAGTGTAAAATATCTCACTTAGCGTTCAATATTGAGGAAGGCTACATTTTTCCTTTACGCCTCTGGTTATCGGAATTCACACTTTAAAGGGCAATTTTTAATGCTTGAAAGGATTTTATTCTTACATAACTTTTCCGGAATTTCTATTGTAGTTTTAGAACTATAAGCTTATGAAATTGACACCTAGGGATTAGCTACAACACCCTTTAATTTAGTTTATAGAATTAATTTGTCTTTTTAATAACTAAAACGAACGAAATTTTAAGATCTCACCTTTGATCTTTTAATATAGAAAATGGCCTAGTTCAATCGTTAGGTAATAATAGAAAATAGTTTCTTTTTATTTCTTTTCATACTTAAAAGGTTTGTTTTACAAAAATATTTTTGTGTTCATTTTATTCTACTTCAGTTTACATTATTAGCTCACGATGATTATACTAAAATTGATGTAATTATAATGTTTCACTTGGCTAACAGATACTTAAGTGGTAACTGATTTAACGGAAAATGTTATTTCATCGTAACATTGAGCCAATTCTGTTAAGTCTACCGACAAATTCGAAATACGGGTAATGTACCGGTTATCTAGGCCAACTGGCCTTTTGGCCCGCGTCTCGTTTACGGGTTATAACCGTAAGCCTAATATGATTACAAGTATTTCACTCTTGAACTAAAGCAGATAGAATTAATTATTTCACATACTTGGTTTCTCATATCAAGTTCAAAGAGTCGATGGACCAGCATGTCAATTCTGTAACGAAACTCGACAGTGCGAGTCTCGACTATGGCTCTATGTCTCTCTATCAATAGCATCGTGTTAGACAGAGAAAGAAACGACGACGAGACTCGGACTGTCGAATTTCGTTACAGAATCGAGATGCTGATGACCGATGAAACGGTGATTTCGCACCGTCAGACGCAGTGATAGTCAACACCCACTAGATAGAGGGATGACATTTTAAACCCCCACTAAGTAAAGGGATGATATTAAGTGGGTTTCAAATAGGGTGCTGGATACCGTGGGTTGGAAAGTTCTTAAGAGAGGCCTATGCCCATCAGTAGAAGTCCATCAACTAATAATTGTGATGATTCAATTTCTCGTGTCATAATAGCTTCGTCCCGAGATTACACCTAAGTCATTTCTGTTAGTGTGAAAATGTTGGGACAAAAGTAGCTCTAGTGCCAATCCAGACTATAATCTATCTCTGTGCCAAATTTCATACAAATATTGTTACATTGGTAAGATAAGGATTATTTTCTTTTACCAATTGCAAGCCATCTGCCATTTTGAGAAAAAAAGAGGAAAATTGTAATAAACTTTGAGTTGTTGTGCTGTGTGAACATGTCATATTATGTTAATATTTACCTTGTTTTCTTATAATTATTTACCGAAAAATACAATTTATTCAACGATAATTGAGACTATAAACTCCTCGACGTTATTACAAATCAATTTTCAACGCCGACATTCCCTCGTGCAGTAATTATTTTGAACATGTAATACTTTTCATTACAACACAAGGACTTTTGAGTTCAAGTATCTAGGTGGGATTTTTGCTTTTATGAAAATAGTGCGGATATTTTAAAAGGCCAGTTTTTACGAAGCTGTTAGCATGGATTGTGAAAATCCAAGCGAATATTAAAAGTGATGCCGGCAAATCAATTTCGAGTCGATAATTATTCATACTTACATATTCATAGCTTCTCTTATGAAATTTTCATACAAATGATGCGCGCTTTTTTTCCTCCCTTTTATTTTGTACATCGGCTATTTATAAACACCTATCAATTTTGCTATGTTTGTAAAGTTTTTGTATCGGTGTTAAACCTGATATATCTTCAAACCGGAACAAAGAAATGCTGCAGAAATATTTGTGGTAATCCGTCCACGGAGGAGTTCTACAAAAAGCTCTAACTACTTTTATACTCTAATATTATTGACCGCTATTTATTTTTTATAGAGTTTGGTTAGTGGGAGACTTCGGTAGTGGCTAGCTAGCTGGGATAAAGACGTACCGAAAGGGGTGCGGATTTCATCCTATTTCTAACAAGTTAGCCTGCTTCCATCTTAAATAGCATCATCACTAACCGTCAGGTGTGATTGTAGTCAAGTCAATTGTGAATGAAAAAATGAAAAATAAAATAAAACCCGCCAACCCGCATTGGAGAAGTGTGGTGGGGGTACTCTCCATATGCCCTCTCTTATTAGACTGACATCGTAATGGACTGTTATAAGGCTGATAAAGATGAAATTTCGTATAAATAAATAAAAAAAGTCAACATAAGCAAATTATTTGTTCTTCAAACAAACGACAGTAAGAAACAAAATGTTCTTAATTAATTTACTTACCTAATAAACAGAGCATAAAAATAGAGATAAAAAATATCTTCAAGCAAAGAGGAATACCGTAAATTGCTGGCTGTATTTACTACCAACACAATAGCTTTAAAAATAACGAGTATATACGAATCCTTTGTAAAATCCTTTGGTTATATTTTAATGAGGCTGGTAGGAGGTCGCGATTCAGTGTTGCATTTTACTGTGCATTGATAAAATTTAATTTATATTGAGACTTTAAGACAAATAAAATAAAGTATATTTATTGAGGTAAGCCAATCGGGTTTTTGATTGAGTAAAATAAACATGGAAACCTTTAATATAACAGTTTCATGAGAAAATAATATCAGCAAATATTCAACGGAGTCGATAAGCGTCAAGGCACTGCTCACCCTCAGTAAGTTTTACTAACAACAAATGATACAAATATGAATTGGTCACTGTAAAGTAATACAAATGTTAATAATAAAATATGATGAGATAACCGCCATGTAGAATGTAAATGGTCTTTTTGCGAAAAGCTTTGACCAACATATTAACCCTAGAAAGATAATCTGCGTCAAATTGACGCATGCGTTTTCGAAAAATTGCTCTGTCTCTCTAATCATCGTGAATCCATAGCTGTGCGTTTAGGACATCTCATACGTTGCTAGGACCTACCACGTAGTATATGTGTCAATAAGGTAAGTACAACCGATTTTGAAATATAACAACCGAGTGAGTCAAAATGACGCATGATTATCTTTAGTGTGACTTTTATGACAGCGGCTTATATGAAAGTTTTATTGTGTTTCGTATGTTTCAGTACTTTTTATCATAACTATTATTATAATTTTATTTTTGTAGATAAATTGTGAAATATATAATACAATGGGGAGTAGCAATTTAGACTAGGACCAAATCCTGTCCGCTCTTATGCAAAGTAACGACCAGATTCCGTACGAAAACTCTAAAAGTGGAGTAGCGGACTATAAAAGCTAAGATGGTGTACAGAGCGACACAGGAGGGTTTGTAGACGAGGTTCAAGAAGCCACAGCCGTCGCCGAGTGGAAAAGGAATCTTCGAAGAGCAAAACAGTACTGAATAACCAGTCGTCTGAAAGTGATATATCGTGAGCATAACGTTGATATGTGTCAGAGCTGTTTGTAACTTACTTTTATAAAACTTTATATTCATAAATTATAAGATAAGTTAACTGTTCATTTTCTACTAAGAAAAATATTAATTATTACAATAAAAAGCAAGTTTTTATTTGAAAGAGTAAGTGTTATAAAATTTCATTGATTTATAGAAGTTTAGGTTTAAGTTTGTTTTCTTAAATAAAAATAAATGAGTATAAAAATTTATCTGCACTATTTATGATACTAATATATGTGCTTATATAATACCATACAAATCATTGAAATAAACTATAACACCTAGACCTACAGCTAATTCAAATACATGCGTCAATTTTACGCATGATTATCTTTCCCGTACTATAAAATATGATTATCTTTCTAGGGTTAAGAAGCTTTCGCTTGGCTGTTGGATCAAGGGTCGGGTACAGAAAGCGGTGATTCTTGGGACGGCGCGTATTGTGAGGAGGTTCCTCACTCTGGAGCCACCACACACACACAGGTTGCTTGAGTCCTCTTTACTTTTTAGTGCGTTTTGAGTCGGTTCTATTTTTTATTTCGTAATTTTGAGTGATTTATCGCCAGGTGACGTACTCGTACTATACTGTCATAGTATATTATACGGCACTTGTAGCCAAAAAGCTACCGATACCGAAATCGCTGCAAGTGTGCCTACAAAGTTTGAAAAGTTCCTTCAATTTTCCAGGATATCATCATCAGATCAAAGGCCCCGCAAGTGGAGGAGCAAATTTTTTTTATAATTTTTATATAGTCTTTATAATTATGTTTTTGTCTTACATTTTTATTTTTTTTTAAATGTAATCAAAAGTATTATATGTATGTATATGTAGTGTGAGAGTATAAATATGATAAAACATAATATTATTCGGTGTATGCTTATTCTGATTATAAAACCTGTACACGCAACTGAGTATCTCTGTCAGTTACAACTGAATATTAAATATTAAAATTCAATCACTGAAATAAATTTAAATATTGAATGCATTGACAAATTGAATTTTGCTGAAATTAAGGTATTCAAACATTTTAATGCGTATTTATAATTTTCAGCATACTCATTATATTAAATTTGTGGCTTTTGATATTATTGATAATAACGCTGAGATTGCCTAGTTAACATTAATCAGCAGATTTCGTTCTAATGTTCAGTGACCTAACTTAAGGAAGCCTGTTTTTATGAAAACGTGATCTAGACACCACCTACCGGTTTATTGTATTTTCAAAACATCAACGTAAATGTAAGTACACATTTTGTATCCAATTCAGTCCAGTAGTGTAAAATAATTACGATATTTTTATTCACCGTGGTCGAGGCTCGCAGTTTTGTGAAATTCCGTTTTTATTCTGTCAACGTTTTCCTTATATCCTATGTTAACCAAGCAAACTTTAATTTACCTGAAACAAAACCGCAGAATAACCAAAAATATCCACAGAATAACCTAAAAAATACCACAGAAACCCTGTAAAAACCATTCAGTAAACGCAAAGAACATACAGACTACAATTTTATCATAACTAGTATACGTTTTCGGTTATCGCCTCAACTAGATTTTTAATAAATGCATATTAAGTAACACTTAATTTCTACTCCTATTATTGGTACAAAAAAATGGTTGCTCGTAAAAGTCGATTTACGGACGATAATTTGACGCGATAACGTAAAATTACTGTCCATACTTGGTACGACCGGAACGTGACAATGAGTCATTCTTTTTCAAACATGCAGTAAGCGTTCATCTATTTATAACGTTAACACGTTTTCTCATATAAGTGAATTTATTGTAATTCTTTTGAGAAAATAAAGATCTAAAACCTCAACACGTCAAAAAACTAAGTGTTTCTAATACTAATAAGAAAAATGACACCGATCAATCGTATTTAGTGCCTATAGATATTTTGTTAGTATGGTACGAGTATATGACTCAGTAGAGGATGTTAAATTCCCAAACAAATGATTTTCTACTTAAATCACTTCCTTGAGACCATAATCTCTACCTCCGTCTTCTAAGTAATGACAGCGAGGGCTCCGTACACAAAAGCTCACTTCGAATACACTTCACTTTGGGTATTACACTTGCGGTCACGTGATACGAGTTACCCTATATTACGTTGACGTTAGAACGCGTTATTCCATAACGAGATCATAATTTAGGGGTATTTGAGTGAAGCTTAATACCTGTCTTTGCCGTGTTACTTAAATATTGACATGTTAGTTAGCCCGCTTCTACATTAGATTGCATCATCATACCATTAGATGTGATTGCGATCACGGACTAACATGTGATTAATAAAAAAATTCTCTTGTATTCTAAGTCTGGAGCTCGGAAGTTGATGGCAACCCCGTGGTTAGGAGAGCACTTGAAGCCGCCGATTCCGGTCACTACCATCAACATCTGGTAGTTTTAGTTGAAGAATCAAACCTTGATTCTAGTGTTTGATTCCTAGTTATCTATACCAATTGAAATTTTTTACCTAATATTGGTTTGGCTAGTGGGAGGCTTTATCAGCATCATTATCAGCCTATTAACGGCCACAGGACCAGGCCTTCCTCCTTATAGGAGAAGGGATATGGAGCGGACACCCACCACGCTGCTCCAATGCGAGTTGGTGGGCTTAGGGTGATAATGTTTCATTTATTAACGATCACTATCAGATGTTGATGATAGTGACCGGGACCAACGGCTTAACGTACTCTCCAAGGCAGGGGGGTGTAACACCACCAACTTTCAGACTCAGAGTGGGAGGCTTCGGCCATGGCTAATTACTAGATGTCACGTAGAAACTGAAAGGATGTGGATATCTTAGGAGTGATCCTAACAAGTTAGCCCGCTTCCATCTTAGATTGCACTGTACTTATGAACTACGTGATCGTACTTCATTACTAAAAAATCTTTGCTTAGAACTGAAGTCAATAAACGTTAAGTTTTCAAATTGACAAACAATCGCAGTTAGCATTTTGCCGGGATTTCAGCCTGAAATTTCAATCTGGAAAGCATCGAGAGGGATTCGTATCTAGGCATGAAGCATTAGCATTTTACAGCCCAGGCGCTGCTATCGTCACGTACAATCCCTTGCGACCTGGGAAAGCGGACACGTAAGCTACCACGGGGCCGGGCGTTCATGCTATTCTTTGGGTAGCGATTTTTGTAGACATTTTTGCCGTTTTAGATTAAATCACTGTTACGTGATCGAGAAAACACATTTGGGAAATGAAAATGTTCGGGCTTAGTTTTCATTTGTCCTTTTTTTCGATGGTAAAAATTTATGAAATATGTAGATGATCTCATGGCAGGTGGAAAACCATCTCCTATAATTATTAATAATAATTATAATAATAATTACAGCAAAATTTCAACGATCGTGCAAGAAATACTTCCAATAAAGTGTCGTTCTTATACAATCAAAGGTATTAAATTCGTATGTAAGGTATTTTTAAGCTTTATATTTCTGTGTCTTTTAGCACGAGACACTGCAATACTGCTTGGCTGCGGTAGTACTTCCACTTCTGTCAATACAAGCTGTACTACCTACAACTAACGAAAGAAGATAGTTGTATCACTAAGCAGGCTGATATAAGAATGACCACATCGGTTTATTCACAGCAATACTGTTGGTGGAGAAAAAGTCACGGCGGTAGTACTTCCCCTGATACAAAAATCGCCTACCTTACCCTAACTTAGGGAATAAAACCAGATCGATGTATCACTAAGCAGGTTTGCTTGTATAGGAATGACCATATCGATCTATTCAGAACGTTGATTTAGATGGTACGAAGTTCGCCGGGTAGTGTAGTTTAAAAATAAAATAGATGCACGAGGAAGCTGAAAATTTTACATAAACGTAACTTCTGTGCTTGCAGATTGGCGAATTTATGCCCACGTTATAACAACAAACTTGGAAACTGACGCATATTATGTGCACATTGGAACTACAATAAATTTCAAAATTGATCGAATATTAGATTCCAAATATACGAAACAAAACTTAAGCTATCTTATTAATATGAGTATACAAATTAAGCCCACGTGGAATGGTGGCAAGAATACTGGCTGTATTTTTGTATTGGATAGCCAGGCTGATCCTTTGCGCAAAAAGCGAGCCAGCCCTCCTGTCACCAGTTGAGGCAAATAGACGCGATAAATTACAAAAGATTTTTTTGGCACTGCGACTCCAAGGGTCCCCATTTATTGAAAATTATATGTATGTTGAACTGACATGTTGGTCAAATTGTATGGCTGAGCATCACAAGGTCTTATGTTCGAGGCTAATATGAAGCGTTTCTGTCTTCCAATTTTTTTTTAGTTTAAATTAAATGACACACCATTGAGTAATAACTATAGATAAATGTTGTTTAGCATTTTCATCCCAAAGTGAAAAATCAAAAGTGTTATAAGGTCGTAACATGCGATTACATTATGTCAAACCTTTATCAAGTGAAATGGAACAGTCAGCTTATGAGTGACATGGCCACGGTAAAAGAATTTTGTATTAAAGCAAGCTCTCTGTCTTTATGCGTTAGGGGCTACGTGTTTCTCGAGTATAGACTCTCTTCCCGTTAAATGGAATTCATAATTGAATAACATGGTTTATGTCATGCAGTCACATTTAAAGGAATTCAAATGTAAAATCAACAGTTTGTATGCAATATTAATGTCCTGTTCGTATTTTATCATAAATTAATTTTTGAACGGTTTTTTTTGCTATTGCCCCTCGTGATGCTGACAAAGAAATCTCTTCGAAAAGCCAATATTCGTCCACTGCAGAATAAGTCTTTTGAAGCAACTTCCGACAAAATAACATCAAAACTCATTATCAAATATTATGATGTAACTTAAAATCAATTCAATTAAATTTAAGTAACTAAACTAGTCCTTACTCGTTACAATTTAGTTTTCAGCTGAAAGTTACGGTAAAATTTTTAGACGTATCAATTAAGGATATAAAGTTTCAGTGTCATTTAATAGTGTCTATTTGTTGTTTGGTTCGGACAAATATCTAACTGTTTTGTTCAAACTAATCGGTATAGATTTCACACAAAAGTGACATCCGTGTCAAGGGAAATGGAATGGAATGGAAATGTGTGCATGAAATGAAAACATTTTCCGAAAATGAAAATTAGAGAAATTGCAATGTCTATTTGTAATTTCAAATTCTATGCTTTTCGCAATGCAAAATAATCAATTTTCAAACTGTCTGTCTATCTATTTGTTTTTATTAAACCCTAAAACTACCAGAAAAATTGTAAAAAATATTTTTTTATGAATTTATGAGGAGTAATGAGGCATATTTTGTATCCTGATATTACCACTGGAACCGCGCGGGTGGAACCGTGGGCATCCGCTATAGCCTGAAAATAAAACTTGTTTACAAATTATATCAAGAAGCTTATTATTAATTGTTCTTAATTGCATGGCTTATTTTCGAAAATGAGAAGTTGATTCATAATTTAAACGGATCTGTAAATAGCGGATATTATTATTTTGATTTTATCGTCGATCATGTAATTGCGTCGATTATGTACGGTAGACTCGATAAAAACCAGAGATTAATAATATATAAAAAAAAATAATATATAAAACATAAAAAATATTGATTTTTTATCGACAACATATATCCGTAACATTAGGATTAAGGAGAATTTCGTTAATTTCTAATAATACTGACAAACAAACAGTAGTTGCTATCCAAACAAACTGCAGTCGCCATCTTAGATACGCCTCGCCAATTAACACATCTCGTCCGTCGCGCTAAAAAAGTTTTCATCACAAAGAACTCATTGTTGTCAGAAGCAGACATAGACAGAGCAATATGTTAAGAAAATTTGTAAGAAAGTCTGTCATAGAAAATAGAAGGGCAAGTGGTTTTCACGCGGACGAAGTCGCAGGCGACTGCTAGTGTTGTAATAAAACCAACTAGAAATCAAGTTAATATTCCGTTCTAGCACACAAACTCCAAAAACACCAGGTTACGGTTTCTGAAATATTTTTCTTTCCATAGCATTATATTTGATACTTTTTACATACAGTAAAAAGCAATTACTAAATATTTTATGATAATATCACTTAAAAGGTTTCTCGTTATCATATTATACTAAAAGTATATCACAAACAAACAAAGGTACTATTATATACCATTTTTTCGAATAACAAAGTGGGAAATGTAGGTACCTAACTATCTACTTACTACTTTAGTGTCGGCATGCGTTTCTCTGCTTTATTTATGAAATGGTAAACGAATTTTTGTTGCCATTTTTTATTTTTTGGACGGTATCCAATAAAAATTAAATATTGAGGTACATTTAATTACTCACAACTTTGAAAAAACATACCATAAATTTATTTCTTTCATAAAAATATTTTAAGTTTTTTAAGCTAAACTTGGTGTTTATTTTTGCAAAATAATGTTTCGTATCCATACTATCTGGCTAAGGTTGAAAAAATAATCGGTGGTGTTAAACTACTTATTCAGAGGTCATTTACTTCAGTTATTTACTTCGTTACTCGTATAACCTGAAATTGATCGCTACGCAGTCAAATATTATCTGAAGCACGTCAACTTTCATAGGAGTAGGGTTGTGGATCTAGGCTCCAAATCACTTACTGATACACGAGATCTAACTTTTCTAGCGAGGAATTACAATTATGCTAATGATAAAATCGACTACGGCGACAACGATTGTTATGATGATAATCATCATCATCATCATCATTATCAGCCGGTGGATGTCCACTGCTGGACATAACATAGGCCTTTTTTTAGGGACTTCTAAACACAACGATCCTGAGTCGCGGTTTGATGACATCAGTCCACCTGGTAGGGGGTCGACCAACACTGCGCTTTCCGGTGCGGGGTCGCCATTCGTCGGCCCCCAACGTCCCCCAACGTCCATCAGCTTTTCAAACTACGTGCCCCGCCCATTGCCACTTCAGTTCTGCGACTCGCTGAGCTATGTCGGTTACTTTGGTTCTTCTGCGGATCTCCCCATTTCTGATTCGATCACGCAGAGATACTCCGAGAGATAACTAATACTATAATAAGAGATACTTCCATCGCCCGCTGAGTGATTCTGAGCCTTCTTATGAAGCCCGCAGTTAGCGACCAAGTTTCGGATCCGTATGTCATCACTGGCAACACGCACTGTTCAAAGATAATAATGATGGTGATAATAATAATGATGATGATGATGATAATAGTGATGATAATAATAATGATGATGATAATAATAGTGATGATAATAATGATGGTGATAATAATGATGATGATAATAATGAAAAAGAAATGATACCGAATAATACTATTTTCGATAAATTGTGATTGTTCATAACTCCTTATTTTAACAGACAGATTTTAAACAAATAACATTTCACTCAACACACTCACTGCCACTATGTTGGTTACACACGAGACTGTATTTATATGATTTTAAGAATATTTTTGTTCGTTGTTAATATTTTTGGCAGCGGGCCCAACCCGCTAATTGATTGCTTAAATACTCCTTTATTAAGAGTTATGTCGCTTTCCATTTTCGCTATTTAGGCGGGATGACTCATTTACATTTTCCTCGTTGAATCCTTTTTTTTTTTGGGTTTTATAATTTGGTTATTTAAGTTTGAAAGTCGTTTATACCGTCGGTGTTCGGGGATTTAGTATTTTTAACCGACGAAGAAAAACGGAGGAGGTTCTCAATTCGACACGTGTTTATTTTTTTTATGTGTGACCACGCATTACTTTTTACAGAGTTTTCCGATTTTGATAAATGTTTTTAATTTTTTCATTAGTGTGCCCTACACGTCCAAGATGGTCCCATTGTCATCATGTTAGGATCTGATAATGATATCCTGGGAAAAATTAAGGAACTCTTCAAATTTTATAGGCACACTTGCAGCGATTTCGGTTTTTGTGTAAGTATCGGTAGCTTTTTGGCTACAAGTGCCATATAATATACTATGAAAGTATAGTACGAGTACGTTACATGGCGATAAATCATTAAAAAGTAAGAAATAAAAATTAAAAAAAAAACAGAACTGACTCAAAACGCACTAAAAAATAAAAAATGACTGTGTCATTTAGCTGCTTGAATTTACTTAAGCAACTAGCGCCATCTAGTTATGGCGTTGGAAACAAAATTGGACACAAGGAGTCGGTCCCAGCCATTAAATAAATGTTTCTTAAACTTGCTGGCACCGACTTCATAGATATGCTTAAGTGTTTTTATCAAGCCTGCATAGATATTCTCAATATGAAGGTTCATAGCTAAATATGCCATGTCGCAGTGATAATACTGCTTTTTTATACTGTATAAGGTAGCGCTTGGCTATGATGACGCTTGCCTAGAAGGTACCTATTAACTCTTTACTTGAAGATACCCACATTGTAGCTGATAGGGAATACGAGCTTTATATCATAGCAAACGACATGTTGCTCCCATATAAATACATAGAAAATAGTAAAGTTGCTGCGATATATTGTAAGCAGTTTCGTCTGCCAATTGTTCTCTAGTAAAAAAGCCGGATTAGGAAGTCATGGGATCAATTTCCGCCCATTGGACAATTGTTGTAGTAATGCCCTAAATTGGAAGATTGAGCATATCAAAAATTTGGCCAATTTTTTCTTTACCGTACTTACTTGTTGCACGTTTGAAAAAAATCACGTGTAGATTAAAATAATCCGAGAATTTTATTCCTGTGTGATAAGATTAACATTGATTGATTTGCTTTTATACATTATCCGTTCAGTAGATTTTTCCATCGTGTCTTTCTAGGAACTGTGAAGTACATCATTCGTTCAGTCATCCGATAGCCTATAGCGGCCCTTTACAAGGAGAAGAAATATGGAGCTCAGGCCCACCACACTGCTCCAATCCAGTTGCACTATCAGGCAGCAGGTTAGCAGGCTAAGGGTGATAAATTTTGATACTTAACGATCACTATCAGGCTTAACAAGCTTTCGAACTAAGAATTTTATTGTCAATTTCGAGGAGAAAAAACTCTATCCTGCTTTGACCTGATCAGGATTCGAACCTAGGAGCTCATGATCTTAAGTCACATAGGCTTTTGAATTGAACAATGCAGTGAAATGTAGGCAACGAGGTAGGCAGTGAATACATGAAATTTTATAAAATTCTGGGTTTAAATATCATTATTTCAATGCCTGAATGCCGTCATTGTAGAAAATACATGAACGCTGTCACAATAGACAATGGAAGCTCTGTAACAAACTCTCTCTCTCTCTCTCTCTCCTCTATTCACGAAGTTTCGTGTCAGACCGACACTGAAGAAACCGCTGCTACAACTATTTGTATAATATAGATATTTGGAGATTATTTACACTTTTTAATTTTTTTTTGCAATTCCAAACGTTTTTAGCTTTAACATTAATCTAATAGAGAACACACAATGCCTATATAACAATCTAATGAAAAAAACGAAGATGACCTCCGCGGCGCAGTGATATGCGCGGTGGATTCATAAGACGGAGGTCCTGTTCGATTCCCGGCGGGGCAGATTAAGATTTTTCTTAATTTGTCTTGGTCTGGCTGATGGGAGGCTTTCGCCGTGGCTAGTTACCAACCTAGCGACAAAGTCGTATCGCCAAGCGATTTAGCGTTCCGGTACGATGTTGTGTAGAAACCGAAAGGGGTGTGGATTTTCGTCCCACTCTTAACAAGTTAGCCCGCTTCCATCTTAGACTGCATCATCACTTAACATCAGGTGTGATAGCAGTCAAGGGCCAACTTGTAGTCGATAAAAAAAAATAGTTTAATACGCTGATTGGAGAATTTTCTTGCTCAAACAGTTACGTATTATTTAATATAATTATATATTTATTCTGAAAAACATAACATCATAGAAACTATTGAAAATATTAACGCTATTTAGTAAGTACCTATATATTTGTAACTCGGCAGTCTAATTTTGAAATTAGCATCCATCTCTTCCTGTTTATCGAGATACTTTAAATTGAGTGAGATTATAGATATTATAGTATAGTATAGTATAGATGGTACGAAGTTCGCCGGGTAGTATAGTTTAATAATAAAATAGATGCAAGGGGAAGCTGAAAATTCTACATAAACGTAACTTCTGTGCTTGCAGAATGGCGAAATTTATGCCCACGTTATAACAACAAACTTGGAAACTGACGCATATTATGTGCACATTGTACCTACAATAAATTTCAAAATTGATCGAATAATATATTGCAAATTTTCAAGAAAAAACTTTACTTATCATTATAAATAAAAAAAATAAGCCCACGTGGAATGGTGGCAAGAATACTGGCTGCATTTTTGTATTGGATAGCCAGGCTGATCCTTTGCGCAAAAAGCGAGCCAGCCCTCCTCTCACCAGTTGAGGCAAAGAGACACGATAAATTACAAAAGATTTTTTTGGCACTGCGACTCCTAGGCTCAAGGGTCCCCATTTATTCAAAACTAAATGTATGTTGAACTGATATGTTGGTCCAATTAGCGTGGCTGTGCATCACAAGTTCTTATGTTCGAATTCTGGCTCAGGCTAATATTTACACACCGTAAGTAATAACTATAGATAAATGTTGTTTAACATTTTCATCCCAAAGTGAAAAATCAAAAGTGTTATAAGGTCGTAACATGCGATTACATTATCAAGTGAAATGGAACAGTCAGCTTATGAGTGACATGGCCACGGTAAAAGAATTTTGTATTAAAGCAAGCTCTCTGTCTTTATGCGTTAGGGGCTACGTGTTTCTCGAGTATAGACTCTCTTCCCGTTAAATGGAATTCATAATTGAATAACATGGTTTATGTCATGCTGTCACATTTTAAGGAATTCAAATGTAAAATCAATAGTTTATATGCAATATTAGTATGTCTTCTCTCCGTATTTCATCATAAATTTATTTTTAATTGGTTTTTGCGATTGCCCCTCGTGATGCTGAGGAAAAGATTTCTTTGCAAAGCCAATATTCGTCCACTGCAAAATGAGTCTTTTAATGCAACTTCCATCAAAATAACATCAAAACTCATCATCAAATATTATGATGTAACTTAAAATCAATTCAATTGAATTTAAGTAACTAAACTAGTCCTTATTCGTTACAATTTAGTTTTCAGCTGAAAGTTACCGTAAAATTTTTAGACGTATCAATTAAGGATAGAAAGTTTCAGTGTCATTTAATAGTGTCAATTTGTTGTTTTGTTCGGAAAAATATCTAACTATTTTGTTCAAAACTAATCGGTATAGATTTCACACAAAAGTGACATCCGTGTCAAGGGAAATGGAATGGAATGGAAATGTGTGTATGAACTGAAAAACATTTTCCGAAAATGAAAATTAGAGAAATGCACTGTCTATTTGTAATTTCAAATTATATGCTTTCCGCAATGCAAAATAATCAGTTTTCAAACTGTCTGTCTGTCTATTTGTTTTTATTAAACTTTAAAACTACCACAAAAATTGTAAAAAATATTTTTTTATGAATTTATGAGGAGTAAGGAGGCATATTTTGTATCCTGATATTGCCACTGGAACCGCGCGGGTGGAACCGTGGGCATCCGTTATAGCCCTAAAATAAAACTTGTTTACAAATTATATCAAGAAGCTTATTATTAATTGTTCTTAATTACATGGCTTATTTTCGAAAATGAGAAGTTGATTCATAATTTAAACGGATCTGTAAATAGCGGATATTTCTCTGATACAGCCCAATATCTTTTGTTCGAATTATTTTGATTTATCGTCAATTATGTAATTGCGTCGATTATGTACGGTAGACTCGATCAAAACCATAGATGAATAATATATAAAAAAATAATATATAAAACATAAAAAATATTGATTTTTTGGCGACAACATATATCCGTAAAATTCGGATCAAGGAGAATTTCGTTAATTTCTAATGATACTGACAAACAAACAGTAGTTGCTATCCAATAATATTTTAGATACGCCTCGCCAATTAACACATCTCGTCCGTCGCGCTAAAAAAGTTTTCATCACAAAGAACTCATTGTTGTCAGAAGCAGACATAGACAGAGCAATATGTTAAAAAAATTTGTAAGAAAGTCTGTCATAGAAAATTAGAAGGGCAAGTGGTTTTCACGCGGACGAAGTCGCAGGCGACTGCTAGTGTTGTAATAAAACCAACTACAAATCAATTTAATATTCCGTTCTAGCACAAAAACTCCAAAAAGGTGTTTTTGGTGGTGAGGTTACGGTTTCTGATATATTTTTCTTTCCATAGATATATTTGATACTTTTTACATACAGTAAAAAGCAATTACTAAATATTTTATGATAATATCACTTAAAAGGTTTCTCGTTATCATATTATACCTACTAAAAGTATATCACAAACAAACAAAGGTACTATTATATACCGTTTTTTCGAATAACTAAGTGGGAAATGTTGGTTCCTAACTACCTACTTACTACTTTAGTGTCGGCATGCGTTTCTCTGCTTTATTTATGAAATGGTAAACGAATTTTTGTTGCCATTTTTTATTTTTTGGGCGCTATCCAATAAAAAGAAATACTGAGGTACATTTAATTACTCACAACTTTAAAAAAGGTACCATAAATTTATTTATTTCATAAAAATATTTTAAGTAATCAGGTTCAGTTTAATATATAGAGATTCCAGCTAAACTTGGTGTTTATTTTTGCAAAATAATGTTTCATATCCATACTATCTGGCTAAGGTTGAAAAAATAATCGTTGGTGTTGAACCACTTATTCAGAGGTACAACTTCAGTTATTTACTTCGTTACTCGTATAACCTGAAATTGATCGCTACACAGTCAAATATTATCTGAAGCACGTCAACTTTCATAGGAGTAGTAGTAGTAGGAAGGTCTAAGCTCCAAATCACTTACTGATACACGAGATCTAACTCTTCTAGTAAGGAATTACAATTATGCTAATGATTAAATCGACTACGGCGACAACGATTGTTATGATGATAATCATCATCATCATTATCAGTCTACCGTCCACTGCTGGACATAGGCCTTTTTAGGGACTTCCAAACATAACGATCCTGAGTCGCATGTGCCGAGCGGCTCCCTGCGACCCGTTTGATGTCATCAGTCCACCTGGTGAGGGGTCGACCAACACTGCGCTTTCCGGTGCGGGGTCGCCATTCTAGCACCTACGGCCCCCAACGTCAATCAGCTGTTCGAACCACGTGCCCCGCCCATTGCCGCTTCAGTTCTGCGACTCGCTGAGCTATGTCGGTTACTTTGGTTCTTCTGCGGATCTCCTCATTTCTGATTCGATCACGCAGAGATACTCCGAGAGATAACTAATACTATAATAAGAGATACTTCCATCACCCGGTGAGTGACTCTGAGCCTTCTTATGAAGCCCGCAGTTAGCGACCAAGTTTCGGATCCGTATGTCATCACTGGCAACACGCACTGTTCAAAGATAATAATGATGATGATGATGATAATAATGATGATGATAATAGTGATGATGATAATAATGAGGATGATAATAATGAAAAATAAATGATGCCGAATAATACTATTTTCGATAAATTCTAATTGTTCATAACTCCTTATTTTAACAGACAGATTTTAAACAAATAACATTTTACTCAACACACTCACTGCCACTATGTTGGTTACACACGAGACGGTATTTATATGACTTTAAGAATATTTTTGTTCGTTGTTAATATTTTTGGCAGCGGGCCCAACCCGCTAATTGATTGCTTAAATACTCCTTTATTAAGAGTTATGTCGCTTTCCATTTTCGCTATTTAGGCGGGATGACTCATTTACATTTTCCTCGTTGAATCCTTTTTTTTTTTGGATTTTATAATTTGGTTATTTAAGTTTGAAAGTCGTTTATACCGTCGGTGTTCGGAGATTTAGTATTTTTAACCGACGAAAAAAATCCGAGGAGCTTCTCAATTCGACACGCATATATTTTTTTTATGTGTGACCACGCATTACTTTTTACAGAGTTGTCCGATTTTGATAAATGTTTTTTATTTTTTTATTAGTGTTTCCGACACTTCCAAGATGGTCCCATTATCATCATGTTAGGATCTGATAATGATATCCTGGGAAAAATTAAGGAACTCTTCAAATTTTATAGGCACACTTGCAGCGATTTCGGTTTTTGTGTAAGTATCGGTAGCTTTTTGGCTACAAGTGCCATATAATATACTATGATAGTATAGTACGAGTACGTTACATGGCGATAAATCATTAAAAAGTAAGAAATAAAAATTTTTAACAAAAAATAGAACCGACTCAAACGCACTAAAAAATAAAAAATAACTGTGACATTTAGCTGCTTTAAATTACTTAAGCATATCTAGGAGTCGGTGCCAGCCAAGATTTCTACTTTTAGGGCATTACTTAGAACCCATAAATTGTTTTACTACGTTAAATAAATGTTCCTTAAACTTGCTGGCACCGACTTCATAGATATGCTTAAGTATTTTTTATCAAGCCAATAGATATTCTCAATGTGAAGGTTCATAGCCAAATATGCCATGTCGCAGTGATAATACTGCTTTTTTATATTGTAAGCAGTTTCGTCTGCCAATAGTTCTATAGTAAAGAAGCCGGATTAGGAGGTCATGGGATAAATTTCCGCCCATTACAATTTTTTGTACTAACGCCCTAAATCGGAATATTGAGCATATCAAAAATTTGGCCAATTTTTTCTTTATCGTACTTACTTGTTGCACGTTTGAAAAAAATCACGTGTAGATTAAAATAATCCGAAAATTTTATTCTTGTGTGATAAGATTAACATTGATTGATTTGCTTTTATACATTATCCGTTCAGTTGATTTTGCCATCGTGACTTTCTCTCTCTCTGCAGTCGTTTCTTCATGAATGAAGATCGTGGTCCTGGTACGATCTAAGTCTCGAACGAGTCCACGCCTTCCACCTGCTCCTGTTGGTGGCCATCTTTGCTAGCCAATAGAATGACTGCTTGGACTCGCTCAGCTGATCAGCCCATCGTGTTGGGGAACGGCCTTTAGCTCTTTTTCCGTCCGTGCTGTCCGTTATTATTAGCTTTTCCAGAATCCGTTGATAGCAGATGGATGAAAGCCTGACCTTGATTCCGAGCTGCGACAGAATAGATGCTTTTCTATTTTGTCGCAATGAAACGAATGGGTGACTTTCTAGGAACTGTGAAATATATCATTCGTTCAGTAATCCGATAGCCTATAGCGGCCCTTTACAAGGAGAAGAAATATGGAGCTCAGGCCCACCACACTGTTCCAATGCAGTTGCACTATCAGGCAGCAGGTTAGCAGGCTAAAGGTGATAAAGTTTAATACTTATCGATCACTATCCGGCTTAACAAGCTTTCGAACTAAGAATTTTATTGTCAATTTCAAGAAGAAAAAACTCTATTCTGCTTCGACCTGATCAGGGTTCGAACCTGGAAGCTCATGATCTTAAGTCACATAGACTTTACAATAGAACTAGACAGTTGAATGCACGCAACGAGGTAGGCAGTGAAGACATGAAATTTTATAAAATTCTGGGTTTAAATATCATTATTTCAATGCCTGAATGCCGTCATTGTAGAAAATACATGAACGCTGTCACAATAGACAATGGAAGCCATAGATTAAAGACAACTAGATGGAGCCCATAGCGTGTCCACTCGTGAGACAGCAAGACAGCCTTATTGACAAGTCATGTCAACATTTAAAGTACATCATGAAACGTTACGTTTTAAAATATCATAAAATACGAAATATTACTTTATATAAGATAATTTAGTAAACGCATCATACATGAAATTTACTGAAAAATAACATATCTAAGCTTTAAATCATCAATCAATGAAGTTTATGCCTACTTACGCATGAAAAGTAATTTCTTGGATTTTCCGTTCGCTGCGACTTTTACAGCCAAAAATACTACAACCCACCATAGCACGATAACGTTTAAATTAATATCATAACCGCAAAATTATATTATTTATCAGAAAAATTTAATAAAAAGCTAATAACTGCTCAGATGTGTCCTTTGTTTGTCACAAACTCCACTTTTGACACACAATAAAAACGAACACGCTGAAAGGGACAAAAAATAATCTTGTGTCACTTTCTAATAAAGGCCGAATGAAATAAGTCTGTCACGCTCTTGAACGCGAACCTGCAGCCGCGTTATGACTCCATCTAGTAGTCTTTAATCTATGATAAAAGCTCTGTAACAATCCTCTATTCACGAAGTTTCGTGTCAGACCGACAGTGAAGAAACCGCGGCTATAACTATTTGTATAATATTAATATAGATTTTGGATTTAGGAGATTATTAAGACTTTTTAATTTTTTTATGCAATTCCAAACGTTTTTAGCTTTAACATTAATCTAATAGAGAACACACAATGCCTATATAACAATCTAATGAAAAAAACGAAGACGACCTCCGTGGCGCAGTGATATAAGCGGTGGATTCATAAGAGAGGTCCTGGGTTCGTTTCCCGACGGGGCAGATTGAGATTTTCCTTAATTTGTCTTGGTCTGGCTGGTGGGAGGCTTTCGCCGTGGCTATTTACCACCCTACCGACAAAGACGTATCGCCAAGCGATTTAGCGTTCCGGTACGATGTCGTGTAGAAACCGAAAGGGGTGTGGATTTTCGTCCCACACCTAACAAGTTAGCCCGTTTCCATCTTAGACTGCCTCATCACTTAACATCAGGTGTGATAGCAGTCAAGGGACAACTTGTAGTCGATAAAAAAAAATTTAAAAAATAGTGTAATACGCTGATTGGTGAGTTTTCTTGCTCAAACAGTTACGTATTATTTAATATAATTATATATTTATTCTGAAAAACATAACATCATAGGAACTATTAAAAATATTAACGCCATTTAGTTATTACCTATATTTTTGTAACTCGGCAGTCTAATTTTCGAATTAGTATCTATCTCTTCCTGTTTTTCGAGATACTTTAAATTGAGTGAGATTAAGAAGACTTCAAAAATCACAAATCAGTCTAACGTTTTCTAAATCAGTTCAAAATATATGCCGGACAGTTGGAAACCGGTAACTGTCTGTTCAGTGAACTTGTATAAGAATTTATCTGTCCAGTCAAATGCAATCGGTTCAACTTACGAGCTTTAAACGAAGCGACACAAAGGGCGGCCAGATAACAGTTTCTTCGTAACAATTTTAGATTTATAGCTGCACTAGCTGTCGCCCACGACTTCTTTCGCAGAAAAATCGGTAAACGATTTCATAACATTAGTAGTAGAGCTTTCTGTATCAAAACTTCTTCCTGGAAATACTACCACCAGGTTCATTGCTGTTGTCAAGAAACATCACATCCAATTTATGGGGAATGGTAGTCAATGTAATTACAGGTTAAACATCTTAAAAAGACATTATGAGATATTTTAACGTATTCATAACAAACTGTGTCACTATTCAATCCCAATGTCGAACTGAGGGTAGAAAGAAAAATTCCATACGTTTTATAGCAATCGTACGGACAATTATAGAGTACACTAATTACCATTATCAACCTTTTTTAACCACAGGCCTTTTTTTTAGGAAAGAGAGAGGATGTAGTGTCTAGACCTACCAAGCATCTCGAATTTGTCACAATATGAAGTAGATCACACGTTTTTGCAAACTGCATGTGGTTCAGGTGTTTAGTCGTTCCAACAAACTTACGTTCGTATTTTATAGCAATACGGATATCTCACAAATAATTCCAGTACAATTAAGCTAGTTAGCGTAACTATGCCTCACCAATCAAGCTCGCTTTAATTAAACCATTATATTCGTAGTACTTATACAATACGATTGTGTTTATTAACAACAGTATATTGAGTACAATATTTGAGTCTGTAGGTGGTGTTGCACTTGATTCATGTCAAGAAATACATAGATTAATGATAAGTCTGCTGTGCTAGACTGGAGCGAGACCAATGTCAAATCTGTGATAATATAGAAAATTATCATATTATTGAAAAACTTTTCAGCCGAGTACAAGCAGCAGATAAGGATAAGTCTTTTATACTCAATATAACAACTATAAAAAAGTCTGTATTTCAATTTCTCAATAACTTTTAAGTAATGAACTAGGCAGGTATATAAATAATATTCAAGGTTATTCCAAAGACTATTTCTCTGTACTCAATTTGATATTTCTATAAAATACTTTTGCTTTCAGTATCTATTATCTTTTTCTGCTGAAAAATTATTTATTTCTAACTTTTTTGTTAAAATATTTCAAGTCCATCGAATAGTATTTCCAACTAATCATTGTCTAAAATTTTTTTAACAAGGCAAATTAAAAATTTTAAACAAAAAATAGAACCGACTCAAAACGCACTAAAAAGTAAAAAATAACTGCGTCATATAGTTGCTTTAATTTACTTAAGGATATAATATATAAAGATATAAGGAACATTTATTTAATATAGTAAAGCAGTTTGTGGGTTCTAGGTCTAGTCCTTAAAGTAGAAACCTTGGCTGGCACCGACTAATAGATATGCTTAAGTAAATTAAAGCAACTATATGACAGACGAAAAGACGGTTTCTAAAACGTTGTATAAAATGAATATAACTATTTAATTGTACTAAAGAATTCCTGCGGGATAGTGAAAATTCTAAATACTCGCAGAATTCAAAGGATCACCTAATTAACGTTATACATTAAATAACTAAGACAATAAAGAACCCCCTCAATTTAAATTCATACATTACTCGCCATTATACGATAGGTACTTGTAATCCATATCAACGCGTTTAAACAGAGGCCGCGTTAATTTATGGAAATCTTATTACGAAATTCCGATTTCTGTCGTTTTATTTCCCGTAAACTAAAAGTTTTCTGCAGGATATTGTAAGCTCTGCGTTTACACAAAAAAGTTGTGGGCCTTAGTAGTAAGTAGTAAAAAAAATAAAACCAAAATCAAGGTAGAGCCCCTCGTTTTTAATCGACGAAAAAAAAAACGGAGGAGGTTCTCAATTCGGCACGTATATTTTTATTTATTATTTTTATGTATGACCACGCATAACTTTTTACCGATTTTGATAATTCTCTATTTATTAGAAAGGGCACATTTTTAAGGTGGTTCCATTGTCATCGTGTTAGGATCTGATGATAATATCCTGCGAAAAATGAAGGAACTCTTCAAAATTTATAGGCACACTTGCAGCGATTTCGGTTTTGTGTAAGTATCGGTAGCTTTTTGGCTACAAGTGCCGTATAATATACTATGACAGTATAGTACGAGTACGTCACGAGGCGATAAATCACTAAAATAAACATATGATACAATATTATATAATATCAAGACGTATATAGAAGCCGCATTAATTTTCGGAAACCTTATTACAGAATTCCGCTGAGTGTTCCTGTTTATACCAAAAAACTAAAGAGTTTCCGCGGAATAGTGAAAATTCCAAATTTACGCATACAAAGTCTCGGGCATCACCTAATTACTATTTAAAAAAAAAGCAAAAATTACAGGAAAATCCGGGAAGAGCCCTCATTTTTAATTCAAACATTCAGTATTCACCATTCATACGATATGCTCCGTATCAACGCGCTTATACAGAGGCCGCGTTAATTTACGGAAACCTTATTACAAAATTCCGACGTGTGTTGCTGTCTAAAAGCTGTTACGAGAGATCCACGCCGGGCCTAATGAACGTGCTCAAAATTTATAACACCTTCCACCTTTTAGCTAGTCGTTAATGAGTAAATTATACCGCGAATATACTTCTGTGATGCCTACGTGTTCTATTTTCCCAAATATATAACCTTAATTCCAAAACTATACTAAAACTACCAAATTTTTGCTATTACGTCTGCGTGGATCTTTTTTTATTTTTTAATTTCGTCTATTTGGTACAATCTGCTACATTTGATAAGCGTGAGTAGTCAGATTTTGATTTAGAGGAAAGTTTTGAAAAATGATTTCTTTTTGTATACTCCACAATTAGTTCTTCAATATTTGCGAATTTATTGTTGTTCTTTGTCTTAAAGTGTAGGTGTACCTACTCGTACAAATAAATAGTGTCAATAAAAAAACGATTACTTACCATCATCATCATCATCATTATCAGCCTATTAACGGCCCACTACAGGGCCAGGCCTCCCTCCTTATAGGAGAGGGGATATAGAGCATACACCCACTACGCTGCTCCAATGCGGGTTGGCGGGCTTAGAATGATAAAGTTTCATATATTAACGATTACTATCAGATGTTGATGATAGTGACCGGAAATGATTATTCGATGACACGACCCAGGAATCGAACCCAGAACCTCGTGATCGAAGCCACATAGGCTAGCTAACCACTAGATTACTTATAAGTTTTAGTAATTTCAGACAGTTACCTAAACCGTTTTCACAATGCATTAGAAATTCACGAAAATATATAGATTAATCTTTGATAATATCGTAACACGGATAGTATTAAAATAAACATAGATATGCCATTATTGATCATCCTTATATCTGATAATAGCGTAATACCTGGATATAGAATTCGCAGTAGTACTATCTTTTATATCGCCCTAATAAAATGATACAGAAAATCTTTTACAATAAAATTCTTTTACAATAGTAATAAAACAGTTTTGCAAAATCACAGATAAATCTCAATGTTTTCCAGTAGTTGTTTTTAGGATTTAGATATTGGCTTTGTTCGGTTTGTTTTCCCTTATATGTGTTTGTATTGTGTGTTAGGAAGAAAAGGATAAACCCAGGCCATTACGTTCGTTTGTTCAGAATATTTTTATAAGTACGTAACTCGGCAGAAAATCTAGCTATTATATATCTAGATCCTATATAAGCCTGAGCATATCGCATTTTTGTTTGTTTCAATAGCTGAGACGAAAAATGTAACTTTTCATAAGCACTAGACTTACCACCGCGTTAGGTTTGATTGCTTAGAATTATCTTAGCAGCGTATACGATATTAAGGAACCTATATGTTTATGTCATCGTTGCTATGATCAAAAATACCAACTTGTAATGCGACTATTGACATACTCGTACCTGCCTATACAAAACCAAGTAGGAAACCAAGTAAGTATAGTTGTAGCTTGCGGCTTCACTCGCATGTGTAGCTTAATATTACATAGCCTTCCCCAATAAATAGGCTATCCAGCACTAAAAGAATTTTTCAATTTGATCTACTAGTTCCTGAGATAAACATATTCTTAACAAACTCTTCAGCTTCATAATAAAAACGAGTCCCGTTACCTAAAAATAGTCAACGCATTAAAATAATACGGTTAAATATTAAAACACTTTTCACCTTTACTCTTATTTGATATGCGAAGAATAAATTAAATCCCAAATGCGCTTACAGTAATGGCCCGCAGTTTTTCTCCGTAAAAATTCACTTGCGTGCGACGTTCCGTTTAAAAAACGTTTTTAGATATAAGATAGTCTAACTCATTTCTGCGCGTGGTTCTATGTGTGCGTGCACTTTTAATAACACAGCTTTAAGTTGTGTGGCAGTGACGCATCAGTCGTTGTTTGAGCAACAAATGTCACGCACACAAAGTCACTATACATAATACGAGGAATACCCACACATAGAGCCGCGTGCAAAGATGACATGAAGTGACTACCTACAGAAAATGTTATTGTGGCATTTTTGGAATTCAAATGTCTCGTTCGCGAATTTGTTTCGTAAATCCACTCGTTTATTGAAGTTCTTGAGTAAGAATGCTTTAGAAATCCTGGTATCCACAGAATATTTATGGTTTCTTTAATTGCATAAGAAAAAGCAAAATAAAATATTAGCCATATTCCAAATTTTCTGAAAAATTTATATTAGAAGTAAAAATTTATATTTTTCGGTATTTCATCTCTCTTACGTTGAGTTATTGTCTTATAATATTAGAAAAGAAGTATGTCCTGTAGTGGGTAATTAAAAAAGGTTTGTAATATAAGACAGCCTATTTGGTAAAAATAAAACAAATGTTTGTGAAATAAATTAATTTAATTATGAGATGTGATTGTTTTATCAATGTACTTTACAATATTAATGTAATACTATATAATAGTAAAGCTAAATTAGATGAGTCACAGAGAATCTTTGTTCTTTATCACTCACGAGGTATAAAAGACTTGCATGAGAGAGAAGAGCGCCATCATAACAAATACTCCAGGCGCGTACACTGTCGATGATGCAGACACTTGTCGGAGCCAGTTTGTGTGGTTTGATACTCTGGTATAGATTTCAGGCATACTGGACGCTTGACAATTGTCAGATTGGGAAAGTAGGCCAGTGAAAGTCCCGCCGCATACCAATGGGTTGCCATTGTCGCCCTGTAAAAATAAGAACAATTTAGAAGTCTTTCGTACCTATTTTTTAATTGGTTTCATGGCTTAAAAATTTATGATGGTCTGCATTTTATAAAAGCTAAAAAAGAAGCAAATTGCTTCTACTTCTCTCATGGATAAATACTTTAGGCAAATATTATGTAATATGGATTTAGTCACGAATCAAATTCTACAAGTATCTTGCTACTAAAGACGATTGAAGGTATTAATAATACGATTGAGAGTCTGGATATTTTATGTCACCAGGTAGAAGTGAAAGCTAACAATCTTTCAGCTTGTATAAAATGACGAAGCTATGACCAAATTTTCGGTCTATTACTAAAGTATAAATACCTTATAATAAGTATTTACTTAATAAATCACATGATCATAGAGAAGATAAGTTAAATAGCTATCAGGTTCGTATATAAACGTTTGATAAAATAAACATAAAACTAAATAGAGTTTTGTATTAAATACCTGAACAATTTATTTATATCTGTGACTGAATACTTATAATCAACAATTTATCGTTATCTTCATAAAATTAAATCATTTTCCGATATAAAATTTTGATTATGTTAAACATAATGAATTGTTTTACAACGTATTTGTAAATAATGATCATTACTGCAGATTAAAATTACTAAAGCCTTTATACACTGATATGTTGTTGTGCCAGTTTCTGTAATAAATAATGAATGTATTTAACCCTTAAGATCACAATAGTGTCAAAAGTGGTCAGTGTACCTACCGTTTATAAAATACAAAAAATGCTACCCTTACCTAATTTTATTTTAAAAATTTAAAGTATTTTTATAGTAAATCTTCTAAATATGTTTTTTTACGCAAATTAATGACATCGTCCTTCTGATATATCGAACGACTCGTAATAATAATAAATTTAATGAACATGTATCGAAGTGTTTACAGATGAAATACAATCAGGAAAATATTTAGTAATTAATTAAACTTACCTCACAGTTTGAAGTCGTGAGGTCTAAAGAAACGGCACACACCATAGATGGCAAAATATTCTTTGCCATGGGTATCTGATTATAAATTGTCATACACAAATGCTGATTGTATATGTACTTGGTGCTGAATCTCAGAGTTACGCTAGCCTGAAAGAAAATTATGAAGTTTTAGTTTTATACATCATTCATAAAGCTTTTGGAAAGAAAATTGACAATACGAAAGTTGGAAAATTATTGATGAATTCGAGCTTAAAAAAATAAAGTGAAGACTTTGGAAATTTTCCACTGAATTGCTGCAATTTTTTATCAGAGGAAGAAAATTAGCTACGAAATACAGACATGGTCAACTATTTTAATTTCCACAGATTATACTAATAAACGCTCTTCCGCTGAAAATGGAAAACGATGATCATCTTGAGCGTTTTCTAAGCAATGGTTTTTTAGTAAACTTATCATGTATCATAATGTCTTATAGTAATGCTTAGAAAGACCTTTTTAGAAAAAGAAAAAGAAAACATTTGTTGCACACTTAATAATAACAATACATAAGACATTCTAAAAGTAAAAAATAATAAACATGAATGCATGTAAAGGTGGCCTTATTGCTCGGAGCAATCAAAAAGATAAAGTAGTCAGCCATTCAATTCGTACGTACATTTTGTGCCAAAGAGTTTCCACCCCACCCAGCGACAGTGCAGAGAGTGAAGTCAGCAGGGTTAAAGTTTGTACTGGGTAGGGCAATGGGGGTTGCAACATTAGCAGAGAACGCGGATGCAAGCTGTAAATAATAACGTCAATGACATATAAATTTATAATAAACGCAACATATAATTCAAACATTTAAAATTCGTATATTTCAAGAAGGCTTGGTTTACAAGATTATTTGGATTACCTACTAAGATTATTTGATTGAAACGTTAAGGTTCATCAATTTGAAGTGAAGAGCCAACATGAATTAATACAATGATTTTTTTGATAACAACATACTATAATTGTTAGAAAAATCTGGAGTTGACAGATGTAGGTGTAATTTATTTATATTTACTTCTGTCTTTTTATTTGTTTATTAATCACTCAACCTCGACTTGCTTGAACTAACACATTACCACAATTTTTTAAAATACTAAATTGAGAAAAATATTTGATATTACAATGAATTTTTCTTTTGTTTTATGTTAAAAATGTGGAAATGTGGGTGGATAACATTTCAACAGAACAAGAGGTACTAAATAACGTTTTAGCATATTAAACCGCCTTTAAGGAATTAAACAAAACAAACAGTACTTACGACTGCAACAGCAATGTTGTTGACAAAGGCAGGTCTGCCGCTATATTGTGGATGTACTACAACACTTGTTACAGCTCTTATAAGTTCAGAAGATGTATCGTTTGTAAGATGGATAGACCCAGCAAATGCTCTCAGCGTAGGCACTATCTGTTGAACACTAAAACAAATACATTTTATGACAACCACGTATACATCAAAATCACACTAATACTCTGAAGGCATATGTTTGAGTGTTTGTTAGCCTAAAATAAACTATTTGGGTGAAATTTATATTAATACTAGCTGACCCAGCAAACGTTGTTTTGCATTAAAAAAAAATTGATGAAAATTAGATAGTAGCCGATTCTCAGACCTGCTGAATACGCATACAAAATTTGGTAAAAATCGGTAAAGCCTAAAATATTACTAAAATGATTAGACTTTAACCAAACCAATAGTAGAGTTTCTACAAAAATAGTCAAGCTCGACATTTAAAAGTAATTGTATACTAAGAGATTAAATAAACTGATTTGAATTTGAATTTTCTAATTCTTACTAATGTATAAGTATAATATATTTAACTGATAGAATAAAAAAGAACTAAACAAAAGAACTGTACTACCATTTATTACTATAGTTCGTTCGCGTCAAAAATGCAGTGAGTCGTCATTGTTCGCCTGCTTAACCCTGGCCCCTAACCAGTCAAATCTTTTCAAATTACATGATCAAGTTCCCAGATCAATTACATGATCAGGTTAGGGGGCGGTGAACAATGATGAGTCACTGCGTTCTTAACGGGAACAAACTATAACAAACAAGCAATACTTTGAATATAAATTTTATTCTATTTATGAAACAACAAAATGGTATTTCCTTAGAGAAATATCTTGGAGAAATAATATTAAGTTTAGTATCAGACATTGTTTACTCGGACTGTTCGCAGTGTCTTCAGTCTACACCGTTATTCCTTTGATAATTTATTTTCCCCGCATCTCCTTTACTAACGGAAACTGGTAAAATGTTAGATTTTATGATTAACTGTTCAAAGGCATTAGTTATCTATGTAAATAAAAAGCAATCGTCAGTGATTGATCTATCGATATTCAGTACAAACCACTAAAGGGCTTGCACTGAAATTTTGAACATATGTTGCTACGTACTGTTATGATTTAAACGTGTACTAATAACGGTTTTCCTAAAAAAATATTTGTGAAAGTATACACACAATTTTCACGCAAACGAAGCCGCAAGCGTCCGCTGCTTATAAAACTACATGCCCTAACCGAATACTCTTTAGTTCTGTAATAGCGTATATTGTTTCACGTGAATTTCATCTTAGTTCGCTACAAAACTAACACCTCCTTTAATATGTAAAGCTTAGCGGTTTTTTCACCGACGAAAAAAAACGGAGGAGGTTCTCAATTCGACACGTATATTTTTTTTATGTATAACCACGCATAATTTTTTAAAGAATGGTCCGATTCTGATTATTTTTTTTATTAGAAAGGGCATACTTCCAAGATGATAATATTAGGATCTGATGATGATATCCTGGAGAAATTGAAGGAACTATTCAAATTTTATAGGCACACTTGCAGCGATTTCGGTTTTAGTGTAAGTATCGGTAGCTTTTTGGCTACGAGTGCCGTATAATATACTATGACAGTATAGTACGAGTACGTTACGTGGCGATAAATTACTTAAAAGTAAGAAATAAAAAATATAACCGACTCAAAACGCAATAAAAAATAACTGTGTAATTTTGTGCCAAGGTTTCTACTTTAAGAACATTACCTAGAACCCACAAACTGCTTTGATACGTAAAATAAATGTTCCACAAACTTGCTGGCACCGACTTCATAGATATGCTTAAGTAAATTAAAGCAACAAAGTGACACAGTTATTTTTTATTTTTTAGTGCGTTTCGAGTCGGTTCTATTTTTTTTTAATTTATTCACCATTTATTCTGCATACATTAACGCACATAAGACCTTGAGTAACGAAAAGGCAATGCCATACATTTTGACATAGGTTTAGGATTTGTAGAAAGCTTAAAATAAGAATTCACGTACAACACCACTCACTATGATAGAGTTAAAGGGTTGAGTTATTCAGCCCCAAGGGCATGTAGATTTAGAAACTGTGTTCTCTATGAGATCCAAATTTTTTTTTCAGTGCAACTGCTTTCCCAATGCCTTAGTTTATATGAAAATGTTTTTGGGATTATTCCTAAAGCATTAATGGTTAATCTTCGTCTGATGTACATATGACATATTGATAAAAAGTAACTAGTACAATACATACGTGTCTGTGTATATTTCTCTATAAATACAACTGGGTGTGGTCGCCACGTGGCTCGGTGTGAACAGAGCACCTCCGCATAGATGCCCTCTTACATCTTGTGCTTGGTTTTCCGGCGCCAACAATTGTAAGGATACCTACAGGACAAAAAATATATATTAATATTTAATACCAAAATGTTTTTTTTATTATCGGCCAACTTTAACAACCTACCGTAGTGCCAGGCCATAGAGTGGGTATGTGGAGCTTGGAATCAGCATACTGTTCCAATTCGGTTGGTAGGTTTACGGTGATAATATTTGTAACATATCAAACAATATCATGTATTGATTATAACTAGGATTGACGGATTAATGTGCTCTCCGAATCACAGGGATTTACACCACCAACATCTAAACCAAGGGATCTAACACCACGAACATTTAAACAAAGCTACACTCAATAATAAGGCTGACCCAGGAATCAATCTCTAGATCTCATGATCCAAAGCCTAACCTAACCACTGGATCAACTCAACAGTTACTGCATAATTTTCTTACTACCTCTGTTTCTTGTTTTCTAAACATTGAATGAAAATAGGCGTTGCGTGGCGTTCGACAGATCTGCAATCAAGGAGTGCATCTGGATAGTTATTTACCTATTTAATTAGTAAATGACATTAATAATAATTACCATGTAAGGGAATTGCCCTTCAGCTGCTGTATCACCTCCTAAAATTCTGTTGCTCGATACTTCTGCCACATTCTCTTGATCGACACTTTCGTCCAAAGCAGCCCCATCTGTTAAATGTATAACATTATCTCTCTAAGCATCATACTACTACTATAAAGGCGAAATTTTGTGAGTGTGTGAATGTGTATGTTTGTCAATCTTTCACGAAAACTTCTGAATGGATTTTGATAAAATTTCAAAATAATACAAAGGGTACATTTCATCCCGAAATTCCCATTAGAACGAGAACTACGCACGTAACCCCGGGTCCTGGTATTAAATTAAAAGTGCAACTGGTTGTGACCGAGCTCTGTATATTGTGCAAAAGTTAATAGACGAACAAACCAATATATTCCGCATCTTGGTATAGAAATACATTTTGACGACACCGCTTCGCTATTGGAACTAAAACTATTCTGCCTTGCAAATTAAACTGTTGACAACATTTCATTATAACTGAATGTGTACTTTTAGATATTAGTACCTATCGTGTAAAAATATAGGAAACACATTACTATCTTTATTAATATAATATTCATAGAAATTATAATAATTTTATGATTCGTCTAATTCTAAAGTATTATAATTATTAAAATCATTAATGACCTGAATAATTCAGCTATTCACGAGGTAGCTGTTAATTAAATGAATAAAAAAGAATTATAAAATACGTGCAGTGGAATTCATTACTTTCAATTGATCTTATGAAAGTAACATCAGTGTATAAAGCTTTTACTGTAATTAACGGTTTATGCGCATAAATTTTAATTAATTTTAAAAAGGTATTTTTTAATCTACTATGTAGTAACTAAGCAAGTATCCGTTTGAAGGCGGACATTTCTTTTGTACATAATATACGAGAGTTAGTATTTAATACCACATAATGCTGTATATACCTAAAGCATTTTTATACAATTATCACCGATGTAAAGAAAATTTTACTTATTTCATATATATTTTGACAGATTAAATAAAATAGTTCAGCGTTATTTCAAGCTTTTTTTTAAAAAGCTTATACTCGTTTTTCTTATATTGTTTGAATAAGATAATATATTAATGAATAATGACAATATGTTTTAAAAAGTTTTTAAATATCAAATTTATCATATGTAAACACTTATATTAAAATTTAAGGCGCATCATTTAGGAATTTACTCAAGTAATACGATTCACTCTGCTATATCTTCTCTAGTCTTCTCTTCTCTACTCTAGTATATTCTCTAATATAGAAGATCAACTTTTATTCTTTTTTATTAAATATGTTGGTACGTGACTAAATGAAAATTTGAAAACTAAATTAAAAATATAATTAATGCATACTACTGGGTATAAAAAATTAGAAATACTTTCTTGTCATTATATTCACTACATATTTTAAACAACAATTACAAAATTTTATTTATTTCAGCACACCAATATTTCACTACTAAAATTTTATAAATGTCGCCAAACTGATCCTAAAAATGTCACCGAAATCTGTACACTGATATCCATTATATGGCACATAGTAAAATTTTGATATTAATGAAAAAATAAACTTACTACAAAGTGCTAATCCAGCCAAACACAAAATTGGGATGATTTTGGGGTCCATGTTTAACTTTTCACTGTTCAGGTGTACCACTCCCACTACTGAATAACGTGTGAATTATTCAAGGATGCTTTTTTATATTTCGCGATTAGTCATTCGAAATGTTATCGTAATTAGGTACTTTTATCTACGTTTTTATCTATTTTGGTTATTGATTGTTACATTTATCAAAGGTATGGATGATGGTTAGCACTTGCTTATTTGTGATTATGACTCATAGTTGCAATGTCCGCGTACTGAAGTAAAATGTGAAATTTATCAAAAATAGTAGACTAATCGTATTGGAATTCCTTATCTTGTAAACAAATCTACAAAAAACGGATCTATGTGAATTGTGACGTGATTTTTTTCGTATTCGTAAATGATAAAATGGCGAATTATACACCAAGATCATTCGTTCAACAAGGATATAACATTTTACATGATTTATATGTTTATTCTAGGTTCAAGTACAAATTCCACCAGCAAGCCTTATTCCTTTCTGGGCTCTGCGCTTGATTGGACTATATTAATGGACACGTATGAAAAGCACTATGAAATCCCGGAAGACTTAGCTATTTGGACATCTAGACCGGACATATTTCTTTTTTCCAAACAAATCAAACGTATAGTACTTGTTGAGCTTATCGTGCCGTGGGAAACAAACATCCCTAAAGACCTTGTATTCAAAGTGAATAAATACTATTATAACCTTACTAATGAACTAACCAAAAATGGCTATGTGGTTAGTTTATACGCGGTAGAAGTGGGTGCGAGAGGTATACCAGCGATGTCTCTCTATAACCTGCTAAAAGACCTTGGCCTTACTAGAAGTGCAGTAAGCTCCATATTGGAACGAGTGTCCAAAACTGCTCTAGTAGGGTCCTTCCCCATTTGGCTGGTTAGGGAGAATAACTTGAACATAGGAGGTGAGTGTTGACGCGCGTCACTAAGAGATCTCTTTTAAACCTACAGCCGTGTCACAAGTCTCGGGCTCTGTTCGGAGTTTTTCTCTCAGCCACGCGATGGACCCGGCACCCGCACGATGAATCCATGAAATGCTAAGATATTCGGTTCTTTACATAAAAAAAATTGAAATTACAACTTTTACAAACAAAAAATTTAGAAATCCTTTGGTGCACATAACAACGTCTAGGTATCAATCTATTGAAACTTCTGTACTTATTTGTAAAATGAAAAATATTTAACATCCATTTTCAGTAACTAACGCAGTTCTGAAGTATTTTCTATGTGTATGAAATCTGTTAATAATATATTTTTCATTCATGATGTTTATACCATCAATAAACATAATATACTATAGCTGTGCCATAGAAACGACAGAAAATAAATTAAGCTTGCTATGCAATTAAGAAGAAAATATTGCTCACGTAATAGCTTAACTATAGACACGTTCTATTTTCAAAAAGTAACCCAAGTTTTATTTATTTGGCATAGAGCACAACCTCAAACGCTTTGCGCAGCCTCAAACGCTTCGCACTATAAGGCATGCAATTAAGCAAAGTAATCTATGCGAGACTAACATAGCAAGTTGCAACGTCTCTACTACGACAGACGAAAGTAAACAAACAAGAGTTACAAATTAGTTAATTTTAGTACAATTGTGTCCCTTTATGCCTTTTAACAAGACCAGGCCTCCCTCTGTATAGGAGAGGGAATATTTTTTTTTTATCGACTACAAGTTGGCCCTTGACTGCTATCACACCTGATGTTAAGTGATGATGCAATCTAAGATGGAAGCGGGCTAACTTGTTAGGAGTACGATGAAATCCACACTCTGAGGAACGCTAAGTCGCTTGGCGGTACGTCTTTGTCGGTAGGGTGGTAACTAGCCACGGCGAAAGCCTCCCACCAGCCAGACCAAGACAAATTAAGAAAAATCCCAATCTGCCCCACCGGGAATCGAACCCAGGACCTCCGTCTTATGAATCCACCACGCATACCACCGCGCCACGGAGGTCGTCACGAGGAATATGGAGCGTTGAGCCATCAAGCTGCGCCAATGCAGGTTGGCGGGCTTAGGTTGATAATGTATAAGTAACTAACGATCAAGATCAGATGTTGCTGGTAGTAACCGGGACCGAAAGCTTAACGTGCTCTTTTTTAAGAGCAAACCAATTTCTCGACTCTGAGATTAACCTTTACTGAAAATGTCTTAGATGAACCTGACTTAGGATGCGAATATGAACTTTAGACCTCGTGATCGAAGCCGCATAGATTAACCACTATACCAACGGGGCAGTCATCCCTTTACGTGAATATGTCCAATTATATCCTACAATCCGATCTATCATTGAACACAACCATTCACCTGAAAGGATTTGTAATTCAAATGAAGCTCGCTTGTCTCATGAATTCAAGGTAATATTGATTAATCTTAAAATAAATGTTCTATACGGGTTGATCTATAAACATAATTTAGACTTTGTCTGATAAAAAGTTGAGTGAAAAAACAGAGTAGAAATTCAGATATTTTCCTTAAATATTCTAAAGTTACACAAAGGAATAGGAAATTCTACTTTTAAATTGTTTAATTAGATGTTGAAGGTACATATTTCATTTAAAAATAAAAAACTAAGTTACTCTTAAGTTTTAGACATCTACTGCGAAGGATTTGCAGTTTTTGACCGACGAAAAAATCTCTTCAAATCAAAAGGAACTCTTCAAATTTTATAGGCACACTTGCAGCGATTTCGGTTTTTGTGTAAGTATAGCGGTAGCTTTTTGACTACAAGTGCCTTATAATATACTATGAGAGTATAGTACGACTACGTTACGTGGCGATAAATCACTAAAAAGTGAGAAATAAAAATTTTTAACAAAAAATAGAACCGACTCAAAACGTACGAAAAAGTAAAAAATAACTGCGTCATTTTATTTACTTAAGCATATCTAGGAGTCAGTGCCAGCCAAGGTTTCTACTTTAAGGACGTTACCTAGAGCCCACAAACTGGTTTACTGCGTTAAATAAATGTTCCTTAAACGTGGCTGGCACCAACTTCATATTCATATATGCTTAAGTAAATTAAAGCAACTAAATGACACAGTTACTTTTTACTTTTTAGTACGTTTTCAGTCGGTTCTATATTTTGTTAAAAATTTTTGTCTTTTAAAAATCCTAAAATTAAAAGTTGTATTTACGAAAATGAATAATTAAAACTATAGTCATAAATACAAGTAAAACTACATTTTTTGGAATTAGTGCATGAAAATGATGATTATAGAACTAACGAATTTTTCGTTGAAAAATCAGCAAGTACAGCCAAATGTGGGTCAACTTAAATTTATTAAGTAACAAAAGAATATAAATATTATTGCGTGAAAAAGTTATTACCTTTGTAACAGGACAATTTGCTCCTAACAATTGTATGTAATTTTACGCTTGTTAAGTTTTGTATAAAGAATGTCTTTTATGTCGGATCCCAGAAGAATTGACTTAGTTGTTCTATTACTTTTTTTAATCTTTAATTACTTTGGTTATCTATTATTTATTAGTAAAGCGTTTGAATTTTGGAAAAATTGAAGAATGGTTTTTTTTAGGATGTTGTAAATCACCCTTCAGAAGTGAAGCATGTTTTGCTACAAAATTAAATTTTTGAAAAATGCTTCCCTTTTTTTAATTTTTTTATTCACTTTAAGACGGAAGCAGGCTGATTTATTACAAGTAGGATGAAACCCACAAATCTTTCGGTTTCTACAGTATACCATACCGTAAAGCCAGATCGCTTGGCGGTACGTCTTTGTCGGTGGGGTGGTAACTAGACACGGGGGAAGCCTCCCACTAGCCAGACCTGGAGCAATTTTGAAAATCTTAATCAGCCCTGCCAGGAATCGAATCCGAAACATTCATAGAATACATCCAGTGAGCACACCACTACGTCACAGAGGCCGTCAAATACGATGACTTAAAATTTTACTAAATTTACTTAGACGAAAAAAAATTCAGTATTATATACTTGACCCAGGAATCGAACCAAGGACCTCAGCCTTCGTGATCATACTAACCACAGGCCAGGATGTCCAACCAGTGTTTTATAAAGTTTAATCGTATTCATAATGTTTCGACGAGTAAGTTGCAGAGAAGGGTTCGGTATTAAATTACTTGGTATTTGGTATGTAAATGAACAGAGAATGCTCCGCGAAAGCCTTTGATGTGTTTTAATTTTCTGGCTGAGGTTCTGGTAGGTGATAACACGAAGCATACGATTTCAATAAGAGAATTAACAGAATGATGCGAATACTATACTAAATATAAACCTATACACATTTATAGGGATTTAATGCTTTTGCTTTCTACACGACATCGTACCGGAACGCTAAATCGCTTGGCGCTACGTCTTTGTCGTACCGCCAAAGGGTGATAACTAGCCACAGCGAAAGCCTCCCACCAGCCAGACCAGGATAAATTAAAAAAAATCTCAATTTGCCCCGGCGGGGATCGAACCCAGAACCTCCGTCTTATAAATCCACCGCGCATACCACTGCGCCACGGAGGTCGTTTCTTTTTTGTTCTTGCAATTCTTACTAGGCGTTAGCTGTTCAGCGCCAAAAATTAAATAGTGTGGTAAAGAGTTTTGTGATAAACTTATATGATACATTTTTTTTCCTTTTTATTTTTGACGCCGAGGAAAATGCGTTTACGCATCCCCCCGAGAACAGGGTGGCCATAGCTGCACCGTTTCCGGAGGGGTATGTGGGACTCACCAACTGAAGAAGCAGCTGTAATACCCACTAGAACCCAGCGATGTTCCATCGTGTCGCCTGGTGACTGGGTCCCGGGAGTATTTTTTTTTTATCGACTACAAGTTGGCCCTTGACTGCTATCACACCTGATGTTAAGTGATGATGCAGTCTAAGATGGAAGCGGGCCAACTTGTTAGGAATGGGACGAAAATCCACACCCCTTTCGGTTTCTACACGACATCGTACCGGAACGCTAAATCGCTTGGCGATACGTCTTTGTCGGTACGGTGGTGACTAGCCACGGCGAAAGCCTCCCACCAGCCGGACCAAGACAAATTAAGAAAAATCTCAATCTGCCTCGCCGGGAATTGAACCCAGGACCTCCGTCTTATAAATCCACCACGCACTAACTAACTAACTAACTAAGTAATTATAGTAATTTAGATATTGATTTATTTTATTAAAAGCTATAGGTCAGGACCCGAGACAAACAATTTTTTTTCATTATTTTTTTATCAAAATTTACGAATTATAATGAAGTTTTGATTTTGGTAATTTTTATGAAAAGTTCAGTAGACGCCAACGTACTACGGGGATTATGATTGAGGCCGGCCCTCATTCTGCGTTAATTAATATTTGACGAGGATACTCTAATTTGTCAAGCGATGAAAAACAAAGGATTGAGCATACAAAATAACCTACCTAATTAATAATTTAAAACGAGAGATTTTGCTCTCCTAACCATTTTTGAATGTAATTTTTAAATACAATTATTTTAGACATTATTTTAGATCCATCTAGTCCTGAACCGAGATTATGAAAAGCATTTCATAAGACGATAGTTTTTGTGCTAAAAAGTTCCGAATTGTATTATTGACAGGTTTTTTTTTTTTTTTTTTTTAATGACTACAAGTTGGCCCTTGACTACTATCACACCTGATGTTAAGTGTTGATGCAATCTGAGATGGAAGCGGGCTTACTTGTTAGGAGTAGGATGAAAATCCACATCCTTATCGGTTTCTACACGACATGGTACGAGGTATGCTTATCATCATTACACAGTATAAAACAAAGTCGCTTTTTTATGTTTGTCCCTACGTATGCTTTAATCTTCAAAACTACACATCCGATTTTTTATCAGATAGAGTGGTTCAAGAGGAAGGTTTATGTGTATAATATATGCATAATATAGCAGAGAAACACGGATAATTTTAGAGGTTTCTGATGTAATGTCGTAAATTAACGAATTTTTACGCTTACCTTGCAAACGCTGGCTAAACCCTGCGAGATATATCAAAATAATGTACTACAGTATTGCACATCTTAAAAAGCTCAACAAATAAGTCAGCGATGGTGTATATCTATTTCTTAGGGATAACCCACAATAACCATTTTTTACCTTTTATTTCAAAAAAAGTAAAGGCTTATTTACGAAGTGATTTTAAGCAATACTGTATTAATCCTTATCCAGTTGAGTATTTTAAATACGTTGTATATTCAATGTAGATACTTATTGCCCTATACAGCATGTAATCTAAGTGAATATTTTCCAAGATATGTAAGATTCAAAATGCAGGGACATAGCGAGCCTTTAGGGGTCGCGCGGAGCGTGCGTTCATTAGTATACTTTAGTACCAGCATTGTACCCGTGCGAAGCCGGGGCTTGTTGCTAGTTATATTATAAATTAGGGTGAGTGAGAAACCTCAAAGTGTGCGTACTTTGTGTTTCACTACTGCCATCTGTATCTGACCCTTGATCCAACAGCCAAAGCTATCGTTATTAGCTAATCTATTATTAAATCATTATTTTCCCGATATTCCTACACCACATTATATGCGGGTTACATCACTGGGCACCGCGAGTAATTTTCAATAATCATTCTCGAATGGAGAATGGATGAAAGAAGATTACCAAAAGAAAGAGATTTATGAGGCGAGGGTGAATGGAAATGTTGGAAGAGAAAGGCCTAGGCGAATGTTCCTAGACCAAATTCAGGACTTTTTAAATAACGGCCAAGTCAAGAGTACCCTAAACCGACAAACTTGTATGAAAGGATTAATGAGAGTGGAAGTAGCTAAGGAAGTATGCAAGGACCGTCGCAAATGGAGGGATGTGGTCTCTGCCTACCCCTACGGGAATAAAGCATGATGTTATGTACGTGTCGAAAGAGGGTCAGACATAGTGAATAAAATAATAGATAACTGAAAGAATAATTAACAGCAACTTAATTAACAATAAATTACTACTGGAAATTATGGTATTACAATGATACGTAACGTCTCGTGTTAATTAAGGCAACACCAAGACACCGCGACTCAAGCTGAGAGTAATAATTAATTCGTTTGCACAAATTAATTATCAGAGTTGTCAAGGTTAAGCGATAAGCAAAGTACAACGTCTGCACCGCGCCACGCCAGAGCCAAAACTGCCCACCAGTTGTAGACCCGCTCCTTTTATACAAGTTAGAATGACTCAAGAGGAGGGTTGAGTGGGGGTATCGAACGATGCGCAGCCGCAAGAGGGCGTGGTTGGTGCACGTGCAGTTCACAGACTTCGTTCTAGTCGCGTACGATGACGCAGGCGCCGTCATATGAATATTATGCATATTTCAACAATTATTGATATAATTATTTTCAAAATAATTGATGCCAGTAATTATCATCATCAGCTATTTTACCAAAATATACCAATAGCAATCTAATTCTCTAAGTACCTACAGCTGATTAGTGCTCATGAATAATCTGAATAATTAATCATTAGGATTGAGAGCATAATTTTGATTTTTAGTATAAAGTTATTTTTGTATGAACAACATGGCATTGTGCTTGAAATAGACAACATCTAATTGTATGTCTAGATACGAAGGTGCTCATTAACTCTTCTTTTCACGATGCCCAAATAAAATAAAATCAGAAAAGAGACGCAAGGGAGTTTTAGACCTTAACCATGCATCTGAGAAAAGAAGACGCATAATGAATTGTACCTTTGCACTTTACCCAAAAAATAGAAATACCCAAATACTTAGGCCTGTGTGCACCAAGATTTCAGTTATGATAACCAACGGTAACATTACTTTACTATAAAATTACAGATCACGACAACCCGTACGCCGGTTAAGGACGTAAACCGGGCGGTTATTTTAAGGACGTAAGCTGGGTTAACCGGTGTACGGGTTGTCGTGAACAGTAAATTTTACGTTTAGCTTATGTTAACCGTTGGTTATGATAACCGAAATCTTGGTAAACCGGCCTTAAGATACTAATAAATAAATACTATTGCCAGGCAGTTTAGACACATTGTAAATAGAAAATAGAAAGGTCAGTTATAAACAGAGTTGTCACTCGTCCCGATTTTGCCCGAACCGAGACAGTCTTTATATCAAAGACATTGTCCCGCGTCCCGACGACGATCAATTTTGCCCCGATTTATGATACCACGCGATGATCGCTCAATTCTTTACACTTTGTACGTATCTCTTACATTTGACCGAGTTTTTTCACTAATGATCATAAAATAACAATGAAAGGAAATTGATCTTACATAAATTTAATGATAGCTAAATTCAATTTATTAATAAGAACGCTTTTTTTTCATTATTCAAGAAATTATATCAGATGTTGTCGAATTGTAGGTAGCCTGTGGTAATAAGCAATAAGGGAAGATTGAGCATAATCTAGTCAAAAAAGTGTTTCTAATTGCCAATTTATAAGGAGCACAAGCATGATTAAAATGTTACTAATAATAAATATTTTATTAAAAATAAGTAATATTTTACTTCGTGTGTTTATCCAAACCTGACACAATTTAAACATTGTCTTCCTACGCAACTGCGAAAGAATGGAAAATCTTGTCAATATGATTTTTTAGATAATAGCAGCGTTTTACCTGAAATAAAACGCTTATTAAATACTTACCTTATTTGAAGCTTACTTATTTGAGATAGGCCCTCTCTGTTTTCCGTTTATTTATGTCCTTCTCCTTCACTCGTGTACATCTGTCTCGCTCGCACACTCCCCACCAGGCAGGTCCGAGCTCAGTCGGAGGCTCGAAGGCATTCTACGATCATTGAGTCGAAAATACCAGGCAGAAATTATTTGTAAGCTTCAAATAAGGTAAGTATTTAATAAGCGTTTTATTTCAGGTAAAACGCTGCTATTAAATTCTAGACCGTTATTTGAAGCTTACTTATTTGAGACGTGTTTGTTATCGCCTGGTGGTGGGGACGCCAATGTGAAGTAAGTTTGATTGACTTCAGAAAAATAATATATAGCTATAGATTAAGCGACACTCATTATTTGAAAGATATTATGAGTATTACATAAAACGGCTTTGGAGTGTGCAAAAAATAAATGATGCTTTACATAGGATCATGTTTATTATACTTTAAACATAAGATTTACATTGTATAGTAATAAATATAATACAACAAAAAAAAAACAATCATTAACAAATCTGAAATAACAACAGTCCTCTATTAGTATAATTTGCTTCAAAAGACTAATAGGTACTGAAAATAAAAACTTTAATCAGCTGTATTAAACATTCTAGTAATGCTGTTGCTAGCAGAGGCTGGCAGTATCTCTCGTCTGTAAAAGCGTGTAAAAGTATCTTTGGACTTCCAATTTCCTCTGGACAAAATCTCATCCATCGGAAAGTTATCAGACCAATTTTTTGATGATACAGCTGAACGAAGACTTCCCGGTGTAACGGGTATACCAGCCTCTGTTAGTACAGTTTTAACCCATCCCGCAATCACAGTGCGAGAGGCCGCCTTTGCTTGTCCTCTGATATTTATAAATAAGTTTGGACAGTTACTCGAATCTCGTCTATCCTTAAGGAGATCAATTAATTTTCTGACCCAAAACACAGGATCCAGGTTTTTATTACTCGTATTAGGCAGTAACTTCCAACCCGATTGCCTATGAGTGTCACTATCGGTTTTAGAGCCAAATATTGGTTTTAAAATAATGTTATTGCCGTCATCGACGCAGTGATTCGAGTCCACTAGCAGCAATGTCAGATCATGAACTCGTCTGCCCGAACACAGGAGGAGGAGTGTTGCTGTATGTCGAGAAGCAGCAAAAGGGTTATTTTCATCTATAGCATTCGAACTTAAGAAGGAGGTCAGCACATCTATATTCCAGACTGGAGGCTTACGGGTGACCGGCTTCTTTAAAGCAATAGACTTTAAGACGTGTTTCACTAATGTATGCGAACTTATTTGTCCAGCATCTTCGGCATTGCAAAGAGTAGCCACTACCGATTTGTGAAGCAAAATAGTGTTGTAAGAGAATTTGTTGATTAGATGTAGGTCTGCTAGATATCTAGCAACGACGGGCCCTGTAGGGTGAAAAGGGTCCAAATTATACTTTTTAGACCAAGATACCCATCGATCCCACGCGACCTTGTAGGTTTTAAGGGTCGAAGTACGCCACGAGGATTTAAGTAATTGTATTTGATCTTCATTCCAACCCGTTAAGCTTTCCGACCACCCCCACACTTCCAGACTTCGAGCGTCATCTCTTGAACCTTGGGGGGTGGCAGGCCAGTCGTGGTGTCTATTAGCTTCTCCCTGAGATTGTTGATCAACCACGGAGCTGCTACTGCTCGGGCTTTGAGATCGGGCCGCCAGAACACCCGACTCCACCGGGGGACAATTAACAGGTACAGCCCGGTCGCCGAGTTGAGATGGGCTAGTACCTTGGGTATCAGGTATGGTGGTGGGAACACCCACGCAAGGTGGTAGTTCCACTGGCGGGAAAAAGCATTGTGGAATAACGCTTGGGTGTCTGTTAAATCCAGAGACACGTAGTTGGCTACCACGTTTGCCCGACTGGAAGCAAATAGGTCTACTACCGGAGTGCCGAACTTGTGAAATATCTTCTCCGTGCAAGCGGGCAGAAGATGCCATTCTGGAACTCGTTTGTGTCTGGACAGGTGATCCGCATGTCCGTTGTAAATGCCGGGTATATAATTGATTGTCAGATTTATTTGATGGAAATCTAGTAAGCCGAACACTCTCTGTGTTACTTCCATCAGAGGTGGCGATCTCGTGCCGCCCTCGTTCCGTAAGTGGGCCACAACTGTTCGATTGTCGCACTGGAACAGAGCAGTGGACTTGCACAGTAGGGGACCGTGGGTTTCGAGCACCTTTAAAATTGCCAACATCTCTTTGAGATTGCAATGTAGATGCTGTTCTTGAGCAGTCCACATACCTGACACTGCGTAACTGTCCACCTGAGCTCCCCAAGCTAGATCGGAGGCGTCTGTGGTCACAAAGTGAGTTGGTGGTGGAAGATGGATTGCAGATGTCTGGTGGCAGTTGTGAAGCCACCAACGAAGATCTTCTACAGCTTCGTCTGGTAAGTGGATCTCCTTCCTGACTGGCATATTTAGAGATGCATTTAGGAAGCTGAGCAGAGACCGGTAATGTAGTCTGCCCTGTGGCACTACAAAGCTCGCAAAGTTTAGAAGGCCTACTAGGCTTTGTAATTCTTGCAGGCAAGCCTTGCCTGAATTCAGCATTGCAGAGACCTTGTGGATAAGATTTTTGACCTTGTCTTGCGGAAGAGATTTTTTGTTGTCCCAGGGATCCCACTGAACTCCCAGGAACACAAGACTCTTTTGCGGGGATACAATGGATTTCTTTAGATTTACTTGCCACCCTAGATATTCTAGACGGTTCAAGAGAGTATGAACATGAGTTTGCAGAGTATCCTTGTCCTGGTGAGCTACTAGGAAGTCGTCTAAGTAGACAATTATGCGCAGATTCTGTTCTCGCAATGTTTGAGCGATCCAGTTGCTCAGAGAAGCAAACACCTTCGGTGCTGTACTGAGGCCGAAGGGTAAGCAAGTCATTTGTAATAGTTCCCCTTGGTAAATGAGGCGCAAAAATCTTCTGTGTGCCGGAGATATCGGTAAATGAAAGTAGGCTTGCGAAAGGTCTACTTTGCAAAGCCAGTCGCCTGGCTGGAGGAACTCCGGCACACGAAATACACTTATCAGGCTGAAGGGTTCCGTTATTACATAGTCGTTTAAAGCTCTTAAGTTGAATATTGGGTGATCGGAGCCATCGCTCTTTGGCACAAGAAACATTGTTGACAAGAAGCTTGGGGAACGTCGCACTGCTTCTAATACGCCTTGGTCTTTCATCTGACTGATGAGTGCCGACATCGATTCGGACCCTTGTGTGATGTAGGGCCCTCTCCTCAAATGTGGCAACATTAGAGGTGGTTTTAGAAGAAAGGGTATGCGATACCCTGTTATTATGCGCAGTAGAAAGTTTGGAGCTCCCATTTCCTCCCATCGATTGTAAAATAGTGCCAGTTGACCCGCCCTGAATTCTGGCGAGTCAGTACTTACGGTTTTTGTTCCCAGAGTTGTAGCCAGAGGAGACTCCGAGGTGTTTACGGTTTTCTTTTCCCTGACTCTGCGGCTTGTAGTTTTGGCGGCCACCCCGCGAGCGAAATGAACCTCTGTTGTTACTTACAGGTGCCGTGCGACGGTCACTCTGATTGTTCTGTCGCTGAGGACGTTCATGATAGCAGTCCTGCGAGGACTGGCGGTATTAATAATGTGGATGAGGCACAGAGGCGCAACATCCATGGCTGGTACCCTGCGAGGGTCCATGATAGCGAGCCGACCCCTGCGGGGGGTGGCGTGCAGCCTTACTTGGTCCTGCTTGCGAAGCAGAGCCACTTGTAGGTTTAGTTAAGGGCACGAATGTCTTCTTAACTCCACCCATTTTTTCAAGGGCAGCGGTAAACGATTCACTTTCGAATAAATGGCGGTCAGATGGTGGGATCTTGCGTAGCGTTGCCTTTACTAAAGGATCACGAACGTGATTAGTTATTCCATCTCGGCGCATTTGTAGAACTTCAGCTCTGTGTCCACAGATAAGCTGCAACAAATCTGAAGACGCTTTGTGGAAATCACCTTTAGAAAAAACCTCCGTGATCTTATCCTGCAAGCTATTAAAATTTAAATCCTGTTCTGCATGGGCCCAGGATAGTAGTTCTGTTAAGGTAGATGATAAGGCCTGCCTTTGTTTCAGCGCACAAAAGGTGAGAGCGGCGTAAGCTTTGTCAGCATAGGCCAAATGGCGCAACTGATCATACGCACGAATCTCCTCATTAACCTCTAGGTCAATAAAACCAGGTGTATGGCAATATGATTTTTGTACTTCAGAGTACCTAACCTCACTCCACTCACTTTTGTTAAAATATTGTATATCCTGAAGGGCTTTCAATAAATTATCGGGTGCCTTAGGAACCGCAGGTTCTTTCAGTTTTGTTTCAATATCGAAATTGAATGGCAGTTGAACCTGAGTAGGCTCACTCGCGCCGGCATCACTAACATCATTGTACAAGATTCCACTCACATTGTCATCAATTAACAAGTCGTTGTCTACAACTGACGCGGGCTCCATACCACCACATGGCACTGATAAAGCGATTTGATTACGTAATGCACTCACCTCTCGGAATAACTTGTGCATCTGCCGATTGTCTTTTCGTGATTTGCGACTGTGTTTGCCCCCCCTTCTTTTGTGGTGACGGCCACGTTTCTTCTTTCGGTCGGAGGAGCTTCCAGAATCCGTGGAATCACTTGAAGAAGGGCTGCTACTAGTTGATGAACTCACTGAGCGTGCACGTTTCCGGGAACTGGACTGAGCCGGCTTTGGTACACGATCCCGCGATAAATCATGTCGCGGCTCCTCAACACTCGCGTTCGCACATGTACTATTGTTATCTAAATCATCCATCCTAAAAGTAAAAAACTTTTTAAAAGGTAGGTATGTAAAAACACAAAATTTCACAACTAGGATACAGTATAATTATCACACTTTATACTGAGACCAGAAGAAAGGACAATATATAAATGTTTCTAGAACCAAAAGAAACAAAGAAAAAAAAAAAAATAACGGTAAAAAACGTTACGTACCTGCGTAATCAATTTGATTTACAAACGAATTTAAATACGAACGGTAACACCGTTTAAAAATTAACTCACGCGCAGGTGATACTTCTATTTACGGTTTAATGAACGGTGAAGACAACCGTTCTCGCCGGAAAACAGGACGCCAATGATCGTAGAATGCCTTCGAGCCTCCGACTGAGCTCGGACCTGCCTGGTGGGGAGTGTGCGAGCGAGACAGATGTACACGAGTGAAGGAGAAGGACATAAATAAACGGAAAACAGAGAGGGCCTATCTCAAATAAGTAAGCTTCAAATAACGGTCTAGAATTTAATAGAATTTTTGTAACCTTTATAAAATAAAAATTTTGGCAAATGGCACCGACCATAGATATGCCTAAGTAAATCAAAGCAACTAAATGACACAGTTATTTTTTACTTTTTAGTGCGTTTTGAGTCGGTTTAGTGATTTATCGCCACGTAAAATACTCGTTCTATACTTTCATAGTATATTATGTGGCACTAGTAGCCAAATAGCTACCGATACTTACACAAAAACGAAAATCGTCGCAAGTGTGCCTATAAAATTTGAAGAGTTCCTTCAATTTTCCCAGGATATCATCATCAGATCCTAACATGATGACAATGGGACCATTTCAGAAGTGTGCCCTTTCAAATAAAAAAAGAATTATCAAAATCGGATAACTCTGTAAAAAGTTATGCGTCATACATAAAAAAAAATATATACGTGTCGAATTGAAAACCTCCTCCGTTTTTTTCCGTCGATTAAAAACAAGAGATTACACACGGCTAAAAATTAGATAGTACAGCCTGAGGCTAGATTAAGAAGTGAACTAAACTTTTTAGCAAAGTAGGTGTTCAGCGGTTGTGTCTAGCCTCGGGGGCAGGGCATCGTTACCGCCTGATGAATGCGAGGAAGTTTCAATTTACCCGTATCCTCTGCTCGCTCGTGTACGCACATCTGGGGCTGCCTTTTTATTTATGATTTTCTTTCACTAGGCTCTTCGATATTGGAATTTATATGGATGCGATACAAGTTCCGATAGCAATGAAATGGATACAAAACTATATAGCTTATGTAGACACTTTATAAGTTGTCGTATGAGTTACCGTCTAGCTTGTAATTTAGTTCAGAAATAGATATCTCCTCAAGTAATAAAATAAAACAACTATGAAATAAAAAGGAATAAAAATGAAATAAATTTCATACTAAATCGGAAAAATATTTCTTAAATAACTTTTTTAATTATTTTTTATTTCAAACTAGCGGACGCCCGCGGTTTGACCCTCGTACAATTCCCGTAGGAATATCTGGATACAAATTAACCTATGTCACACCTCATGAGTCTCGCTATCATGTACAAAAGTTTTTTTTTTAGAATCCGACTAGTAGTTTCGGAGATTAGCCAAAACAGACAGACAGACAGACAAAAATTGTTAAAATATGGTATTTTGGTGTACGTACCATATATATCTATGCATGTAGTAAAAATGGTTATTTCAATATTACAAACCTGCCTCCAAAATTTGAAGAGTTTCTTCAATTTCCCCAGGATATCATTATCAGATCCTAACATGATGACAATGGGACCACCTTGGAAGTATGCCCTTTCTAATAAAAAAAGAATTTTCAAAATCGGACAACTCTGTAAAAAGTTATGCGTGGTCATACATAAAATATATATATATATATACGTGTCGAATTGAGAACCTCCTCCGTTTTTTTTCGTCAGTTAAAAAGATCTGTATCTCGTTTTTTATTTGTCGTATTATAAAACACAAAATACATTTAATTACAAAACCGTATTCTAACAGATCGTTATTTACGTTCTTGGCTGTACTCATATATTCGCCATGTTCACTGAAGCCCAAAGATCAGCGATGCTGAGATAATACAACCTTTCCGGTTTAATAAACTGGGCGGTCACTGGAGACTCATCGTGTTACTATTAAAATACCACCTCCGACTTCATAGCTAGGCAATAGGGTTTTTACCCACAATGTTAACAAAATGGGTTTGTAAACATTCAGTAGCTTTTGACCTCATTACAAATTAATAATTTAATTTATTGGCCGAGAGAGAGAGAGTTTTACTTAGAAAAAGAAAAGCTTTTGGATTGCTGTTACTCGTATACGAACAATCGACCGGGTTAAAATTTATTGATAGAAACTTTAAGGCGGGTGAGGGTTTACTTGCGATAAACTCAAAGACAACTGACCGGATGTACAGAGTGATTCTTGGGAAAGGTTATATAATTGGTTCAGGTTTCATATAAATTGAAAAAAATCAAAAGATTTTTAGAAAAATTTAAGCCCCCTGGGAGCTTTTACCGAAAACGCTGGGTAATCCATTTGAGATATAACAAAACAATGCATGGAAGGATTGTTCCTCTTTATTAGGACTACAATATTATATATCTATCTTTTCTAAATAATATATCTATCTTTTATAGATAGCTTGCAAATAGTCATTCTTTCACATACAAACAGACACATTTTTTTTTGGTTTTTTGGTGTTCTTTGATGTTTGCAATATACATTTTTGTTGGCGGGCGAAGTCACGGCGTCTGCTGGTGTTATATAATTTTCTTATAGTTATGTTAATTGCTCAATTAATTATTGAAATATATTGATTTTTCCATGATAGATAATTAGACGTAGTTTCATCATCATCATTATCAGCCTATTAACGGCCCACTACAGGGCCAGGCCTCCCTCCCATAGGAGAGAGCATGCCACCTCCCTCCCATACGGAGCGTAGACCCACCACGCTGATCGAATGCGGATTGGCGGGTTTAGGGTGATAATGTTTCATTTATTAACGACTACTATCAGATGTTAATGACAGTGACCGGAACCGACGGCTTAACGTGCTCTCCGAGGCACGGGGGTGTATCACCACCAACTTCCCGACTCCGGGCTTGAAATTTACTCAGAATTTCATAGAAGAATGAAAAACTTATTCCGTGACCCGACCCAGGATTCGAACCCAGGACCTTGTGATCGAAGCCGGATAGGCTAACCACTAGACCAACAGGCAGTCGTGGTTTAAATTATTACAAATAATCCTATAGGTAAATGTAAAATCTCTTCTGAATATATTTAAATCGCAAACAATACCCATCACACCGATACGTACCTATCAACTCACAGACACATTATCCTTTCTGTTATACATACTGTTTATTACACGGCACACCTACAGTTATGATTGATTAACCTATTAACTATTGAATAGAAGTAGGCGTGTATTGTGTACTGAGTCAACATCGTAACAGAATTACAGAAAATGATCGAACATAATCGTACGATTAAATACATGTTAGTATATGTTGAGAATGTTTTAGTATAGTTAGTAATAATAATAGTTCTTTATTGTAAGAATTTTATAATGAACTAGTTTTGACCCGCGACAGTGTCCGCATGGATTTAGTTCTTATGGCAGCCTAATGGACATAGGTAAAAAATGTAGGTATGGAAATCTGCCCCAGAAATGCGTAGAGATTGATATATATGTCATTAAATAGTACAGATCTTCTATTTTAATTGTAATAAAGTTACTTGTAGGTAAGCAGTCGCTGACACAAGTTATGAAGGTTGATAAAAGTTGACTTTTCATACAACGGTCACGTGATTCAGAACACAAAAAATCGATTGAAATTCTTCTATTTTCGATATATTTTTAAGTGAAACGTGGGTAGTTGTTTAAATTCATTGTGTATTTAAATAAAATAATTAAATATGAGCATACGTTTGGACAGCCTGGGGCAAAGTTTGGCAATGTCCTTTTCTTATCAACTGCCTGAAAAATATATTTTAAGCTTCTAACTTAAAAAATGACGACACTTTCATAAAAAAGTTTAATCCCGCCTTTTAACAACCCCTTACTACCCGTTTTACGCAATTAATAGCCTATGTCCTTTTTCAGACTCTAGACTATCTGTGTACCCATTTAAATTGTTTCAGTTGTTTTAGCGCAAAGGTGAGACAAACAGACAGACGTAGTTATTTTCGCATTTGTAATATTAGTATAGATTTTACAATTTTATAATTTGTAATAGTTGTTTAATGACAAAAATGACACAGTTATTTTTTTTTGCAATTTTTTTTAAAAAATAATTTCTAATTTTAGTGATTTGTTGTGAGACTTGTTTGTTGTTGAATCGCCAATTTATCAATTTGAATGTTTAATTGATATCATTAACATATAAATGAACTACTTAAAACAGATTATTAAAATCGGATAATTCTGTAAAAAGTCATGCGTGGTCATACATAAAAAAAAATATCCGGGTATTAATAACCTCCCAACAAAAACAAAGTGTGTCCTTTGTCCACTTTCTTGTTTCTTTATCTGTTAAGTTTCAATAAAGTTGTATGTGACCATTCTTTTAGAAAATATTATATAGTATAGCAAGTTCTTACATCCTTCTTCAAGCATCTTTAAAAGACAGATAAATGTAATTGAAGATTTGCTTGCAATCGAAATGAAAAATATTTTTGAAAAAAGCTTCCAGAGTAGCCAACATGGCTTAAATGCCGTCTGAAGTATAATAAATATTACCTTTTATTATTTCACGCCAAAGGTAACTTATTTACCCTGTTATTAACAAATTATGTGCACAATATGTTTATCTCGCTATGAACCTTTATCAGACAACATGTCCCGTCCATTACAAACCTGTTGTTAACATGTAGCTCTGATTTATCCTTCATAAGATCAATTACAACAGTAATTGGATGTCAAAAGGCAAAACTGACTTTCATTATATTGTTAGTGAGTCTAACACTCAGTTTATTGAATGCAATTTCCATTTGCGAAATTCTATCGCATAGGTTTTGTCTCTGAAAATGTTCAAAATTTTCAAATAAAATACATAGACCAAAAAAACCGAGACTAGCTTTAAAATTTACATACTAAGTCAAAAAATAAAAATAAATTAACGGAATACACATGTTTGCTTCATTTAAATTATGATTTTTTATTCAGAAAGAATAAAATAAGAAACTTATGCTAACTTATCATATCTTGTGCTAAATCTTGCCAACATGGAATATTTAGAATACTACTGAATCTCTTTAAAATTAAAAAAACAAAATCACGTTGAATGCTGGTAAATCTAATACTCTATTACTCCAAGATATTAAGTATTCACTTATTAGCATTTACTTACATATTGAATTTACAATAATCTTTTCTACGAATTCGATAAAAATCCCAAACCCGTTGTAGATGTGAACGAATTTTACAAACCTAGGTACCTAATCAATAATTCTGTTTAAGTACTACAATCAGTAGGGAATGCTGGCAATCCAAATCTTACCTTCGTCAAAGCAAGAGGACGCTACGTAATGCGGAGATCACAGTTTATTGTCCTCCCAGTCAAATAATTGGAGGCCCTGGGAAATGGCCATTTTAACCTAACTGCTATTCTTTGAAATATTCATGATCCCCTATAGACCACTGGAAAGAAATGAATTTCACTTTAATCTTTTGCTGTAAGAATATTATATATTCTCTAATACCCATTATACTTCTTTTGGCTGCCTTGACGAAAAGTAAAATATTCTTCGCTGAGATTTTTTGTCTTGCTTTATTCCTTATTCCTTATCTAGTAATATATTGTGAAACTAGCTACTATTAATCGACTTGAAAAAAGAGAATATATTTTAGAAAAAAAAACAAATCCCGACTTTAGGTATGGCAAAATATCCAAATATCTTGTAGCAAGAAACAAGGTCAGAGATAAAATGTACAAATAAAACTTTGTGTGAACCATTTAACTTCACGCCTCGTCAGAAGTCCCGGAGTATTTTCTTAAGGCGCTTTGTTATGAAAGTTTTACTTAAGATAATATTTTGAACTCTCAATAACAGCTTAAGGTGTGTACTGAATTCTGAATTTTGAAAAGGCCAATCCGAAGTTGGTGCTTATATTATAAGTACTTTGATTTATTCAGTAATATTACTGATTTGTCGAGTCTACTTAGGCGCAAATCTGATATTTTGCACTTGCCTATAATTTCTTTTTTCAAAACGTTAATAGCCTCCGCAGACTACAGACTGTCATCGGCCGACAGTTTGGTCTTATCATGTTGTCACGTTGTGTAGCGACATCTGTCGGCAGTGCGGCTAAGCTTGTGATTGATTCGTGGATCGTGAGCGGAGCACGGCAAAAAGTTGCAGGTTAGCGCCGATAGATGGCTCTGTCGTTAAACACAGCGGTGTCGTTTCTATTTCGTATTTCTTTTGGATTTAAAAAGGAAAAAAGAAAATAAAACAAATAGTTAGTATTTTGGAAAATAAAGGTTTTGTGTTTTGAAAGTTTCGCTTATCCTCTATGTAAGCATAGAGGAAAGTCCCTTTCCTGACGTCGAACTTTATGATGGATGTCTATGGCGGAAAGCAGCCATTTTGAGAGAAGTCTTTTCAATTCGTGACGCGATGGCGTGAAGACGAAATTGTGGCCGATTGAAAGGATTCGCTTCGCCCATGGGTTCAGGGCTTCCAATTTTGCAAAACCCAGTATTAATGTTATAAAAAAAAATATAAGTTATGAAGTAACAACATTTCGGTGAGTTTGGCAAATTACTTCGTTCGACTCCATGGCGTGCTCACGCGGAAAGTATTGTATAACTTTTCCGTTTTCGTTTCAGGTTCCCTAGCAAGTTAATTATGTTTATTTCCGTCATCGGGAGGGAATAAGCGAGTGCTACTTGGCTAGCGGGTTTATCGTTATATTTATTCTACGTTTATGTCTATGGTTATCTACATTCAATATTTCATCGTTATTCGTCCAGTTAGACCATTCAGTTATTTGGTTGTGGATTTGGAACATTCGAGAGAAGCCTTCGTTGGAAAAGATTCGGTGGATACCGGCGTGGAGGGCTTCAGTCCGTATTTCCGTGCGACGCGACAACGGAAAGGATTGGCTATTCCTGGTTTCGAGGAGCGCCTCAGTTTCGGACCGGCGCGACGTTGGAAAATCGGAGGAAGTGCCCTATCGCACCGTACAAATGGTGAGATGAGCTAACTGGTCAGTGAACTCACATATTGTCCTACGTAGAGGCCAACAATCTAGCGAGGTCAATGAACTCTAGAATTATGAAATAGTTTCTTCAATTAGACAGTAAATGCAATAAGCTTAAAAGTTGGTGGTATTCTGTTCCATTACTTTCGGTTATATTAATTATGTTCCGTTAAAATTATGTTCCGTTATTATTCTGTTCTTTAATATTTTTGTTACATCAGTGTTCTGTTCCTATAATTTGTGATTCGGTGGTATAATCATAAATCTGATTAAGCTAGCACCTACTGTGTCTTGTAGACATCGGTAACCTGTCTCAGTAATGATGTGGTATTAACTTTGGGTTGGTTTTGGACTGACGTTTAGATTTGAACCTAAGCGCTCTGCTGCTAAGGCTGTCCTAGACCGGAGTTCCGGAAACCACAGTCAGTCCTGTCCATTAACATAGATTGGTATGACACAGGAGACCGGTGAATACAATTAGGTTCTTTAATTTAGTATTTAAAATAATCACTGTAACAATTCAGCCACCGAATAAACAGACTCAGCAAACGTTTTGAATCTTTTATTATTCTCTTTCTTTGTACCAGACTATGTATGTATCAACCCGTACCAAGACTCAACGCTTATGAGTTAAATGTGTGACCAAGAGTCCCCTTTTTTCTGATTCTTTGCGGCCGTTGGCTCCCAGCACCAACCCGGGGGGTTCACGGTGTCGCAATGTTAGGAATTTATGATGATATACTGCGAAAATTAAGGGAACTCTTCAACTTTTATAGGCATACTTGCTAAGGAATAAGGAATAATAGTGATTTCGGTTTTAGTGTAAGTATCGGTAGCTTTTTGGCTACAAGTAAAGTATAATATACTATGACAGTATAGTACGAGTACGTAACGAGTCAATAAATCACTAAAAACTAAGAAATAAATTTTTTTTAACAAAAAAAAGAACCTACTCAAAACGCACTAAAAAGTAAAAAATAACTGCATCATTTAGTTGCTTTAATTTACTTAAGAGTCGGTGCCAGCCAAGGTTTCTACTTTAAGAACATTACCTAAAACCCACAAACTGCTTTACTACGTTAAATAAATGTTCCTTAAACTTGCTGGCACCGACTTCATAGATATGCTTAAGTAAATTAAAGCAACTAAATAACGCAGTTATTTTTTACTTTTTAGTGCGTTTTGAGTCGGTTCTATTTTTTAACCGACGAAAAAAAACGGAGGAGGTTCTCAATTCGACACGTATATTTTTATGTATCACCACGCATTACTTTTTACAGTGTTGTCCGATTTTGATAATTCTTTTTTTATTAGAAAGGACATACATCCAAGGTGGTCCCATTGTCCTCATGTTAGGATCTGCTGATGAAATCCTGGGGAAATTGAAGGAACTCTTCAAATTTTGGAGGCACGCTTACAGCGATTTCGGTTTTTGACTCGGTATCGGCAGCTTTTTGGCTACTAGTGCCATATAATATACTATCACAGTATAGTACGAATACGCTACGTGGCGATAAATCACTAAAAAGTAAGAAATAAAAATTTTTAACAAAAAATAGAACCGACTCAAAACGCACTAAAAAGTAAAAAATAACTGTGTCATTTCGTTGCTTTTATTTACTTAAGCATATCTAGGAGTCGGTGCCAGCCAAGGTTTCTACTTTCAAGGACGTTACCTAGAACCCACAAACTGCTTTACTACGTAAAATAAATGTTCCTTAAACTTGGCTGGCATCGACTTCATAGATATGCTTAAGTAAATTAAAGCAACTAAATGACACAGTTATTTTTTACTTTTTAGTGCGTTTTGAGTCGGTTCTATTTTTTGTTAAAAATTTTTATTGTTAAGAAATTTATTAACGATTAGTTCAATGGCGGCCTATTAATTAATTAAAGCCTAGGAGCTGATAATTCTGTTTACATTAAAACCAAAGAGTGATGTGGTAATCTTTATTTTTAGAAAACAGTATGAAAATATGTTCTCACTTCGATAAGCATAATATTTTAATCTTTGTAATTATGTTTCACTGGTGGTTTCCACCCATATTAGTATACGTACTATCAACTTTATCAGCGTACCATATGGTACAGTGATAAAGGTGATAATTTGTCTGGATTAAAAATCTGAATCATCGCTCAAAATTATCTTTTTTTTATTAATTTGAATTATGATTAGCAAGGGTATCATAAACCTTATTAAATCATTCCTCAGCAACTACTTTCAGACATCTTAACAACCTTCAAATTTTCTACCAATCTAAGTACATGTAAGGCAATTTTCAGCAAAATATAGTCACGGTATTGCAGAACATAGGATGCTGCAAATTGTGTTGAGTTTGCACAGTACACAGAGTACAGGGTAGTATCGTCGACCATGCCGTAGTACTGATGTTCAAAGCTCTTTGCTGCTGCTCAAGCTTACATTTATGTTTTACCTTACTTATGGTTACGTATGGCCTTGAGTAAGGTAAAATCATTAGACGATATTCTCATTGAAGAGCTATACTGTTCTGCCTGACTGCCTCTTTGGTCTAGTGGTTAGCTTATCTGGCTTCACGAGGTCCTGGGTTCGAATCCTTGGTCGGGTGACGGATTAATTCAGAATTTTTCATTATTCTATTAAATTCTCAGTGCATTCCAAGCCCGGAGTCCAAGTTGGCGGTGGCACATCCCCGTGCCTCGCACACGACAGCACGTTAAGCCGTCGGTCAAAGTCACTGTCATCAATATCTGATAGTGATCGTTAAATGAAACATTATCACCCTAAGCCCGCCAACCCGCATTGGAGCAGCGTGGTGGGTCTACGCTCCATATCCCCTCTCCTATAAGGAGGGAGGCCTAGTCCTGTAATGGACCGTTAATAGGCTGATAATGATGATGATGATGACTGTTTAAAATTAGTCGTCAAACGACTTTGCAACAATAATGCGTTGAATAAGTTGAACATACCGAAAAACGTATGCAGCTTAATCGTACGTATAATAATACGTAATCATGCTGCAGCTAATAGCTGCAGCATGATTTTAAATAATGTTTGCTATCAAATTTATCTAATTTTAAGAATAATAAATTAAAAGTAAAATACCTTTGTTAAAACATGCTTTTATTAAAATGCACTAAAAAGTAATAAATAAGCTTTTACCCTAAAACTTTTACAGTTAACTAATGTCATTTTACATTTGACGCATTTGAAACTATTTTTTAATTTATTATTCTTAAAATTAGATAAATTTATTAGCAAACATTATATAAAATCATGCACAAATCATAAGCTTCGATAAGATACCGAATTTTGCGTCAATAGCTTGTAGGTCTGCTTATACCTATGACGTATACTTATCAGTTCTATGTAAATCCATGTTAAATAAAGTAATCTGATATTAGTTAGAATAGGATCTACGTAGAAACCGTGGGTCATGAGACTAGTGATAGTTTATATTATGTGTGTTTGTTACGTCTTCGTGTCGCTACTGGGGTCTAGAGAAAAAGGTTCATAGTGTGTTTACATAAAATCCTATTGAGCAAATTATATTTTCTTTAATATTATTTAAATTTTTTACGTGAAATAAGAAGTTAGGAAAGTAAACAAAAAGTGATATTTTTACGATGAACGTAATTTCCTATTCAGGTCACTAGCATCCACATCCTGTCAAGCAAAACTTTTATAATAGAAGCCGGGAAATGGCCATAAAAACGCGTAAAAAGAAGTCGAGGGAATTGTTTAAAAAAGTTAAACGACCTCCTTTTTAATACGACTCGCAAAATATCAAATGTGAAATCTTGCAAATTTCAGAAATATTTTTTACATCTTTTATGATAGCGTACGATCATTTCTAAAATACACGTTTTTTGTCACTATATTTATAACTGAAAATCGCCACATAGTAAATATATGTCTGAGTGCTCGAGTTGCTGCTGGTGTTAAATTTTTTGTTTCATTTTGAATTTCACAATTTTTTGTTGCAACAGGCTTTCTCCAAAGCTTTTTTTGGAAATCAGAATATTGCAAACACATGTCTATAATTAGGTATATTAGAGCACCTATTAAACCTTACGAGATAGTATGTATGAAAGAATGGTAAATTTACAAAACAATATTTTTGTAACGTGCTATTTGTGTAAGGATACTTAATAAAAAGATTTCAAAAATCTATACATTACTAAAATACGTTTTAATTTTCCGGTCCGGTTTCAAGATTGCAAGTATCGCTGGTTATATTATACATATTTGTAGGTGTAAACTTATAAATAGAGATATAAATTACTTTTAGAGTTTAGTCACGAGATTCACTGATATATATTATAACGATTTTAATAATCGTGTTATTATAATTCAAAAAACTGTAAATTATTCTTATCTCAATTAATCTAAGCTTAAGGTGATTAATTTAAATCGTATGAATGTCAATTAGCTGTGTAGAAGAGATATAAAATACCTACAAAGATATCAAATTGAAAATCTTACGACTCTTAAATGGATACTAAAATAAAGTACATTGTAAAAGTTTGTTTACAGTATATTATTTAACATGAAACAAGAATTATATTGTAGAAAAATAAATCGAGTACTTTATTCTGGAATTATGATTATAACTATTTATATTATAATTTTTCACACTCATTTATTTATTTACAACTATTTTTTAAATTTTTAACAATGCTTATAAAACAATTATCAAAACACTATTAAAAATTTCTATATCCGACCCTTGATCCAACAATTAAGCGAAACAAGGTCCAAATTTGATATTTCAGCTTTCATCAGATTATCGTCATGTGGAACAGTAATATCAACAATCAATATTATAATTTATTGTTATTAATTAAAATAATATTTCAAAATATATTTCGTATTAAATATTATTACAAAACACAAAACCAAAACTGATTTACTAGTACATGAAAATCTCCTGATTGAATTCAGAAAATATTCTTTTCATTAGGCAGGAACTGTACTACAAAGAATTTCATTATTTACAACTCAGTAGTCAAACAGAGATTAATTTTCGTTCAATAATTTTGTAAAATATATTCTTGCAGTGATGTAAAAAAGAATAAGAAGTATTTATTTAAAATTATTTAGGTATTTCTTTTACAATAATAACATCCTGATCCTCAAACTACAATCAATGACTTCAAATAGAGTATGACTATTGAAGGTAGAGACTGAAATCGTCCGTCAAATTTTAACCCTAGAGAGCTAACCTTCGTCAAATTGACGAACACGAAATAGAAATATCTTTTTCTCTTTTCTTTGCGCGCGCTGATTGCTTTGCCGACTCTAGTCAACATAGTGTCCGCCAAGTGCTCGCAGGCGACGACGGAGTTTTGCCGGTAAGTACATGATTTACAGATATATTACAACAATGTTCGTCATTTTGACGAATGGTTAGCTTTTGTGTATATTATTACTGTAAGTAACGTATTTATTTTTTTCGGTTTTTACCGATAACGATTCCTGCCAGATGAAGTTATTGCGAGGCTTTTATTAGAAGAGGGAAATATCGGAACAGCGGAGGTGTCCACATTGTGGACTGATACTAGGGAGAATAATGGAAGCCCTAAACAGAAGATTATTTGGAAGTGGATGAAGTAGAAAGCGATACTCAATATGAGCTTTCTGATAATGAAGAAAGTTTTCCATACCACCAAAATCGTTCTTCACCTTCGTCTTCGGTGAAAAACTCAGATATTAACTCGAGTATTTTAACTTTCTTACAAAGCAATACCCGAAGTCGAAGTTGCCATGTTTGATCGACCAGGACGGGAATGTTTCAAATAGAGCAGCTGCAATAAATATTGTAGATGTCACCAGAGGACCAACGCGTACTCTAAGAAATATACCGGATGTATAATATATTTCTAAAGAAACTGCGTGGCCGACTGGAAATGGTTACTATGCCCACACGTGAAAAATAAAATAAAGATATCTTGAAAGTAGAAGGATTGAAGAGTGATGAAATGGTCAAAGTGAAAGTGAGAGTCACTGGTCAACCAGTCTTATATCAACTGAAGCTACAAACAGCAGAAGAAGTAAAATTTGTGGTATTTGTCCCCACAGAAGAGGATATATTCCGTAATCAGCTTTGTGTTCACCACAAAATGCAGTGTGGTGAACACAAAGTTGATTTCGTACCACAAAAGTACTTTAAAATTTTAGGTTTTATATTTTTTCTAATAAAATGAGACTCTTATAATTTATATTTGCCCAAGAAAAGAAGGAATTTTTGTTGTAATTTTTTTTATAGTTTTTTTCCAAGTAAGGGTTTATTTTGACTTCAAAAAACTAGTGTGTTAGATTATAAGGAACAAAATAAATACTTTTGTCAAAATATCGAAAAATACTGTTTTATTCAATAGAATAATACATGTTTAACGTAATTAAACATTAAAATGTTCAGATATATGTATCGTTTTATAAATTTATATACTTCAAATATTGCTCGTCAATACGACGAATGGTTAGCTTTAAAGGGGTATATATGAAGGTTAGCTCTCTAGGGTTAAAAAAGCTTTTGAGGCCATTCCCAAGATTACAGTGCAAATGTTGGAATAACTCTTATTGATAAGTGCATTTTTTTTAATTTGGTAGTAATTTTAAAACACATATTTTTTTTAATTTGTCGGACGATTTCAGTCGGTAGATACTGAAATCGTGATAAGTAGCCTAATAGAAATGGTTGCCTATTCGAATTTCACATAAAAATATAAGTAAATAGAATAACGATCAAATAGATATGCACAACCACAAAAAATATATAATTTATTAAAAAACGGACTTTCTACTCCACACATAATTGTTTAAAAAAAATAATATCAAAATTTTAACCACATTGTTACCATTATTCATAAAAAATATGGGTATCGCTTTTTTATCTCTAGATTATTATTATTTATTTGTTAACCGACGAAAAATACCGGAGAAGGTTCTCAATTCTACACGTATATGATTATATTTTTTTATGTATGACCACGCATCGCTTTTTACAGAGTCGTCCGATTTTGATAATTCTTTTTTTATTAGAAAGGGCACACTTCCCATATGGTCTCATAGTCATGTAAGGATCTGCTGATGATATCCTGGGAAAATCGAAGGAAGTTTTGAGGCGGTTCTATTTTTTGTTAAAAAATTTCATTTTTGAAGCATTTTGATGAAAGTCTATTTTCAATATATTTTTATATACACTCTATCGACATAAATACCCATAAGTAAAAAGAAGCGAATAAGTACTGGCATGCAGGTAAATGTAGTTTGAAATTTTGTTACAATGTTATTTTATTTTGCTCTGAACATATTGTACTGTATATAATGTACGAGTATGTCCCCTTGCCCACTGTTCCCAAAGGTCAACAACACCGGCTAATACAACCTTTCCGCGTAAGTAAACAAAAGGGTCACAAAGCGAATTATTGTTTTATTAAAAAAATCACATGTTGTGTGAAATTAACTTTATTTATCATTATTAAAATGTGCTCGTTTCTGTTACAATATCACTACCTACTACTAACTACTAGGTTTTTTTTATCGATTACAAGTTGGCCCTTGACTGCTATCACACCTGATGTTAAGTGATGATACATTCTAAGATGGAAGTGGACTAACTTGTTAGGAGTAGGATGAAATCCACACCCCTATCGGTTTCTACCACGACATCGTACCGAAACGCTAAATCGCTTGGCGGTACGTCTTTGTCGGTAAGGTGGTAACTAGCCACGGCATAAGCCTCCCACCAGCCAGACCAAGACAAATTAAGAAAAACCTCAATCTGCCTCGTCGGGAATCGAACCCAGGACCTCCGTCTTATAAATCCACCGCGCATACCACTGCGCTTCGGAGATCGTCACTGTCTGTCTGTCTGTCCGCGATAAACTCAGAGACTAATAAATTGATTTTCTTGCGGCATTTTCTTGCGGCGGACAATAGATCGAGTGATTCTTAAGACAGGTTTTAGTGCATAATTAGTTAAGATTTTTTAAAAAATGACATAAATAAGAAGAATTTATAACATAAGAAGTCGTTATTTTAGTTAAATTCGTAACTTAATTTCTTCAAAATTTTAACTTACTGCAATAGTAAGTAACAATTGTTATACACAGAGTTCTCCCCCCAACCCGCATAGTAGTATTGTGGTAAAACTTTAATTCAAATTCCCCTTTCCCATTAAAGCGAGAAGGCATGACATGAACCAAGCTATGGGTGCTATTTCATACAACAATTAAAACTTATATTTATTATTTATTAAGTACATGTAAAACTACCTATTAATAAAATATTTAATTTCTCGTAAAAAGTATCTCAAAACTATTAGAATAAACTGTTTGATATCAGTTGACTTTACATCACATGAAACCCTTTAGACGGTAATATATCTATCAGGTACAATAGGTATCTGAAATAAAGTAAAATTTTCTAACCTAAATCACATATCTGTGGTTTCAGCACCCAAAAATTACGTAATAACTATTCCTAGGGGGACGTGGTCTATGCTGGTGAAACTATTTTTTTTTTATCAATTACAAGTTAGCCCTTGACTGCTATCACACCTGATGTTAAGTGATGATGCAGTCTTTGATGTAAGCGGGCTAACTTGTTAGAAGTGGGACGAAAATCCACATCTCTTTGGGTTTCTAAGCGACATCGTACCGGAACGCTAAATCGCTTGGCAGTACGTCTTTGTCGGTAGGGTGGTAATTAGCCACGGCGACAGCCTCCCACCAGCCAAACATAATTGTGAAACATAGCTGTAGTTCGTTCACGTTAAGAATGCAGTGAGCGCCGCCCAACCCCGTCAAATTACGAGATCATATTTAAGAATAAACATAATATCCAAAATTGCGGAACCAACGGAATTCAAACCCGCGTCTGTCTATGGCATCCGGACCTAGACGAGCGCCTTATCCACTATACTACGGTGTCGACGTTGACGCCGAAATTGTTGAATATTATGTTTTTGATATACGGCCTGTAACGCCATCTTTTAGCATGAACTTAAGATGTTACAATACCATTGAAGGCTCATATTGTTAACAAACAGCCAGAAGGGAATGCAACTTAAAACACCAAAAGACAAACTTAATAACAATTTATTTACAAAGACATCAAATATGATCAAAATGAAACATTATTACAGTAATTACTTAATTAAACAACACAAAATTTTACAAGCACAAACCCACCCTTTTTGCTCGACGAGTGGTACTCGTACCTAGTCTATTATCTATAGTTTAAACGTGGTACCACAATATTATACCACACACCACATATTATACACAATATTACCACAGCAAATAAGGCTGTACTGTATTGTCTATAGTATTTTGAAACAGAGTATACAATGCTGCCAACAATATTACGAATGAAGCTCTTCAATTTTTAAAGATGACAAATTCCTATTTTTATTGTTCTTTAGTTTTATTGAAAAGTGTTTACCCACACTTTTGTGATTATTTATATTTATGAATAAATATAATAGAACAATGATGACTCACTGCATTCTGTAAAAAGAGTGTATATATTTGGTCCTATTCCTGACAAGCAAGTCCAAGTAATTACAGTTAAGTGTAGTAAACAAACCACATACCATGAAGATGAATCATATTGCAACTATTAAAAACTGAAAATAAAACCATAATATTAATTTTCTAATTGCTCGTTCATAAGACATCTAGATCTAAATTACTTCTTAAGAATTAATCTCTCTGACAATATAACTTGAATTCCATTTCGCTACGTAAAATTCATTATTCTTTTATAGCATTAATCACGGTTTATCGGATAAGTTATAAGACAGCTCTGGAACTCAATGCGTTTAGAGAATTCTTTAATTTATCTTCTGCACTCGTGACTGTTATCAGAATGCTCCTTGCACTGAATGAAATTTATTATTTCGAATCTAAGTTACTAACTTAATTATACTAATTTTATGGAGTCAAAATTTTGTGTGCAAGTATATATTATATGTTTGTTACTCCTTCACGCCGCAAATTTATTAAGCACGCACAATTAAACTGAAATTCAAATTGCAGATTATATTGTCCCTTAATTAATACACACATATTTTTATACTGTCATTGACAATCCGATATTGTCCCTTAGATTAATAAATAAACATTTATAATCGCCGCGAATCTTTAGTAAAAAAGAGGTTCAGTAGAATCATAAAAATTCTAAATTTACGAATCCAAAGTTGCGGACATCAATGTACAACTATATTAATATCGTCAGCCTAAAGATAATTTAGTTTTAACGTCCTACTAGTTGAAAACGTGTTAATATTTGGTAGGTTCTATCTACTATATACTTATTAGCAGTCGCCCGCGATTTCGTCCGCGTGAAAAACCTCTTAGGTACCCTTCTAATTTTAAAGACAAACTTTCATACAAAGAGTGCTCATTCCCCGCTCCCCCTCTCAATTTAATTTTTTTACAGTTTCCCGTGAAGCTGAATATCCTCTGTCCCGTCCCGTGTACTAAAGATCTACATTTTTTTAAACATTGTACGACATTTAAGTATATTAACATTAACAATATATATTTATGGCAAGCTGATGGGTATAAATTGATATTAAATAGTATATTTCACTCTTGAGAATAAACAAAAATAATTTTGTAATCCGACACGCAGATCTAGAGATTAGCCCGTTTAAACAAACGAACAAACTCTTCCGTGTACTATATAGATATTTGAACAAATATCGATTTCTAAATCCATCACCGTATTAACGTTTCGATCATGAAAGCATATCAGTACCAAAATGCTGACCTATTCAGTACGTACAATATAAAACGAAGGAGGTCGAAAATATATATCTAATTAACATACTGTGAAAGACAAATCTTATCTCAATAATATTCTTAAGATTATTAAATAATTTATTTTAACAAGGATTTAAGTTTTGTTGTGAAAATAATGACGTAAATTTAAACATATAGCGGCATTTTCGCGCTTTTTAGAAATTTGTAATATCTCCGAAACTAATTAACATACTGTAAAAGGCAAATCTTATCTCTATAATATCCTTGTGATTACTAAAAATTTGTTTTGATAAGGATTTAATTTTAGCTGTATAAATGATGACGTAAACGTAAGCATATGATAAATGATTTTTTAAAACATAAAAAGTTATATATCTGCCAAAATATAAAAGACATTTTTGTAGAACTTTTTAAGATGCATGAAGTTTTCATACAATGTTTTCAATTAGATCCAATAGGTAAGGCAGCGTACGCGCATAAAGCTGATTTAATAAATTTCACGGTCCGACTCTCGCGACAAAAACTGTGATAACTCGGGTAATATATATAGTACAAATATAAAATATAGCCTATGACATTTACCGATAACGTAGCATTCTACTGGTGAAAGAATATTTTAAATCGGATCAATAGTTCCGAAGATTAGCCCCGACAGAACTTTATTTACAAATTTACAAGCATACAAACTTACAAACTTCACCTCTTTATAATATTAATAGATTATTTTATTGTCGGTACCACTTTCCATGTCATTCACCTTTTTGTTACGTTTACATTAAAATCCCGTTTACATCGGCTGTAGCCCCGAGAAAAAAAACCAATTCGACGAATATACATAGAATATTGTGCGTTTCATGAAGTCAAGTACCTGCCCAGGGATTTATTGTATGCAAATATTTGTATACTTTTGTGTGAATACACCAAATCGTACTATATTTAAAATATTTATTTTATAACGCCCGAAGCATGAAGATAAATTTGTTTGAGTTTTTAATATAGGTGTGTTGAATTAGTTTGATTGAATTAGTTTTCGTGTGACGTTCAAGGTGTTAAAATTCGTTAAGCTCACAGTTGATTTAATGTTTAACGACTTGCTGGAATTAATAATTTACAATCTAATGGATAAATAATTAATAACTCGTATACAAATTTTCATTAGACACGTAATACGTATTTTCTTATTTTCATTACGATGTAGAAATTGAAGGCACAATAAACGAATTTCTGAAATATACCTCCGGTTTCAATACGCAAAATTACATGATATTCAGGTTAATTTATTTGAAAAGTTTTTCCACGCAATATTTTTGTTGGCCCTTGTTATTATTGAAGGCCAACATAAGGTATATTATTGTGGTTGCTTAAAATTGTAAGCGAAAGTTCTGTGTACCTCCTGGTTCTAAGTACGATAAGAATCGAAGATATCACTATTCTATATTTCTGAAATTTTTTTGATTAAAGGCAATGGTAAGATAAAATTCGTCATTCAAGCTAAATTAACTTTTAAACGGATGGCGACATTTTCCACAGGAAGATGATGGCTTTGAGAAAGTTTGCAGCTATATATTAAATCAGAAAAGGTCAGCAGTTTTCGTTAATATAAAAGGAATTAATGTCATATATATGTGTCATTACCTGAATCATTTTTGATGCGTTTTTAAGCAAACTACTATTACGATGAAATAAAGACCCCCGCCAAGTCTGCCTGTCTGCGTAAACCATTTAAGATATGATAAAATATTGTATAGAAGGATTGATCTTCTTAATTAGAACTACAAAAAATTTCACGACGGCAAATCTATATTTTAAGGGCAGCTTGCTATAGGGCTCCTTTCTTTAAAAAAGGTTATATATTAATGTTTGGTTATTTAGTGTTCTTGGATTTTTACAATACTATATTTCTAGGAGTAGTCTGCTAATAATATATAAAGTTCTATAACCTCAAAATTTTCTCAGGACTTAGAGGGTATTTTACAATAAGCTTATAACATTCGTGGCCCTTTGGTATAATCTGGGTGGGTATAATAAATATTATTATTCGATACAAAGTATTAATAACCTGAAATACTAAGATCTAAAAAATTTTGACTTTTTTTTTATAAATGTATAAAAAAATCATAGAATTCTAGAAACGGTACTGAACTACTTTAATACCTATCATGTGAACAAGTTGGAAACCGCTTGCAATGTTTATAATAAGAACTCGTGTAGCAGAAGGAGTTTATTCTCTGTATTTCGTGCAACAAGGATTCTACTCGAAGAAAATTGAAGTTATGCTATAAAACAAAGCTTCAATATTTATTTTCATTGAAAGCGGATTACTTGAAAAGCGAAGTCATTGCTCTTATATATTTCTAACAAATGCAAAAGTAATAATGTAATGGATTCCACGATCTCTCGGTTTTATGAGAAAGAAGGTTCAAATTTTATTCGCCTTATGAAAAAAGTTTTTAACATTATTAGAGGCTTTTATTTCGGTTTTACGCCTGGAATGAATTGCAAAATGGATTGTTACTTATTTTGAAATGAGATTTTTGGGAACATACTTATTCCTCGATTCGAACATCTGGTACATTGTGTATGTAACGTATAAGTTATATGTCAAATAACATTTCTAGATTAAGTAATGCAAATCAAATGAAACTTGCACTGTAATAAAAATTTAAATAAAAATAGAACCGACTCAAAACGCACTAAAAAGTAAAAAGTAACTGTGTCATTTAGTTGCTTTAAATTACTCAAGCATATCTATAAAATCGGTGCCAGCCAAGTTTAAGGAACCTTTATTTTACGTAGTAAAGCATTTTGTGGGTTCTAGGTAACGTCCTTAAATTAGAAACCTTGGCTGGCACCGACTCCTAGATATGCTTAAGTAATTTAAAGCAACTAAATGACACAGTTATTTTTTACTTTTTAGTGCGTTTTGAGTCGGTTCTATTTTTATTTAAAAAATTTTATTTCTTACTTTTTAGTGATTTATCGCCACGTATCGTACTCATACTATACTGCCATAGTTTATGCCACTAATAGCCAAAAAGCTACCGATACCGAGACAAAAATCGAAATCGCCGTAAGCGTGCCTCCAAAATTTGAAGATTTCCTTCAATTTCCCCAGGATATCCTCATCAGATCCTAACATGATGACAATGGGACCACCTTGGAACTATGCCCTTTCTAATAGAAAAAGAATTATCAGAATCGGACAACTCTGTAAAAAGTTATCATTAGGTCATACATTAAAAAAAAAATATATACGTGTCGAATTGAGAACCTCCTCCGTTTTTTTTCGTCGGTTAAAAACATTATCAAATCTCAAGGAAAACAAAGCTCCTAAACTTACACACTCTTACCTGACACTCTCCAACTCTAAATCTACACTCAAAAAATACACTGTGGGTACATCATATTCTGAAAATTTAGGCTTTCTAGGTTCTTCTTAGAATTAATTTATAAGGGTTCCAAATAGTACGAAACACTTTGACAAAATATAGATAGTGCCCACTGCCCATGCGCTGTCGTTGTAAAACTTTGCGATTTTATGACCACAAATAAATAAAGTAAAAATTATGGAATTTGGAATTGGATTCCTACGTTATTTAGTACGTAAGTTAAGTTAAAAAATAGTTTAACTTATTGATCAGCGACATATGGGACGTATAAATGCTCGATTACTCGACGCACCAAACTGGAAAACCGAAATTACGGAGACGCTTCATTGAATTTTCCTATAACGCGCCCTCTGCCCTAGGGCGTCAGACATATTGATATCGCTCAACTCGTTGCTTCAGGATACGTTTATTCGAAAATACAAACATATATGCGAAAATACGGCCGATGAGAAATCCGAAATCAGCAAACAAAACACAGGTGAATTTATACGATACTATTATCTAGCGTACGAAAGCGAGCAAATTTTGTGCGATTTGTATTTGTAATGTTTTTGTTATTGCATCTCGAATGTATAACAGTTTAGGTAAAACATGTTTTTTTATATATTATGTCCATTACTGACTATAAAACCATCTATCCAAATGTGTCTCAATTTGGGACACATTTGGTAGGTTTCCAACTTTTATTTTGATAATTTTACCTTACCTTTATTTATTTGATCTTTATGAAAAACCTTTGAGTAACTCCAGACTATCCTTGATCACTTAAGGCGCAGGCGTGGCTGAAATGTATGTGAGAGCGGCAGCCGCCCTTGCACCTTGACCGGTTACGTGTCTATAAATAAAATCGAAAGAAAATTTGTTGAGTTCTACAGATCAACGCTTCCAAAGTATAAAGACTCGATATCTACTGTGTCCGTGCTGTAATGTACATAATGGTTTTAGAGTTAAAATGACATCTATAAAAATAATTTTCAATAATTTGTTTATTATATTATATTATATTAAAAATAATGCTTTCTTATAAATCTAAAATTCCTTGAGAATAAATTTGTCTGTCTGGTTTTTGCTGGTTCTCAGCAAAACCTACTTTCCGCACCGTTAGTGGCTTGCATGACGCTTCAAATGTCCTTACTTAAACTCCTATTTGAAATAAACGACTTTGCATTTGCATTTGAATAAGGTGTATTCACCTTTCCCAAAATATCCTACACACTATAATAATACGCACGGCCAAAAGAGTATCCCAGTCGTGCCGCCATTCATTTTAATATAAACCAAACGTGCTGCATTAAAAGCATTGGCTAATTTGCCGCGGTACTAATTCATTTGAAGGGTTGTTTTTGCTCTTGACGTGAATAACACAAAATGCTCTTTGTTGAAATAACGCTCTATTTGTTTTACTCGTGTCAATGTCCGTATAAACTAACTGAATTGTAAAGAAATGGTCCAATGCGCATTCAAAGTAACGTTTCAGAACCTTCAATTATCGCCCCAATTATTTTTATGATGTTTTTCAAAGTACAGAGACTCGGTTTCTACCTGCTATGCTGATATCAACGTTTTATGAGAAAATGTTTTCACGGTATTTTTTTTAATTTTGTAATATTTACGGTTCATTAATGAAGTTTTAATGAAACAATTATGACTAAATATGAAGTTTGTAGGACGATGAATGTTTTTATTTATTCATTACAATTTAGTCCTTAACTGCAATCATATCTGGTAATAAAAAATTGCGAATCTTGGGTCAGTAAAGATTATTACCCCATTTCCTTAATTTTAGTTTTATTATGTTTAAGTGGACTATATCAATGCGGAATTGTCCCTAATGTAAATTATTGAAAAATTGCATTTAAAAGGTTAGGTTAACCCATTACTTCCCAAGGTGAGAAATAAATGCATATTTAATGGTTTTATTGTTTATTACGTTAGTAAGTACATCAAAAAAGAATAAAATGAAGACAAAAAAAAATATTGATGAATTAGTTTACATTCCGTGAAATGTTGTGTCTACGCAACGTTGGGATTACTGAACTTCAATTTTACCAACAGTCTAATGACACTAGAGAAGTAGCGTGAGTGAAACATTTTAAAACAATCAGCATGAAGATGCACTTGACATTTTTTACACATAAATTGTTGTACTTCTACATTGTCGACATCTTCTTCAACGTTTATTTTCGTGCTCCTCTATGACATGATCAATATTATCGAAGCGAATATTGGAGGGTAACGCGGTTTTGGATGGTCTCCCTAGATTTGTATTACCAGTACAATTTCGTAGCAGGTAAAGAATGATATCCAGACATTAATAATATACCAATAAATCTTTTTAGTTCTGCCACCGTAAGAGTAAATAAATGACGGTTATGGTCACGAGCATACTTTTCCGAAAAACTTACAATCTGTTTCCAAACTTCATCGCTAAAAAATAGGGAAAATACTTCAAAAGGTGTTTTTCCACTTACACGTTCTTCAATATTTTGTGTCATTGCTATTTCGTCACTTGTTGGAAATTTTTTATAAGTTGGACGTTCTTTTTTCCAAACTGGAACACATTTTGGTGACTTCTTTGACGGTCTTGGTCTCTTCGAAGTTGAAGGTCCGGGCTCATCTTGCGTATTTTCAGGTTCTGCGGGTATATCGGTGTGAATTTCATACGTTCCAGCGATATCAGTAGAAACAATATTGTCGTAATCACCTAGCGCGTCATCATCTAGGCCTTCCTCGTCTGTAACATTGTCAACCGTCGGGGGTATGTACACGGCATCGATTTGATTGACATCTTCTAAATCTTCTTTCTCTTCTAATATACTCAAAATTTCTTGAGAATATAGTGCTTGTTTCCAAGACATAATGTTTCAACTTTTCACTTTTTATTTACTAATTTTTGTACACTTACTTATCGTTTTTTTAGTAAATACTATGAGTCACTGTTAGCTTGATGTTCTATGATCGACTAACTAAACTAAAAAAAAAGCTTCTTCTCTTTTAATAACGAGATCTGATTGTTTATAATAAATTTCTAACATCAATCGCAAAGTGGGTAACAAGAACCACTTACTATGGTTTGTCCCAACGTTGCGTATACGCAACGCTTCCTGGAACTCTAAGATAAACAACGTGTGTAAGTAGTTTGGTCCAAGTAAGTGATTTATATTATAAATAATATATCACTAAAGCATTATACAGTGTAAAAAGTTCAGTTTTCATTCATTTTTTATTTTTTATGATTGGATGATTATATCGATCTCTGGGTAACTAAATTAGCAGTTTTTGAAAAATAAAAATTAAATGTATATCTGTTTAAAATACCATTTAAAAAAAATTAATTCATCTCTTAGTTCTTGTTCTTGAAACTGGCTTACATTTATTAAAACAAAAAAAAATCCAATATAAAATGTTGCGTTTACGCAACGTTGGGTAAAGATGGGTTAAAAGAGGAAGATTGTACCTTATCACTGCTCTTTTAAGCATCTAAGTTCACGAATTTTGTTTTTCTTCCTTCTTTCCTGGCAAGGGTATCACTTCAGAAGGTTCAAAGCACTTATCTTTACACAAAACAGTTTATTTTAATTAATCGCGCGATCACACCATGCGTTTGCGGCGAGACAGTTGATATCGGAATGTCAGATTGAAGGAACATTACGGGAGAGAGGTTAGAGGACTTATTAACTATATGTTAGAGAGAGAAGGAATAAGTGCGATTCTCCTAATGCGTTCGTTTTGAAACCGAACAATATCTGATAATAAGTGATGAGGCAATCTAAGATAAGAGTGGGCTAACTTGTTAGGAGTAGGATGAAATCCCACCCCTTTCGTTTTTTACACGACATCGTACCGAAATGAAAATCGTTAGGCGGTACGTTGTTGTCAGTAGAGTGGTAATTAGCGACGGCCGAAGCTTCCACTATTTACTAATAAATAACTGGAACAATTTGAAAAATTTTAATCGACCCAACTGGAAATCGAACCCAGTACTCCCGCCTATGTAGCGTAGCGTGTTATGTGAAATATGGCGCATAAAGAGGCGATTTTAATCAGGTATATCGCAATAGGTTTGAAGTTGGTTTTCTTTTTCTGAGTCCACTTTTTTGTAGCAATAATAGTTGTGATTTATACTATCTAAGTAACTTAATATAAAAAGAATGGGCTAAATACTTAGATGTTGAATAGATCAAGTCAAAAATTTTTGATAAAAATGCCTTTTAGATATAAAATTCTTAAAGCTTTCTTGAAGATGGAAAAGAAAAGGAAAAGATAATACTTATGTTTAGTTTGAAAAATTATTAATTATTATTCTAAACAAAAATATTTAAGTATGTTCAATTTAATGAAGACATAATTTAAATATATATTTTGTGCTTTTGCTGCCCTTATTTCTAATTTTATGTTGGTGGATTGTTAATGTCTTCTTGATACGTCTTATAAACTGCTTCTAAAGACTCTGAAACAAAACTCGTTTAACGATAATATTGAACCTCTCCACAAAATTAGGTTTGTTTACCTACAGTACATTACGTTTTGTTCCATCTTACATTGCATCGGCACTTGCCATGGGCTAACTTGTAATGGAAATAAAAATGTTGCCCCATTTACAAACGCTATGCCTTCGGCCTGTGCTTTGCAATTTACATTTGAATATTTTAGTTCAAAATTTGTTAGTACCAACCTAATTTTGAATAAATTGATTTATAGGATAAAAATTCTTTATAATAAATTCATCGAATAGTGTAATAGGACATGTAAACTATACTCGTGTTAGCATTTTAAAATATTAGAATATGTAACCATAGACAATACTATACGATATTGTCTATGGTAACGTAAGGCAATTGTCTGTCGACTTACAAATGATTCGAAAGGACTCGATTCCAGGCCGTAAAATAAAAGATAAGAATTGACATGTTAGAATAGTCGAGTAGTGTATTTTACTGTTCTTTTGGTTGTTACAAAGTATGCATATTTTTAGTGTAATATTAATTATTGTAATTGAAAATACAAGTTTACAATACCATATAAAATGTTTGAAGTTTTTGGTATTTCTACCGTCTCTGAATACCCTCTTCATCCATTTAGGTTAATATCCCACCTATCGCCCTCTTAACCTACAGTTTGCCACGTTTCTGTTAAAAAATAATAATACCTACTTATCACTGAATACTAGTTTTTACCAACGACTATGTACGCGTGAAATTAAGTTTTTATCGAATAACTTCTTTCTACGCCGTCCGATCCTAACAAAATAAAGCCGATGTGTTGCTTCAGGCTAAACCTAATCCACTTGGTAAAATTCCCTATGAGATGTTTAAATATCTAAGATTAAAGACGAACACACTGATAAACATTTATTTTGAGTTCTGATATTTTCACTGTTGTGATGTCTAATTTTGCGTGATTTGTTCAACGTATCTACAGTTATTTGGTGGTTCCTCTCTAAAATCTCTCTACTTTCAACTCCTATATTTTCTAGAGGAAGAATAAATCTCAATTGTAAAAAATCGTAGTCGTTAAAAAACCCCTGAGGGATTTTATTTTAAATATAATTATTTTAGCAAAAAGTACAGCTCAATGTCCTTCTATTAGGTCCGATCTATCTCTAAATCAACAATTTCTAATTGGATAAAGCTTGAAAATGTAACGGACAAACAGACGGACACACTCAATATTAGAACGGATATTCCTAAAAATTTAAAACAAAACGAAGAAAGGTGTAAACAATAGAAAAATTCCTGCTTTGCGTCGATCAACTTTGAGATAGATGGCCATTCAAAGCTAACCTTCGTCAGAGTCGGGATTCCACAATAATGTCGGCAACGGAATTCGTTTCGACCTCAACCATCCTTTATTCTCGGAAGTAGTCATTTCGACTTGGTAATTGTTACTCTAAACAACTGACACTTCCCTTTCTAAATGGTGACAGTATAACTTGAATAGCAGCTATCAAAAACGTTATTTACCATGAACGATATGGGCTTGAATGTTTATGTTCATGTGAAATATGCCAAAACGAAAAATGTTATCAGAACTCATGTCAAGTAATCTCCTTCTCGGGCATAGCCAGCAGGCTTTGAAATTCAAATTCAAATTCAAAATCATTTATTTCAAGTAGGCTAATTATAAGCAATTTTGAAACGTCAAATTAGACTATTTGTAGTGACTTTACCACCGGCTCGGAAGGCAGGTCCTGTTGAGAAGAGCCGGCAAGAAACTCAACAGTTGCTCTTTTAAAATCATTAATTTTACAAGTATTGTTACATAAAATTATTTATTCTACTACTTGTGTGAAGTTGAAAGCTGATCCAATTGCCTCTCAACCTCTTTGTCATTTAAAAATTCATCTATAGTATAATAACCTTGACTCGGAGTTTTAATACATTGCTTTAACTTATGCAATGGCAGACTAAAACTAATTGGGCATCTTTTGAAGAGCCAGTCCAACGAATGACTTTGAGAACGCTGATAAAACTAATTTATGTCGATTCCTAAGAAAACGATAATTTAAGTCCTTTTTATGTTCATACATTTTGTCATTTTGTAAATACTACGTGAATCCTTGTCGTAAATTAAGTAATGACTTCACAAAGCTTTAATCAAATTATAAATATGGCTAAAAAAGTATTGGTTTTGATAAAAAAAACAGATCACACAAAACTCTAAATATAATGGCAGTTTTCCTACTTTAGGTTATATTACAAATCGAACGAGTCCATAATAAACGAGTCTGTCTTGTTTAGTTCAGAAGGTACTAGAATCACTACCGTCATCATATGCAGGTATAAAATGACAAAATAGTGAGCTTTCTCCCTTCATTTTTAAACTGGTTCTGTAGTAAATTATTAAAAAAAATTATTTTTTACTTTTTAGTGCGTTTTGAGTCGGTTCTATTTTTTGTTAAAAATTTTTGTTTCTTACTTTTTAGTGATTTATGGCCACGTAACGTACTCGTACTATACTGTCCTAGTATATTATATGGCACTAGTAGCAAAAAAGCTACCGATACCGAGACAAAAACCGAAATCGCTGTAAGTGTGCCTCCAAAATTTGAAGAGTTCCTTCAATTTCCCCAGGATATCATCATCAGATCCTAACATGATGACAATGAGACTACCTTGGATGTATCCTCTTTCTGATAAAAAAAGAATTATCAAAATCGGACAACTCTGTAAAAAGTTATGCGTGGTCATACATAAATATTTATATATATATACTTACGTGCTGAATTGAGAACCTCCTCCGTTTTTTTCGTCGGTTAATAAACTAATAATGATGATGAATACTAATAAACTACATGTTTTGTTATCTATTATATATTCACCTTTAGCATATAGAAAAAAGAATGTATTACGTACAAGTGAAAAGAATTTTCATAAAAACTCTGAAAATTGTATTACCAAGAACGCTTTCCTTTATAAATAAATAATTTGAGGTAACATAATGGGCCGACTTGGTAATAAAATTTACGAGTTCAAATAAAATGGGTTGTTTGCGAAGGTACACAAATCACAGTCAAATAACAAGTTTCTCTTTGATGTTCTTATTGCAAAGGAGAGGGGTTTGATTGCAAATCGTGTTAGCATCAATTTTTAAATGAAATACTTACGACGTTTTATTGATGACCTATAAAATGTCGATTGAAGAGAAAACTTAGTAGCTTGTGAATTGTAACGTCGAGTTTTAGATGATTTATCATTATAATTACAACCTTTTTATAGTTGTTGTTGTTTAGATGTCAGGGATTAGTAGAGCAACCACTACAGGAGAATAGTGTTTTATTAATACATAGAAGAACACCACACCACAGTACGTTGCGACGCCGTCGATTAGTGCTCCCAAGCTTGAAGGAACCCAGCAACCGTGACGTTGATCTGCCTGGGCATCTCATAGCCCTTTCCATCCCGACTACACTGGGAGACGAGTTAAGATTCACCGTCCATAAACCCGAACTTGCTCGTATCTGCCTACGCTCCTTCACTAAATTTTCACTGTTCGACGACTCGTTGTAAACTATGATCCAATTGTTGTTTTCTTCGTTCTGCTAACAAAATAAATGTATAGTTCAATGTCCCTTTTATTTAATTCTAATGGGGTTTCCAATCAAAAATCTCTTTTAGTACTTCCTAAATCCACTGTCCATAACAATTACACACTGTGATGCACAGACAGTGTACATATTATATGTATAACTCATAGAAAGCGTTCTATCTATACTAAAGCCAAACTCGATTGAGAATGCTTGTCAACAAACAAATTAAAAATTAAGGTAGAAATCACTAGTCATTTTACACCTATTTTTTTTAATTAACTAGTTAATGACGAATTCATGACAATAAATTAGATTAGTAAGCTTAAAACTAATTAAATATATCAATATCTTTTAAATACGATTTTTTAAAATAACAGAACATAATTTTAAATTTATTAGGCATAAAATGTGATGCATTTTCTACCTTCATTTTAAGTTTGTTTGTTGACAAGCATTCTCAATCGAGTTTGGCTTTAGTATAAATGGCATAAGTTCCTTCATTTTAGTTTACTCAAAAATGCTTACCACGCTTAAAGAAGTTTCCACTTTTACAATTATGTTAAACGCATAAGTTTTGTTTTTTCAAATAAATTAAGTCGTTTTATTTTCAATACACGGGTATAGATCGAAAATATATTTAGCGTATAGTGATCATGATTCACAAAGAACGTCCTCTCTTAAGTTCTCTTCAAACCTTCTCAGTCATATTGTATAGCTTGGCTGATTCGTTATCAACCAACCTATTAGAAAGCGAACCCTAACACAAACCTTATCAGAATGCTAAAATAGAGTTAGAGAGTGTCAGATAAGGGTGTCTTGAATTAAGAGCCCGGCTCTTCATGAGATCTGATAGCTTTTTGCAAGGTGCATTCGTCTCGGCGTTAATTTATTCTTAGTCCATCTCAATTTTTTTACATTAAAGAAGGGCTGCTGTGTAATGGTAATAAAGCGTATACGTTTAAATATGAATTTAAAGGTAAAATAATCTAAATTTGGTCATTTTTACTTATTAAAAAGTTAATTTTTATTAGAGTGGATGTTTTAAATATTGAAAATGCATATTAAGTTACCTCGCCTCGACTGCCTCGTTGGTATAATGGTTAGCCTATGTGGCTTCGATCACGAGGTTCTGGGTCGGGTCACAGAATAATTCTGAGCTTTTTCATTCTTCTATGAAATGATCAGCACATTCCAAGCCCGGAGTCTGGAAGTTGGTGGTGTTACACCCCTGTGCCTCGGAGAGCACGTTAAGCCGTCGGTCCCAGTCACTATTATCAACATCTGATAGTGATCGATAATAAATGAAACATTATCACCCTAAGCCCGCCAACCTGCATTGGAGCAGCGTGGTGGGTGTACGCTCCATATCTCCTCTCCTATACGAAGGGAGGCCTGGCCCTGTAGTGTACCGCTACTAGAATGATAATGATGATGATATTAAGTTAAGATGACCTTTAATTCGAAATTGTACCAAGAACCTCCAACCGAAAAACTACACAAAAGTTACAAAAATAGTTAATGGTATTTGAGTAAAATTGGGTATTGAACAGTCATTATGTCATCTTCTCTAGTCCGGGCCTTATTTAATATCTCAACGAAACCAGTTACATGAAAACGCTGGCCTTCAATATAATGTCCGTCTACGTTGATAGCGCCATTATTAAAATTGAATTACGTTTTAGAGCCCTACTTTAGGGAAAATGAGAGAGGATATTTAAGTGGAAATTCAGAATCTTATAAGCTATTAAATAAAAGGTTAAAGAAAATTTTTGATGAAGTGTCTACGTAATATACCTATATATTTATACTACCTATATATTTACTTAATATATAATATATAAAAGGAGATGGTCCATTTCCGCATCACTCTTGTAGGTACAACATATCATTAAAATGGAAAAAATACAAGGATTTTATCAAAAATAAAATAAGTAAACGAAACGAACTAAATAAAACGTTGGTTCAAAAATTAAATTCCTAGTTTATGAGGTATTAAAAGATGGCGTCTTTAGCGGCGTCCTAAAATTAGTCTGGAGGCGATAAAAAACAAAGATACGTTGTCTCGGCACATTGAGTTTGTCAAACTCAAAATGTGTCATGTTTGACATGTCATTTTAGGCGCCTCGGGAGGCAACGTGTTCCGGACTTTGTTTTTCGCTATTATACAATTCAGACGGACATGCTGCCTGCTATGGGCACTACCAAAAGGGCAAAATTTAGAATTATGCTTATAGTTAAGTTAATTAGTTAGTTATTATAATTATTCTGTTTTTTTTATATATATAATTTTCGTGCCTTTATTGTTAATATATTTCTAATTTGTTTATACTCGCTATATATTTACTTAATATCTAATATATAAAATTTCCCTGTCACAATGTTAGTTACCGTACTCCTCCGAAACGGCCTTACCGATTTTTACCAAATTTTGTATGCGTATTCAGCAGGTCTGAGAATCAGCTACTATCTAATTTTCATCTAAATTTTTTTTTAAATTTTTAATGCAAAACAACGTTTGTCGGGTCAGCTAGTGCTACCTATTTTACATTTTTCAAATTCATTTATTTCAAGCAGGCCAATTATAAGCACTTTTGAAACGTCAAATTAGACTATTTGTAGTGACTCTACCACCGGCTCGGAAGGCAGGTCCTGTTGAGAAGAGCCGACAAGAAACTCAACAGTTGCTCTTTTAAAATTATTAATTTTTACAATATTAACTGTATTGTTACATAAAATTATTTATTCTACTACTTGTGTGAAGTTGAAAGCTGATCCAATTGCCTCTCAACCTCTTTGTCATTTAAAAATTCATCTATAGTATAATAACCTTGATTCAGTAAGTGAGTTTTAACACATTGCTTAAACTTATGCAATGGCAGATCTAAAACTGAATTGGGCATCTTGTTGTAGAAGAGTACACCCAGTCCAACGAATGACTTTTGAACTTTTCGGAGGCGATACGCTGATAAAACTAATTTATGTCGATTCCTAAGAAGACGATCGTTTAAGTCCTTTTTCTGTTTATACATATTTATATTTTGTTTGACAAAGACTAGGTTATTATATATATATTGACAGGCTACTGTAAGGATTCCTATTTCTTTAAATTTATCACGAAGGGACTCATGGGGTTTTAGTTTATATATCGACCGTATTGCTTGTTTTTGAAGTATAAATACAGAATTTATGTCAGTAGCCTTGCTCCACAATAAAATGCCATAAGACATCACACTGTGGAAATACGCAAATCGCAAATCGCAAATACGCAATTTGAAATCGAAATGGGTGTAATATACACTTTGAAATGGCATTTAAATCTGGAGTACGTACGCTGTAAAAATTATGTTGTAACTAACATTAACAGGTAAAATATAGTAAAGTCAGTTTGCTTCACGCCGCGTTGCCCGAACAAGTAAGCTCATGACTAAGAACCCCGTACGGGTTCGAAACTAGTCGGACACACTCCGACAACCGTGACGTGAGTTTCAGGCGTTTATATTTTATTAATTATTAATAGGTAAAATATAATTACATAATTGGGTGCATCCCAGTAGTACCCTATACCGTAGTTCTATAGAACTGTTGCGATATTTTCCGTGCTGTCAAATTATGTCCCAATAGTTCTATATAGTACTGTAGTATAGTTTTTGCTCTTCACTTTACTTATACCATATAAGTTATAAACTTTATATTATTTTGATTGATATTTATTTCATTTTGTTTTTAACAAAAAAATGTCCCTTGCGACAAAAGCTAAGTTGGTAAAACCAAGTAGTAGTTTTGTCTAAAAAAATATTCTCTTATTTTAGAAGTTACAAGGGGGACACATTTTACCACTTTGGAAGTATCTTTCGCGTTTAGAAAAAAAATCATATTATAAACCTCAGTACCATTTTAAAGACGTTTTGTGCAATTTAAGCAAATTTAAGTGGACATTTATTATTGCAATCAAAAGAGATTCCATATTATACTTATAAAAACTATAGATATTTTATATGTAACGTACAAACAAGATGTTGATATCGACATTTCTTTAATTTTGTACCATTAGTTCTAAATAGAACTAATGGGACACTAAGCACTAATATGGTGTGTCAACAGATCTATAGAACTAAAATTAGGGGGTACTACTGGGATGCACCCACATAATTTAGTTTATTTCTACTTGAAAGTGTCTAAGTAAAAAATCTTTTTAAAAATTTAGAAGATGTTACTTAAAATCCGCAGAATATTTTAAGTTACAGTCATACAATAGTAATTTAACTACTTTTCAAAATAAAATGTAACAAATTCGTGCTTCGCCACGTTATTAAACTTTCGCTTACCTTGGAGTGCGCCGACCCTGGGGATATTTTTTAGTAATTTAAAGCAACTAAAATAATATTTTTACTTCTTAGTGCACCCGGTATTTTCGAGTAAGAAAATATTTTTTTTGTTTTTCAAGTGTAGATTATTTCATATCACCACAAATTATTTTCGTATAACTTACTATACCTAAACTTTAAATATTTAAGCTGCGCATGCCACAGAAGTTCTTAAATATGCAAAATTCATTAACAAATATCATCATGCTGAAAACTTAATTTGCAAGGTGTTTAGAACCTTACGCGATAATCGCTCTTTCTATCGATTAAAACTATACATAAATTGTTACATTCGTTATGAGATTAATCCGGAAAGAATACAAACCAAGGAAAAACTAATTTACTACGTAAATTCAGACAATGTGTTTCATTTTTGTAAGTTAATTCAGTTATTTCAAAGTGGAATAATTAATTCCAATGCCGGTTATATGTTTAATGACTTTACGATAAAACGAATTCGTAAAGTAATCCAATATTTTAACTTAATAATAATTAATTTTAACAAGTAAAGTCGTAAATCAATAATGCTTGAGCGTTTCACCCCATATTTTAATACACTTAAACCAATTAGGTGAGATCATCACAAGCAGAAGGTCCAGACAAGTAAAATTATTAACTTTGATCAAATCCTTTTGTACTCGTAATATTAAATCATAAATTCTGTAGGCACCGTCTTTAAATTATCCTGAGCGACTCAGGCTTTTGTACTTTGATCACTATTTTTTGAAGACGAATAACTTTACAATCCTAGGTCTAACTATTATAAATGCGAAAGTTTAAGTGGATGTTTGTTATATTATAACGTTAGAACTACTGAATAGTATTTGGAAACAAGCACAGAGACAAATTAAAGTTTAGCAAAGCAGAAAGGCCTTCCAGAAAAGTCTGGATTTAGTTATTATATATTTAGGTCTCTCAGAATCGGTAAAAAATCATAAATCTCACAAGTTTTACTTATTTTTGTCCGGACCCTTTCTTTGTTCTCCGACATTCCAATTACGCAATTCCCGCTTGTCTATTTGACAGTGTATGTCATTGTCAAAATAGTCAATCACATACTCACATTGACGTTTCGTAATACTCAGAGTAAATAACGCAAATTTGGTTAGAAAGATTCCTAATTATATTATATTTAAAACAACAGTTATAAACAGCATCCTATACCTTAACATAGTATAAAACAAAGTCAATTTTTGCTTCGCATTTTTAATGCCCTTTTCATCAAAGATAAAGTATATACGTATAAACTCGCACTTTAAATAATGGAATTTGCTTTACTTCTGTATCTAACTAAAGGTATTAAAAAGCCTCTTCCAAATTAAATAAACTAATAAAGAAAGTACATATGTTTGTCAAGTCAACTAAATTATATAAAATGATATAAAAACATTGTTTTGTCTACTAAATAGATAAATAAACTGAATTATATAGAAACATATTTCTATTTAGTCTACTTTATAAATTTTATTGGTAAAAAGATTGACACAGAAAAATATTTTTGTTTTGTCTTCGCTAATGATCGTAGACACGGCATTGAATAAACCATTGTGCACAAAATACGTCTGCCGTTATGACAAAAGGTTGCCATACTTTTTGGTGTGTTCGTTCGAAAACAATCTCATGTTTCACGTCATACAAATTGCTCTTTAGGGAACAAACAAATGGCAGACGGAGGCACAACTTTACGCCTCTGTTTGACGAGTGTGTTTTACATACACAGACGTTCATACTTCTTTCCGATTCCCCTTTCTGTTGAATATTTTAATGTGTACGCTTAGGTGACTGCTTACACTCAAGGACAATATTTGTAAATATGATAAAAAATAACGCAGGTAAAATTACTATACTAATTGATAAAGAGAATAGAGAGCAAAGTACTGCATCATACATGTACTATCATCATCAAATTTGAATGGCTTCCTACAGGGCCAGCTTAAAACCTACTCACTACTAAAACATGATGTCGGGCTGAAGGTAATAAATCACTATCGATGTCAACTACCAAGACCCATGGCTTAACTTGCTCTCTCAGGCGCAGAGGTGTGACCCCGGAATCAGTTGCTCCCTAAGTACTTACTAACTCGTACCTTAAATTGCTAAGGAAAAAAAAGCTTAATATTAATTAAGAACCTCGAGCAGGACACGAATCTATGATATCCATGTCATGATAGATACATAAGTTAACAACTAGGCCAACGAGGCAGTTATCATAATCATAAATAAACCGACGGATATCTATTGCTGAAATGTCCCAACGTTACAGACACTAGTCTTCAGCCGCCTGCATCAATCGTCTCCTAATCGATAAAATATCGATTCCATAAAGAAACTGCAGTTTTTAACACATAAAACACGAGTTTAAGTTTAAATTAGTTGTCAAAAATATTTTTATGTCATTTATGTCATAACCACAGATAAAATAGGGTAATTGCTTAGCTTTACTCATTCCATATTCATTCATAGACTCACTATTTTTACTTTTAAAAAATGTGGGTTGCCATATTGTACGCGTTAATACCGGTTTAAGAAAAGTGTCATTAGTCGGAAGTAACTCCATATTTATTAATAACGATCTTTCAACGCTGATAATACTTCGTTTCTCTGATAGTTACTAGTCTGAGTGTAACGAAGGATGATGATAAACACGCATACGCATGAACGACATCGCGATCCGTTCACCGTTCACCAAATATTAGTCGTCATTCGTCGCGATGGTTTATCGCACTCTAAACCTACGCGTCTAGATTAAGCGTTTTTTATTAATAAGAGTGTAGATGTTATCGGTCCACCTAGTGGGCAGACCACCACTTTTTTCGTGTGGGCCACTATTTTACCACCTTGTAACATTAAATCAACTAGCTCTTTGAACTATGAGCCAAGCCTATTGCCATTTCCGATTTACGACGGGTTGGGCCAAAAACAAAACCTTATATTTAAATAAAAAATCCAATTAATGGTCTTCCTTGTTTCTAAAATAACAAAACAAATATCAAATAAAGCTTAATATATTTAAACAAGCAGAAACCACGAAATATTAAATACTGAAACCCTAATAACGTAAAAGCCATAAATAAAAATTTTAAAGCCTCCAGATTTATCCCCGGAAACCTGAACATCCGGTCCTTCATAAAACTTCTGTAAGAGCTGTATTTCTAAAGCGATTCGTTAAAATAAAATCTTTTGTTTTATATTCCTTTTTATTGCGCATATTATTATATTTTACTAGCTGATGCCCGTAAGTTTGTCTGCATCAAATTTTGAAATATAAGAAATTTTTAATGCCATTTCAGAAAAAAGGTGTGTCCAAAAATAAAAACATGTGGAGAGATTCAAACCCAGCCGGCGACCTATTCCCAGACTTACCAAATACACATCATATTCTAAAAAAATAGTGGCGGGTCGTCGACGATTTTACAGTCGACGCAACGAGATCGTTTATCGTCAACGATAGACTTGTTTATAAAACAGTCGAATTATCAACTAGTTTACGTTGTAGACGCGTAGGTTTAGTGCGATAAACCGTCGCGACGAATGACGACTAATATTTGGTGAACGGTGAACGGACGCGATGTCGTTCATGCGTATACGTGTTTATCATTTATATATAAACTAGTCAATTCGTTCACGTCAAAGAAACAGTTGAAATAAACTGTTCGTTCATTCAACGACCACCACTTAAAAAAATCGGTTAAGTCGTTTCTATGCTATAGTGGTCTCCGAGTGGTCAAAGAATCATGACATATAGGTTCAAGTCCTGACCAGGGTCGGTATTAAAAACTTAGCTTGAGTTTAGTGTTTATCCTATTTGGATTCGACAACGAGGTTGGGTTTGAATCGGTTGTGAAACAATTCAGAATTTTACTTTCTTCCAAGAAATTTTCAGTAAATTCTTAGCCCAGAGTTAGGAAGTTAGTGTTGTATGTATTCTCTATAGCCTGCTAAAAGACCTTGGCCTTACTAGAAGTGCAGTAAGCTCCATATTTGAACGAGTGTCCAAAGCTGCTCTAGTAGGGTCCTTCCGAATTTGGTTGGGCAGGGAGATTAACTTGAACAGAGGAGCTGAGTGTTGACGCGCGTCACTAAGAGTACTCTTTTAAACCTACACCCGTGTCACAAGTCTCGGGCTCTGTTCGGAGTTTTTCTCTCAGCCACGCGATGGACCCGGCACCCGCACATTGAATTCATGTAATGCTAAGATATTCGTCTCTCAATACTATAACACCACTACCCGTAGGGTGCAATTATTACATATCTCGAAAAGCACGTTAAGCCGTCGGGCCCGGTCACAATCAACATCTTATAGTGATCGTTAATAAATTAAACACTATCACCCTAAGCCCGCCAAACTGCATTGGAACAGCGTGGTGGGCCAACATATTCCATTTCCTACAAGGAGGTAGGCCTGGCCCTGTAGTGAACCGTTAATGATAATAATTGTATTATGTGGTGGTAGGTGCTCAATAATCCACGAAAATGATCTTAGTGGGTTATATTAATTGTACTCTGAAGTACCTACCAAAATTAAGCTGAGAGAAAACGTGCAAAAATTCATATGTACGAAACCAAGGGTAAAATGTAGTGTTTTTAATAAATAAACAAGGCTTCATTTAACAAAGAATATTTACGTTGTTACACCGAGACCACAAACAACCCTTTGAATGAATTAGGGCTGCTAAGGGTATATATTTTTCAGACCTGAATTTTAAATTTCTCTAGCTACTCGTATCTTATATTATAGCATTTTAACCGATTTCAAATAAAGGAAAAGGTTCTCTACGCGATACGTTTTTTTTAAATAATATCTCTTACAATACTCCTTCAATCTACACATCTTCGGTTTTATTTGAGTTTAGAATTTAAATATAACTTGAATTACGTCAATGCTATTTACGTCACTGCAGTAAAGTTGGTATTAAAACGTTCTCATCTCTGTTATAAAACTAACTTTTTATAAAACGCGCTTGAGTTTTTATAATTCTCATTATGCAATCTATCATAATCTAGTGTGTTGATGTAAATGGATTTATTTAATTTAATCAAAACACTCAAATGCTCGACCGTATTACGTCAAAGGCATTGTTTAGGTCTAACTGAAATTAACAGTGGAATCATTTACCGGTTAGGAGCGGAAATATCCGGATTTACACGGATTACCTTCGTCAAAGTGAGGGGACGCGCCGATACCGACCGCTGCGGAATTGATGTCGGCCACACCCCAGTCCTCGTCCCTCAGAGTTGCCTAATTACTTTGAAGTATCTGTCATTTACGACAACAATGACGCTCTATTCAAACAAAGTGCATCCATTTACCGGAAGCAGTTTGACTTCAATAGAACATTTAACACAATATACTTTGAATATTAGATAAAATACAGTTCTAATTTATATTTAAACGAGCAATTATTAAACAATATTATATTTATTAGAGGCGGACTTCGCAGTTTCATACGCGTAAATGAAGAGTTATTGGGATGTTTATTTTCGAAATCTAGATCAGGTGTTTTTAAAATATTAATTGTTTGTTTTCTTCAAATATTATCTACGAAGGTAGATACGGAACCTCAATGCGAAAATGGGATTCACACTTAGCCAGTCCTAGTTTAACTTACAGAGGCAACTCGTTTGGAGTATAAAAAGGCTTTTTTACCCAACCTATAAGAAAAGTTTTAATTAAAAACTATACTTGGTCACAGCCAAATTTACGAGAGCAATTTCAACTTAAAAATCGAGCAAAATTTGTACATGTCATATTGTTGAAGTATACCAGATTTTATGTCTACTTATTTTATAAACTTATGTTTGGAAATGATGTATGTGCGTTTCATTGTTTAGATTTATCTTAGAAAATATTATTTAGGCTATAAGACTTTATAATAATATTTTTTGAATTACATTAATACAAAAATGCGTTAATTGACAAAGTTATCATAGAAGATTTAATTAAAATTTCGGAAATAAACTAACATCATGATGTATACAATCGTCTGTTCTGAGAGCTAGTTATTAAATAGTGTTCATAGTTATAATAAAACACTGTTAGGTACATGACCGTCTTCATCAATCTGTCTTTGAGCAATTAGAACCATTCGAAGACAGGATACATAGCTTGTTATACCTATAAATATCGTAAGTAACTATTGCTCTCAACTTCTGCAAGGATATGTCATGCTTTATTTCTAATAAAGGAAACTCAACAGCAAAAATATAAATCCTCTCTATTCTCTTCCCGGCGGTAATTTGAAAAAATCCGGCTTAAATTCTTACGCACATTAATTATAAAAGGGTTGTTAAAATTTTCAAGTTTTTATTGGGTTGGCTAAGCGGTCGTCAATTAATGAATCAGAGCTTTACAAAATTAAAACGTATGGTCATTAAATTCAGAACAAGAAGTATTTGACCTTTTTGTTTCATAATCAAGACGGACGATCTGGGTTCTTCCCTGAATGCCCATCAATATCACGAGTTTTAATTTTTTTTCCCCTAAAATATACAATTCCATGGAGTATCAACATGGAAAAAATAATACTGTGAAGTTAGCATTCAGTTGAAATTCTGTAGGACTTTTTCCTAGCTTTTAATATATTACTTTAATTTATTGATGACATTTTATAATGTAAGAAAACACAATCAAGACCGGGAGCGCAGAAGTCGCATCAAAATAAGTAAGTGGTACAAGAGTGCCCATCTCACCAAGAGTTACATATTTGTTCTTTCGTCGTACAGACCCTTGAGCCATAAAATCGTATTGCAATAAATTTTTCCGAAATATTTCACCGCGGTTAATTCCTTCGACTGGTAATAGAAGGGCTCGTTTTTGCGTAAAGAATCAGCAGCTATCAAAAACGGAAATGCAGCCAGTATTTTCGCCGCCATCCTACGTGGGCACGATTTATATAGCTATTAGGATAAGTTAGCTTAAATTTCTTATCTTTCTTAATAAAAAAGGAAACATCAAGGAAATAATACAATACTTACTTTTAGTCAAATCTGATCAATCAACAAACATTACCGCAAAATCAATCTTATTCTAAATCGGGAAAGCTTTCACCATTTCCCTTAGGACAAATCTGACGGGACATAAAAATTGATGAGCTCTTGAATCCAGCCACTTTCTTTTTCATTAGCACAAAATCGGAAATTGAAAAGTTTCGCCATGCTGGAGGGATCTTAACGTCGTTATTTGGATTAGTCATTTTCTTTTTGTGGAGATTATGGTAATATTTCTTTATTCTTGGAGAATGTTACTATTTTCTAACATCATATACGTTAACTTTACTTAATGTTAATGTTAAATTCTATTCAATTGAGACTGAGAATAACACGTTTTTAATAACACGTATTTTTAATATGGAATAAAATAGTAAATTCAAATATTTTCTTTGATACTATTTTTATGTAAAACAAGGATTTAAATGAATAGGAATGGTCACCAACTTAAAATTATTTAGTTTTGGTTAAAATCGAAAAAAGCCTTAAGTTGAGTTGAAACCGCATTACACAAGTTAAATCAAGTCAAGGTACATTATGTACTTTTAATTTCCTTTTCCAAAATTTTAGGCATGTTATACATGTTCTTAAACGCTTTCATATTCCCTTCATCTAAAAATCTTCAGTAAATTCCGTTTGAACTTAGGACTTTTCGGACCTCAGTAGTGCTGAACCTTTCCTCTGTTGAAACTGAATACCTGTTAATACCCCATAATGAGCCGCTTACTTAATAATTGGATATTGATTAAAATTTTAATTAAATATACCAAAATGAATTTTCATCACACTATTAAGTATACAATACGGATATTTTCTCACTTGTCACCACAATACCTTTCGGGGTTCCATACTCGTCATGAAATCTTTGTCCACTTTGTCCGTTCTGAAGAAGTGAATGACTTTCGGCTGCCAAGATCATGACATCTGTCTTTGATGATGATGCGGAGAAACACTTTATAATCTTTATCTTTATAATCTTTATTGGTTAAACATAATCCGTTTTAACAATAGTAGTAACTTGAAGCCTTCTTTTGGGCATGTTGGTGCCTGTGCCAGAAGACCCCACTCTTCCATAACTAACATTATATTAATTTATGTCTAACTATAAACTTATTTTAAAAATACATAACTATGTAGATGTATGTGTGTTTGTGTGTGTGTGTGTGTGTGTGTGTGTGTGTGTGTGTGTGTGTGTGCTTGTGTGAGCGTATGTGCGTGGTCTCATTTTATAATTTCTAAAAGCTCCTCGATCTTATCATAATTTAAAGTTTTTAGCCATGCAGTTGTGGTTTTTCTGCAATTTTGTTTTGTTTGGTTATAAATACCTGTTTTGTTATTTACTCTATTATATACCATAGCAGCCCTCCCACCAAACTGCATTCGGCCAAAACGTGTTCTTGTTTTAGTTATTTTTACGATACTATTATTTAATCTTCTTTTGGTTACCTTATCTGGGTCAAAAATAGTGGATTGGTGTATTTTTAAAACTAAATGCAATACGTAAAGTTTTCTGACACTTAGCATGTCACATAAGTTATACAGTTCATCTGTAGCAAATCGATATGGTTTAAAATATATAGTCTTTAGTAACGCACGTTGAGCTCTTTCTACTTCTAGAAACTTTATTTTAGATGCTCCACCCCAGACTGGAATGCAATAATTTATAATTGATTGGGCTAGTGCAAGGTATATTTGTTTTAGAAGTTTGTCATTAGCAACATGCCTTAATTGTTTAAAAATCCAAATTAACTTTCTGATTCGGACGCTTACCAATTCTACTTGTTTATGCCAAGAAAGCCGCTGATCCAATATAATCCCCAAATATTTGGTTTGGTCCAGTTTAGCAATAATAGGACAGCTACAGTTGCTGTTTGATACAATACCACATTTATGAATTTGCACACCAAAGTTATTGTCGGGTTGTGTTTTTGTATTTATAGAAAAGCATATGAAGTTAGTCTTTTCAGTATTAAGTGTTAATAGGTTAGTTCTTAACCATGCAGCAACCTTAGTCATGCCTATTTCCGTCAAATTGCGAACAGTTTTCCAGTCCATACCAGTGAATACTATTGCAGTGTCATCTGCATATGCAAATACTCTGGCTCCACTGATGTCCAAATTAAATAAATCATTGATGTAGATAAGGAATAGTGTGGGCCCAAGCACGCTTCCTTGTGGCACGCCAAAGTTAACACTTGAGTCTTTGCTATAGTATTCACCAATTTTTACTTTCTGTGTTCTTTCAGTTAGGTAACTTTTAAATAATTGTAAAGGTGTACCTCTAATTCCTGCTTTCTCTAGTTTGTTTATAAGTATAGGAACAGAGACGGTGTCAAAGGCCTTTTTTAAATCTAGAAAAACTGACAGACATTTTTTTCCATCGTCTAGTTGTTCAGTTATAAAAGAGGTTAAGGAAGTTACTGCGTCTTCAGTAGATTTTCCTTCTCTGAATCCAAATTGTGAATTTGATAGTAAGTTATATTTGCTAAAGAAGTTAAGTAATCTTTTATTTAACAGTTTTTCTATTATTTTTGATATTGATGGTAGAACTGATATTGGCCTGTAATTGCAGACATCGTCCCTGTCTCCACTCTTATACACAGGAGTTATAACAGATTTTTTTAAGGCTGCTGGAAAAATGCCTTGATTAAAACACAAATTAGCTAAGTGGACGATTATAGGAACAACTTCATTATTAGCTAATTTCAGAAAACTGGTAGGGATCTTATCCCAACCGACAGCGCTATTTGACTTAAGATTCATCAGTACATTTAGAACTTCCTCATTAGTTGTGTCAAGCAACACCAAAGATGTAAGCGGGGGTTTACAAATTATTCTTGAGTCTTTCACATGATCAGATTGTTCAAGAATATTTACGGCTAGTTTCTTTCCTATGTCTACAAAGTATTCATTTACATGGTTAACTGACTCGATAGGAGTGGGTTTTAATTCTAGAAGATTATTTAGGGACATATTTGGTTTCATGTATGTTATAAGTTTTATATTAGACCACAGTTTTTTGTTGTTAGTGGTAGCCAATAGTTCTCTCTCATATTTACGTCTGAGTTTTTTAATCAATTGGTTACAATAACTTCTATACCTCTTGTAACTAACTTTTAGAATTTCATTGTATGGATCTTGTCTCACTTTTTTTTGGAGATTATTCCTGTTTCTGATACATCTTAGAATGCCAGGGGTCATCCAAGGTTTAATAGTTCGGTTCTTTTTTGTTATATTTACTTTGTTTGTGTTCTGAGCTAAGGCTTCTGATATTTTATTTATTAAACAGTCTATCACTTCACTGGGATTACTACAAAATAATAATTCGTTAAGATTTTTATCAGCTAAAGTCTTTAGGGCACTATTAAAGTCAGTTATTGTTTTAGTTTTATTAGCTTTATTTGTAATTTTAACTTTAGAAAGTTTTAAGAATAGCAAAGAATGATCAGTTATAGACGTATTCAAAATAGCAATATGGGCAGACACTTTTTCTTTATTGATTTTTAACATAAAATGGTCCAAACAACTATTTAATCTCGTTGGGAAGGTATGTCCTGGCATTAATCCATGAGTAGTTAACATATTAATATAATTTTGTCTGTTATTACGTTCGTAAGCTTGTTCAGTCGATGTCGGTATAATATTTATATTAATATCTCCAGTTAGGGTGATACAGGTGTATGATTTTAAAGACTCTAAATATGAGTCAAGAGAATTTATAAACATATCAGCATTATTATTAGACGGTGATCTATATATACCTATGATTACATTGTTATTAACTTTTATTTCTATGCAGGAAGCATCACATAATTTAATTTCTTTTACTGTAGCCTTAATATTATTGGTAACATAGGCCACGACCCCATCATTTTTATTTATATGATTTCTAGTTTGAAATGTAGAGTATTGAGAGATGGTAGGAATAGGTTTTTTAGAGTTAAGTTGACTTTCTGTAAGTATCAATATGTCAGGTTGAAATGATAAAGATGATAAGGTCAATTGTAGATCATGAAAATTACTATATATGCTTCTTATGTTTTGGCAGAAAATTTTTAAATCGTTTTTTTGGATGTGAATATGATTGGATAGTTTATCAATATCACATTGTATAGCCTGAGCAATATTTGCGTTGTCTATCTCGTTTATAGTATTAAGTGACCGATCCATTTTGATATTACAATGACTAGAAATGTATCCTGTAAACTGTGTTTAACTGCTACAAAATTAAAAAAGTAAGTAAAACTGTTAACTAAATATTGAAAGTATATTATAGGTATTAGCATAAATAAAGTTCGAGGAGTATAATATATGAAATGTTGAGTCAGTGTGTATTTGTATGAGTGCAGAAGAAATGAGTATTTTATAAAATGAAAATCTATTCTAACAGGACTAACTAAATAAAATGAAATCTTTATACAAAAATAATGTTCTAAAATAATCGCACGCTGCTGATTATAGCCACACTTATTAATGTCCAGTCACGCTCCCTGTGTCAGCTGATGTACCTGAGCCTCAGACTTAACTAAAATAATTGGGGAGTTATCCTCTTTCCTTAGGTAAACTTTCCCATACGCAGTCCAACAGTATTTATATTTCTTGGTCCTGACCAAATCTCGCGCCAGAAAATACAAGCGGGAACCTTTAGCAGTCAGCTGTTCCGAGACAAATATTGGCACGTCTGGTTTCAAGTGACAGCCAACGTGTTTGGCAGATAGCTTCGTTTTATGCTTGTAGTTAAAAGCTTTACTCATTTTCAAAAATTCAGTTTTCAAGATAGTGGAGGATGTTTCGACTATAATAGGCGTATTATGCTCGTCTTTCTTACTCCGTACTCTATATACATCCTTGATGTCACTTTTCTCCATTTTACAATTTACCGAATTCGATAAACTAAGTACCATATCAATGAGATTCTCTTTCGATTCCCCACTCATTTTTGGTACGTTTTTTATTTCAATATTTGACTTGCGCGCAGACATTTGTAAGTCTTCAACCTTATTTTCAAGGACTGTTATATAGTCTCTGTCCTTCTTGGACTGGCTCTCAAGTTGCTCAATTTTATTTTTGAAAGATTCGTTTTGAGCCGTCAGAAATGCGATAGACTTTTCAATGTTTGAGTTACTTTCACGAATTTCCGTCATCACAAGGCTCATCTTTTTTATTTCTTTTTGTTGACTGTTCATGAGTGAAGATATGAATGCCTTTATATCAGAGCTATCTTCCTCCTCCTCCCTTCTACGTTTAATACGGGCACAAACAACTGTTGGAGGCGACTTATACATATCCATTTGATTTAAATCAGATTCTGAAAGTGATTTGTCCATACTTGCAAAGTACTAAGTTAATAAATTGCTAAGCAGTATCGCTTCAAAAAGATAAAGTCAATAAATCTTGCTGGTCACATCCACTATGCAGTGAGGACAAAAAATTATGCCAAAGGATAACTGCCGCAAGCGAGCGCTATACGCCACGGGTGAATAGTAGCGACCTCACTTATAAGTTTATTATAATGGACCAAACAAACAAGTCTTTCTAATATTAAATGTACCAGGCATTCATAATACGTAGCGGATAGTTCTCTTATATTAGTGTATAGTTTGCTTACACGCAGGCGCAGGTAACACACCGAGGTCTCCTTACATTTGCTGCGATCGAAGGATTCATACAAAAGTTAGTGCCGTCTGGTATAACGTGACCTCCAAACTAAGAGAATACAGAGAGGTCTACTGACACTGGTCGGTATCGACGATGTTATATATAATCTCTTTCCGTCCAGTATAAATTGGTCTCCAAGATAAGAATCCTGTCTTCTTTATCTTAGTGAGCGATTGGTGAGTCTGAGTGAGATAGAAATCAGATCTCTTGATACTGTTGTGTAGGTAAAATGAATCAGATCTCTCACCGAGTTTGTATCGCCACTCCAGCTGTCCAGCACGATGTAAATATGTTATCTTAATATTTTATGCACTCCTAATATTTTGATTCGATTTTTCAGTTTTAAATTTAAAATTATTGTTGTTTAATTACAAGCGATAAAGATTTTAGACGCGTTTACTCTTGACAGAGGTCCGGGGGGAAGAGATGCTCTTAAAGTTTTAGTAAATAAGGTCATTTTTGTTTTACTAAATATCATGTATCTCAAACATAACCTAGAGAAGCAGGAAATTGGCCTGGACCCTGGCGTGGTGAATATTCAGGCAATTCCCAAGAAATGTATATATTTCTAATTCGTAAGCAAAAGTATAGAATGCCTATCCAGCGTCTGTTTCCCGCCTAATCAGTTTAAAGATATTTATTTCCTCCAAAAGAACGTACAGTTCACTTAACATAGAGATAACGTATTACATATTATTATTTTGCAGACAGCATGCATTACTAAAATTTTAAATACAACGGTTAAATAATATTTTATTCAGGTTTGTAGAGACATGGGACTTAAAAGACACCTTAGATGTTTTTATATTATTTATTTTTAGTTTAGTAGTAGAGTTAGGCAGATTGTTGTATAACTGAACACCTACACATAATATATTTTTGTTGCCAAAGGTTTTTGTCTTGTTTCAGAGGTTGTGTTATTGTAATTGGAACAAAAAGTCAAGAGTAAATAAGCACGTTCTAGGCAAGCGTGCTCTAACTTAGTCCTCATCAATGCTTTCGATCACGCGCGATTGTAGTTAATCGCAAACTTAACAATAAAAATGACGTGTGGCACTCGCACTGCCACGGTAAAGCTATTGCATAGCATTTTTTACCAACTATGTGTACCTACCGACGTCATCGGGACCGTGGCCTAGCGCTAAGGTGCTCTAAGTGCCCGGATTGCCAGAGAGACGCGTGTCCGAATCCCGTCGGTTCCGCAATTACTTTTTTTTTTAAATCAAAAATCATTAATTTAAAAAGAAATGACTTTAAATTTTACGCTTGAAAAAAATAAAAAAATTGCGGAACCGACGGGATTCGAACCCGTGTCTCTCTGGCAATCCAGGCACTTAGAGCGCCTTACCGCTAAGCCACGTTCCCCGATGACGTCGTTGCCGAAATTGTGCTTTTGATATAATGTTTTTGATACTCAGGGGGTGTTAGGTTTTTTCATTACGGAATTTCTGTATTCGGTCTCCATGTTCAAGGCCCGCGATGAAAGCTATACAATAGCTTAAAAAAATATAAGACATACCCTCTTCTCCGTTTTCACTAAGTAAATAAATTGTACTAAAAGTAGAAACAACGACAGTCCAACAGAAACCTTACTCAGGGTCACTCGAGCTCGAGTCCTTAACCGAAGAGCTATTGAGACTTTTCGTAAAATATTCTGAAGCTTACAGACATGTTCACTGTTCATTTTCCATTTTCTGAGTGCAGACAATGTTTTTGTTAGAGACTGGTTTAAGGAAATGTCGATAGGAAAAGTATATTTTCCGGAATAAGTATTTGGCTTCTAACCAAATTGAATTGGGTTAAAATAGTCCTTGAATACCATTGCCATCAATCATACAACATATTTCTGATAATTTATTGATAACCGCACAATTTGATGCTTAACCACTGAATGGTTTATGCAATTATGATTGTATTGTGTAGATATTTTTGATTATTGTATAGTTAGTTCAGCAACTAGCCTATGTATATTATACTAGCTTTTGCCCTCAACTTTGTCCGCGTGGAATTAGTTATTACGGCAGCCTAATTTTTCTAAGCTTTGAATGTCATATTTATTAATATCTAATCAACTGCCTTTATACAACATTTCATCCCCCCTTTAACCCCTTACAACCCTTTTTTCGCAATTAAAAGTAGCCTATGTCCTTTTTCAGGCTCTAGACTTACTGTGTACCAAATTTCATTTAAATCGGTTCAGTAGTTGTAGAGTGAAAGCATGACAGACAGACAGACAGAGTTACTTTTGCATTTATAATATTAGTTAGGATTGAATAACGAGGTCCTGGATGAAATATGAATTTTTTTATCAGTCCAATTAAATACCAGTTAAAAACTCGAAGCTGGAAAGTCGGTGGTGCTATAGCTCCGTTTCTTGGATTTTGCATTAAGCCGTGGAACTCAGCTTAGCGTGGGTAGCAGCTTAGCTTGCGTGCGTGCATACGTGTGTGTGTGTGTGTGTCATAGCGCTCAAACGGTTGGACCGATGCGATTTTTTACCCGACTGCGTCAGAAGGAGGGTTATGTTTTTCGAGCGTATGTATGTATGTATGTATGTATGTATGTCCATTTCTTCGGCACGCGCTACAGTCTAAACGGCTGAACGGATTTTGACATGTGAGGTGTCGTTGAATTTGTAAAAGTTGTGGCAGTGACACAGGCTATAAACATTTTCAAAATGGCGGCTGTAAATGGGGGGGAAAAGGGGAGAAGTGTGTATTTCTTTCTCTTATCTTAGCAATATGGGTGTCAAATGAAAGGTCGTAAAAAGACCATTTTAAAAATATAAATATCATATCATATTTAAATTGCCGTTTTAACAAAAAATGGCAAAAAGTGTACCAAGTGTACAGTCTCATTTCTATATCATAAGCTAAAACAAAAAGTCTCAAATAAAATTATTATTATAAAAACAAAAACCTGATTGCTTAGAAGTTATGAACTGAAAAGAGAAAAACAAGGATCACTATATCTATATAAAATTCTAAATACTTTATGATGCTGCAGGCGGGGACAAACGTAGTTTTGGTAGATCTTTCTTTCCCCGCAGAAATAAAGTATTTTGTCCCCGCTTGCATCTCCATAAAGTATTTAGAATTTTATATAGATATAGTGATCCTTGTTTTTCTCTTTTCAGTTCATAACTTCTAAGCAGTCAGGTTTTTGTTTTTATAATAATAATTTTATTTCATTTGAAATCCTGGCGGTGGTTCTTATGTATGCTTGGTGAATATTGGCCCAAAATGGCCGGCGCTACAATATGGCGGATATTTCTTTACAACTCCCTCAATGTAGGTAGGTAGGCTTGACTTGTAGAATACTATACACTATGAAAAGTTTCGAATCAAAGATGGCTTCAAGATTTTTGAAGACCTCCGTGGCGCAGTGGTATGAGCGGTGGTTTTATAAGACGGAGGTCCTGGGTTCGTATCCCGGCGGGGCAGATTGAGAATTTTCTTAATTTGTCTTAGTCTGGCTGGTTACCACCCTACCGACAAAGACGCACCGCCAAGCGATTTAACGTTCCGGTACGATTTGGTGTAGAAACCGATAGGGGTGTGGAATTCATCCTACTCCCAAAAAGTTAGCCCGCTTTCATCTTGATTGCATCATCACTTAATATCAGGTGTGCCGTGTGATAGCAGTCAAGAGCCAACTTATAGTCGATAAAAAGAAAACGTCCGCCACGATAAAATGGCAAATAACCTTGTTCGGGACTTTTTTAAATTTTTAATTTAAGATTTCAATTTTGCTCAACAGAAGCGACATTATTTATCCGTCAGTCAACCATAACAAACCCTTTGCATAACGTAACGTGCATAACGTAAATCTGTATTTACATGCAGTAAATATTACAATAACTCATCTAAAAACTCATTACCGAGCAACGTCAATATTTTTAAACGGGTCTCAAATCCATTTTGTTTCGGATACAGCGTTCCTTGTTCGAAATAACAATGAGAAACCCGACACAAATGAATGGGCCCAAGCTGCGAACTGCGTGAACAAATCAATATTGTTTTAATGGTGTTGTGGGTTTCAATGTAAAAATTCTATAGTCAGATGTTGCTATTTATTTATTAAGCTATTGTATAGCTTTTATCGCGGGCCTTGAGCGTGGAGACCGAATACAGAAATTCCGTAACGAAAAAACCTAACACACCCTGAGTATCAAAAACATAATATCAAAGCACAATTTCGGCAACGACGTCATCCGGGAACGTGGCTTAGCGGTAAGGCGCTCTAAGTACCCGGATTGCCAGAGAGACACGGGTTCGAATCCTGTCGGTACCGAAAATTTTTTTTTTTTTTCAAGCGTGATATTTCAAAAAGTAATATTTTTTTTTAAATTAATGACTTTTTGCAATATCACGCTTAAAAAAAATTGCGGAACCAACGTGATTCGAACCCACGTCTCTCTGGCAATTCGGGCACTTAGAGCGCCTTACCGCTAGGCCACGGTCCCGATGACGTCGGTAGGTAAACATAAGTTGATAAAAAATGCTATGCAATAGCTTTACCGCGGCAGTCTCCTTGTGCCACACGCCTTTTTATTTATTTATTTATTAAGGTTACCAACAGGTTACAAATGGCATAAGTATAACAATAGTAAGATCTTAAAAACTAAATGTTTAATTGTAAACCTACTTATTAGTAAACACAATATGCTAACTTAAAAATACTACTGTAGAAAAACAAACAAAAAGCAAACACAAACTAACAATAAACTAGCAAACACAATTATAATTATAACCAAGACAAACCAATTTTAACTATAGCGAATATAGTATAAATAGTATAAAGTGATACATAAACTAATTCTTATATTTTAAAAAATTCTAACCTTATTATATAATTATTATAATTCTAAACTATCTAGAAAAGTAATTTGCTAAAAGGTAGTCTTTAATTTTTCTTTTAAATTTGATAGAATTGTAACCTGTAATGTCTATATGTTGCTAGCGGAGTGTGGCCTACATGCAAAAATATGTAAGTGCCTTTGTTAACGAGTGTGTCTTACTGAGCTTTTTAACTTCCGATGTGATAATGAGGGGTGTAATAAGTACCCTATCTATAGATATATATGTCTGTGCCTGTGTATGTATGTAGCTGTGTATCTGTGTATCGTAGTTTTTAAACAAATAGATCGATTACTATGCGGGTTCTCATTTTTGACGTAATCGAGATCGTTCTTAGCTGTACATAGTTCTTAGTATAATACATGTTCTGGTGCAGGCTGTTCAAGATCGTAGTAATTAGAAGTATTTACAGAAGGTCTATATATTACAATAAACGTCTACCGGTTGAGGTTGATGAAGCAGTTACGATTATGACTTTAAAAGATGCAGGCTGTTCGAGATTGTGGTAATCAGAAGTATTTAGAGAAGGCCTGTATAATAGCAGTAGATATCCATCGGTTAATGTTGATGAAGCAGTTATGATTTTATGACTTTAGAAGTTGCAGGCTATTCGAGATTGTGGTAATCAGAAGTATTTACAGAAGGCCTATATATAGCAGAAGATGTCCTTCGGTTAATGATGATGTATCAGTTACGATTATGACTTTAGAAGGTGCAGGCTGTTCGATACCGTGGTATTCAGAAATATTTACATAAGGTATATATATAACAGTAGACGTCTATCGGTTAATGTTGATGAAGCAGTTATGATTCTGACTTTAGAAGTTGCAGGCTGTTCGAGACCGTGGTATTCAGAAATATTTACATAAGGTATATATATAACAGTAGACGTCTATCGGTTAATGTTGATGAAGCAGTTATAATTCTGACTTTAGAAGTTGCAGGCTGTTTGAGACCGTGGTATTCAGAAGAATTTACTGAAGGTGTATATATTACAGTAAACGTCTATAGGTTAATGTTGATGAAGCAGTTACGATTATGACATTAGAAGTTGTAGGCTATTTGAGAGCGTTGTATTCAGAAGAATTTACAGAAGGTCTATATATTACAGTAAACGTCTATAGGTTAATGTTGATGAAGCAGTTACGATTATGACTTTAGAAGTTGCAGGCAGTTTGAGACCGTGGTATTCAGAAAAATTTACTGAAGGTCTATATAATTATGACAGTAAACGTCTATAGGTTAATGTTGATGAAGCAGTTACGATTATGACTTTAGAAGTTGCAGGCTGTTTGAGACCGTGGTATTCAGAAGAATTTACTGAAGGTCTATATATTACAGTAAACGTTTATAGGTAAATGTTGATGAAGCAGTTACGATTATGACTTTAGAAGTTGCAAGCTGTTCGAGATTGTGGTAATCAAAAGTATTTACATAAGGTATATATATAACAGTAGACGTCTATCGGTTAATGTTGATGAAGCAGCTAGGATTATGATTAACATAAATAAGGAAGCCACATATTATTTGCTTAACAAAAATGGCTTACACATGATTTTATTAAGTCACACAACTTTTTTATCCTTCAAAAGGCACTGTATTCAAAGAGATTATATTATATACGGATAAAAATGTATCGCGAATTCACATTAGAGAAATATATTTATTCCCTTTCTATTCACCTTTTAGTCGACCCCTGTACATCTCATTGGGTTTCTGAGACATTCGTATGCTGATATGGGCCCCTAATAAAAATAAATTGCACACTCCTTATCCAAATATTACGGATATACGTTCAGGCGATACAAAATACTGTATTATGTACCTACTAGTATATTAGAGTGGTAAAGTTTGTGGGTGAGCAAGCTCAAAATCAAGAAAACAAAATCAAAGTATTTTCTATTTAAAGTAGGCTTTATTTACAAGCAGTTTTAAAACGTTTGAATGTTTGTAATGACTTTACCACTGACTCGGAAGGCAAAATCAGCAAATCCCTGCCGAGAAAAGTCGTCAAGAAATTTACTGTTTTTACCCGACTGCGTCAGAAGGAGGATAATGTTTTTCGAGCGTATGTATGTATGCCTATTTCTTCGGCATGCGCTACAGCCTAAATGGCTGTACGGATTTTGACATATAAAATGTCGTTTAATTTACCAGAATTGTGTTAGTACAATAAATTTTCAAAATGGTAGCTGCAAATGGGGGAAAAAGAAATTCCTTCCATAAACTCCTCAATGGTGTAGTAATATCGACTTCATAAATGTAACTTTGAACACATTTTATTATACTTACGGATTGGGAGGTCCATAACATCCAAGCTCGGGGATGTACTACCAACATTGTACCTGCTGAAAAGCAGTATTCTTCATGACAAGGGCCTTTCTCCGGACCCTCCCCTTTTATATACGTCCCATGGACGTATATAACATAAGTGGTGACCTTGAATTATACTTGAAGTTAGATCTTGTCAAGTTGCACGCTTTCATTATCTTTTATATTAGTGCCTGATAATAGCTTCTGTAACTAGGTACCTTTATGTCTATGAAGGTACCCGCCTCGCAAGGCTTCGTGAGTCCCTTTTTTTAGTAGAAACCGTAGGCCATTTCACCTCCGCCTAGCTACACCACTAGTTAGGAGTTTTACCTTCGTAAATTATAAGTCTGTACAGTAAATTTAATTGCCCCATTGTCATTTTAACGACTACGGACTACTTTCAAAGAAAAACCATGACCTATAGACCGCCATGCCTTTAAGCCCGGATTCAGGAAGTTGATGCTATTAGTTCCACTTCCAGTCTTTATCATAAAAATGTGATAGTAAACGTTAAAAAATGAATCATTATTATTACTCTAAGCCCCCCAACCCGCATTGGAGCAACGTAGTAGGTATAAAGATAGGAGTAAGACCTGAGAAGGTCATCAATAGTACAATAACCTCTATTAGTGTGCTACATACACTATTATTTGATATACTGTTATTTGATATACTTACTACAAATTTACAATACATTCACAGAGACGCAATAAAATATCAGAAGTTGATAGTATTACGGTGTTCGTACGGTGTAATAAATCACCCGTTCTACCAGCCGCTATCAACCCAGCATACAAACTCAGCAATGTTGGGACCTTGCATCTGTGACAGGCATTTTTACCTCGCCATGATTTCCTGGGGGTAAAGGGCGCGTACATTCTATACTTGGAATTTATTTTTAGAGGCAATTGACCCTTGGCCTAAAGTAGCTTTTATCGCCCATGAAGGTTTATTTTAGAGTTAGAGAACGTCTGCCAAAAAATTGTATCGTAATAATATAATACTCGGTTATTTCGTATCAGTTTCTTTGATGCAATTTACTTAATATTATTTTTGAATCGAATTTCTGACCTACAACAAAAGCACTGGGTCATTAGTCAGGGCTGCTGTATCCAAAATTCAAGTTGCCAGAATGGTCGCCGACCTTCGTTTGAAGAGGCACTTCAAGAAGAAGAATTTCTGAAGTGTAAAGTTAATTTTTACCCGACTGCGTCAGAAGGAGGGTTATGTTTTTCGAGCGTATGTATGTATGTATGTTCATTTCTTCGGCCTAAACGACTGATCGGACTTCGACAAGTGAGATGTCGTTGAATTCGTTAAAATTGTGGTAGTGACCATAGGCTATATAAATTTTCAAAATGGTGTCTGTAAATGGGGAAAAAAAGGGGGGATGTGTGTATTTCTTTCTCTTATCTTAGCAATATGGGTATCCAATGATAAGGTCGTAAAAAGAACATTTCAAAAATATAAATATCATATCATGTTTATATTGCCGTTTTAACAAAAAATGGCAAAAAGTGTACCGTATCATTTCCTTACCCTAAACTAAAACAAAAAAGTCTCAAATAAAATTATCATTATAAAAACAAAAAACCCGACTGCTTAGAAGTTATGAACTGAGAAGAAAAAAGCAAGGATCACTATATCTATATAAAATTCTAAATACATTATGGTGCTGCAGGCGGGGACAAACGTAGTTTTGGTAGATCTTCCCTTCCCCGCAGAAAATATTTTGTCCCCGCTTGCATCACCATAAAGTATTTAAAATTTTATATAGATATAGTGATCCTTGTTTATCTCATTTCAGTTCATAACTTCTATGCAGTCCGGTTTTTTGTTTTTATAATAATAATTTTATTAAATATATACTTTTAACTTCAGGAATAAATTTCATTAACAGTAGTGAATTAACTACACAAAGCTTAACAATATTTCATAGGTTTCTCCACCTGACTACCATACTTACTTTGTTTTGACGAAGACACCTGATGAGTTTATAAATAATGGCAAGTAAGTGCGAGAGTATCTCTATCGAGCTACTTTAATTTTTTAATAAATTTGAACCTCTAGGAACTTTATGGCCCAAAAATGGATAGCAATATTCGTTAAAGGCTTTTTTGGAAAATTATAGATTTGTTGAAGGTTCCAACGGTCCGAATAATAAACAAAAACGAAAAACTAAACTGTATTAAAATTCAAACACATAATAAAAAAAGTGATTTACAAACAATTTGACATAATATTTGTTTCTGGCAATTTTGTTGTTCGAATACGAAATATTATTCTTAATGTTGAATTATATGTTGCCAGGATTGTTAAAGGAGGTCGCCACAGATTAATAAAAGCATGTGACGAAATAACCCCTAAAATGATGTTTATCTGTTAATTTAAGCGAACCACGCTCCGTTGATATTTTGCGGCGAGGTTATTAATATTACCTCCACGGTAACAAGGGTCGAACTCGTCAAACTGCCTGCAATGAAGGGAGCATCAGATAATCCCTTTACAACATAATGTTATGTATGACCAGGGAATTTCCTTATTATGATGTAGTGAGGTACTGTATGTAGGCATATAGGTACAGACGCACATGGATAGTTGTAGAAAATAATATGGTTAGCCTATGTGGTTAAAGGTCTTAGGTTCGAGTCCTGAGTCAGGTTAAAAAAAAATGAATCTCTTATTTCTTTCAAAAAGTCTTAACCCGGACTATTATTCACAATTTCCAATTTTATCATTAATAGATAATTATAAAGTAATCGTTGTCTAAAATAATTATACGCAATATTTTTAACGACTTGTCCGCCACTACACAACAAGAAATAGAAATAGGAGAACAATAATACAGACGGCGAAACTAAACTAAATAATATTCCTTGGTGACTGTAAAACGGAAAACGACGAAAAAGAAATAGCGCCTTCGTAAAAATAAATGGGGCAAAGCTAAAACAGCAAAAAGATAAATAATTAGTTTATAAAAGAATAATTAAGCCGAAACAAAAGGTTTGTGACTCGTGAACGAGTGAAAATGGCTCAGAATTATCTTTGTGACTTTTTTGTGATTTCGTGTTTTTAATTACGAAGTATTTTAAATATAAACTTGGATCATCATTATCATTATCAGCTTATTTGACGGCCGAGTGGCGCAGTGAGTAGTGACCCTGCTTCTGCGTCCTAGAGCGTGGGTTCGATTTCCACATCTGTGATGAGCATGGATGTTTTCCAGTGTCTAGCTGTTTATCTATATATTATAAGTATTTATGTATTTTTAGAAACATCATCAGAAGGGGTCAAAAGGCACAAGCAGAAAAAGAACATTAATCATAATATCAACACGTTTTTATTACAAAACTTCCTTAAATAAAATCAAAATGAAACAATCTGACGGTAATCACAATTTTCTTAACGAGCATTTACATTTTATTACACTTTTACTTTTAACAAAATTAACTGGCAGCATGACTGCACACAAAGAGAACACAAAATATCACAACAACACAAAATCGGCACCTCTATAGTCTATGGTTCGCAATACTGCCAACAGTATAATATATATAAAAATATTCATCAGTTATCATAGTACCCATAACACAAGCTACCTACGCTTACTTTGGGGCTATATAGCGATGTGTGTAATTGTCCTATAATATTTATTTATTTATTTGGCTTACTAAATATCAAGACCATAGGAGACGGAAATTGATTTGGTGCCAGTGTTGATAGTAATTATAAAATCACCGGCACCTTTTATCAAAATATCAATTTTATCAAAAGCTTATCATATCCACCACAGTCAAAAGCACGGGTGTGTACCACTCCAAATTCCTAACTCCAGAATGAGAATTTTTGCATAGAATGTCTTGGAAGAAAGAAAATCTTAATATTTTACAGCTACATAAAGCTTACCTCTCCACTAAAGTAGAAGTACCTAATAATGTATCAGCGGTTCTTAAGAACGCAGGTACGTAGTTAAGAAATTAAAGTAAGGCTAAGTGGTTAAATATCAACTTAGATTATGAATTAAATTAGCGTTAAAATTGGTGAAAACAATTTTTTTTAATTTAATTAACGGATACTCATCTACCCCTAGTTATGACACCATAAGAATGCCTTTTACCATCATTAATCACAATATTTAATTAAAATGTCAAACGAATTTACACTTTACTTTAAGTAGATAAATTTTGTTAAACCTTATCCAAGAAATTTAATATTCGCTCTTTAACAATTAGTGATTACAATATAAATTATAAATATATTTATTTTCGGAGAGAAATTCATATAAGCTATCATACGAATTCGGTACCGACAGATAGTATCAGAAAAGTCTTAAAAAAGGTTATTATATAATCATTATTTAATTAAAATGTAAGACAATCATTTATTTTACTTTTACAGATTTAAATAAATGCTAAAGCTTTTTATCCAAAAAATATATTCGCTGTATAACAAATGATAGCATTATAGAAACGTCACTTTCGTCCTCTATTATGTCTCGCATCCTTATTCCTTATCTACCGCTGTCAGTAGCCAGTTATTATTTCTCACTGAACTTACTGAAGGAGCTCTTATTTATCTGTAATGAAAATTCTATTGTACAGAAATATTTCCTGGCTTAGATTTACTCGAATTTATGAGGTTATATCAACTTTGTTGTCTTTTTATTCAAATAACGAGTGGTATCTCGAAAGTTTGCGCTACGGGAAGGGAAGTCTTGACAGCAAATGTGAATAACAGAACAGAGATTGCATTGTAAAGATGTGCCAACTTGTTCTGTTTGTTTTTTAGAAATCTTGGCAACTGTGGACATAATACATGTAGTAGTATTAATTCATGCACTACAAACTCGCTTTAAATTTTTATGAGATTTATTATATTAGAGCTAGACGCCGTATGCTAGAGAAATAGCGTATTAACTTTGTTTGACACCAATCATAGTTATATCTACTTACTAAAACTTTATCTGTCGGCTATTAATAAACCAACATACTAAATGAGAAGCCGATAGGTAACCTGTCTTACATTTGCAGAAAGGACACTGACCATTTTCATACATCGCTGGGCCCAAAATTTGAAAAACCGTTACAATGTCTAAATAAGTGTCATTCGGTAAATAATAATAAATAGTTTTAAATATGTTTAATTTCAGTTTAATTGGCAATTGCATACTCAAAATATGAGAACAAATTCACGAGTTAGGTTATGTGGGTTATTTGACATATATGTACGACTTTGCAATTATCAACCTATTTTTATAGTCAGAATCTGTCGACTAATTCAATTTCAATAAGTTTTCATTATATTATAATCTCAGAATAGAGATTTAATGATAATTTATTTGTCAAATTGAATTGATTTAATTCGTTTTAATTGAAACTTATGGCTTTCAATTAAATTGAGTAAATTGTAAAATGCACGATACCAAGAAATAATATACATATTTAAAAAAATATTCTTTTATAGTTTGCAATTGAGAATTCTATTTATTTTTGGTGTTTTTGATTTATAAAAAAATAAAGAATTTTTGAAGATACATTTTATTGTTGTAACGTGTTGGGCCCAAAATGGTCAGTCTCCTTTGTGTAAGTGAGAAGAAACAACCATTTAGATGCTTCTATATATAAAATATATTATAGGCTAACGTTCTAGTACAGTAGAAATAGAGTTTATGTAAACATAAACAACAGATGATATTTAATTGTATACTTAAGCGTGAAGACTAATCTGTACTGCAATATTCTCAGATGTAAATTAAAACCACTCGTTATATTGAGAAGCACTTAGGATTCATTTACAAAGCAATGCCGCTCACATCTTACGGTCGTCTAGAGATACCTACGAGTAGGTACTGTTACAGTCGATCGGACATACTATCCCAGGTCCTAGGGCCACGAAACTATCGTTGAAAGGCTAGTATTAAATAGTTAGTATTAATACGTATCGCTATCTAGCTAGAAAACAAGCGTAGCTTGTGTTATGGATACTATGACAACTGATAAATATTTTTTATATGAGTATATTATACATAAATACTCATAACGTATAATAGATATATAACGTATAATAGGATGTGGGAATCGATACCATGATCTTGAATGCAGACGCAGGGTCACTACCCACTGCGCCACTCAACTGTCGAAACTGTCACAAAGCAATACATTCCGATTGGTATAAAAACTAAGTCATGTACTTTATTTATCATATACTTTATTGTTGTAGCATTTGCTACGAGCTTATATGTAAAAGTAGGTATATATCAACTACTAATACTAAAAATCTTAACCATAATCTGATTACTTGGTTCTTAAAACCAAGGGAACACCGCAAGTAAAACCACATAGAGCACGTATAAATCCGCTTTTAGAAAATACTCAGAAGTACAGCGGCACTATTTTATAGCTTAACTCACTTTCGGTCAAAGACGCCCGGAGCGTAAAGTAAATTAGCTTTGAATATTTTGGTTCTAACCCTTTGGGTAAAAATCATAATATTAAAAATAAAAAGTCTTATAATAATAATAAATTAAAAGCAAAAATCTTTTTTAAAAGAACCTCTTACGACCTCCGTGGCGCAGTTTGACGACCTCCGTGGCGCAGTGGTATGCGCGGTGGACTTATAAGACGGAGGTCCTGGGTTCGATTCCCGGTGGGGCAGATTGAGATTTTTCTTAATTTGTCTTGGTCTGGCTGGTAGGAGGCTTTCGCAGTGGCTAGTTACCACCCTACCGACAAAGACGTACAGCCAAGCGATTTAGCGTTCCGGTACGATGTCAGGTGTGATAGCAGTCAAGGGCCAACTTGTAGTCGATAAAAAAAAAAAAAAACCTTTTATTTAAACGCTCTAAAAAGAAGAAAATAAAAATTCCTTAAAAATTTCAACTATCAACTTATAACCTCATTATATACAATTAATATGATCATAAAAGCTTCTCGCGAGGTTTAATTACCTACCAGTATATAATTAAATTAGCAGATCAATTTGCATAACTGAATTACTACTAGATTATCTACAAATCGCGCGGTAAGCTTTTATGATCATATAAATTAAAAATCATATAAATAAAATAGATAGATAGATATAAGAGATAGATAGAAGTGTCGCGGACTATTTTGTAAAACTTTTTAAGATATATAAAGTTCTCATACATTGTTTTCAATTATACCCAATAGTTACAGCAGCGCATGCGGATAAACCCGATTTAACATATTTTTCGGTTCTATTTGCGCTATAAAATGTTCAATAATTCGGCTAATATATATAATACAAATATAAAATAGAGCTTATAATACTTCCCAATAATGTAACTTTTTATTGGCAAAAATTTTTTAAAATCAGATCTGTAGTTTCGAAGATTAACCCCAACAGATCGATTTACAAACATACAAAGTTACAAACTAAAAAACTTTACCTTTTTATAATAATAGTAAATTGTAGACATGCATTAAAAATATCTATTCTGCCATTTTGTATGCTCTGCCATATTAGATTAAGAATGATGTCACACACCATACCATACATTGTCATCTCAACCGGATGAAGGTGTCTGCTTTAAAATTGAGCTCAAAGATTCCACCTGAACAAACATACTTACAATGCAAGTTAAATAAAAGCTATTAAAAAGTATGAAGTTGGATGCATATACAAGAAGATTTTTACGTCAAAGTTAAAAGTTGGATGCGTACACGCGGTTCTCGTTAAAGGCTCTTAAGGTGCGTTTACGCTTAGGACCAGAGCGGAAAAGCTTTGCTACTGTTCGTTCACAGCATCTAGTGTGTATGTGTTGGGGTCTTGTCCAATAAAACCACAGGTTTCCAGGTAAAAAACGACTTAATTCGGGAAAGTAGCTGGTGACGCTTCGGCGGTTGGCTTCTTTCAAAAATGTGTCAATTGAGTTTGACATCTTCCATCGCTGTCACCAGCTACGTTACTTTTTCGCCCTTTATTGGTTACAAATAAGTATAATTACAATATCTATCGTTTGCGTCGCGTACAGTATGTATAAAACAAGCCTCCAACTATCCTCAAACATTTTTGTGTTCATCAATTAGCGGAGCACATATGAGCCCGAGCAGAACACTCGTGCGATGCTCGTCGGCCATTCCAAACTCCACGAATTCGTGTTCGGCTATCGCTCGGTTCGTGCTCGGCTAAACGTAGAGGAGCTTTACGATTTTTGTGTCTTCATGTTTTGACACTGATAACTACCGCATTCAGAAGTACTAGCAGCTAATAAAAGGGGTTCGTCGTTGTATTTCACTGCCGATACTAAACAACTGGTTTATTACGCTCATTTCATTGCTCTCACATTTTAGCTTCTGTAGTACTTTTATCTGTTGTCTTTCGGAATTTGTTACCCTTAAGTTATTGCTGTATATACGAGTATGTACCGAATACGACATGTTATTATTGTAGAAGTGAATGTTAGCATCTTTATATGTTTATATTTATGTTGGCTTGTAAGTTAAATAGAAATATTAGTTAATGGATTCCAGATTACTGGTTTTAAAATTTCTATCTATGAACTCGGTGCCAACCAAGTTTAAGGAACATTTATTTAACGTAGTAAAGCAGTTTGTGGGTTCTAGGTAACGTCCTTAAAGTAGAAACCTTGGCTGGCACCGACTCATAGATATGCTTAAGTAAATGAAAGCTACTAAATGACGCAGTTATTTCTTACTTTTTAGTGCGTTTTGAGTTTTGAGTTTTTTGTTAAAAATTTTATTTCTTACTTTTTAGTGATTTATCGACACGTAACTTACTCGTACTGTACTATCATAGTATATTATACGGCACTAGTAGCCAAAAACCTACCGATACTTAAAAGAAAATCGCTGCAAGTGTGCCTATAAAATTTGAAGAGATTCTTCAATTTTCCCAGGATATCATCATCAGACCCTAATATGATGACTATGGGACCATATTGGAAGTGTAATAAAAAAAACTTTCTAATAATTTTTTCTTTCTAATAAAAAAAACAATTATCAAAATCGGACAATTTTGTAAAAAGTAATGCATGGTCATACAATTACGTGTCGAATTGAGAACTTCCTCCGTTTTTTTTCGTCAGTTAAAAAAGTAATACAGGTTTACCTACTAAAGCAACCAACTAATTACAATCGCAAAAATTACTCTGAAATCAACATTTTTAAATATTTTACTCAGTGCCTACCAAATTAGAGAAACTGAGATAGAACGCAAGTACGTGAGAATAAATAAAAAAAAATTCTTCAATATTAGATTTACGATTGACATCAATCTCGAAGGACCTAAGCCACCGACGTCGCTGTTACATGATCAAGACTTTTACCTTGCCTCTTTTACAAAATCAACTACAGTGAATAACGGTTATATACTGCCATTGACCCCAATGCTTCTGCAGGGAGCACAATGGACACACAGTCTGTGAGGCTGACCAGCACCTCCTCCTTACATAAATACGCATAATCAACTCATATACCTACTGAAATTATTATACTCCACGAAGTTCCACCGACAGAAACATGGCGACGCTTTTGCTGACAGCCACGAACTCCGCCTGCCGAAGCAAAGAAATCTTGAGCTTTACGGGCCCCATGATGTCACTAAGAATTGCCTTTCGGGGCAGTTCTAAGTTATGCATGCATATTTGACAATCTGAAAATCCTAACCTATCCCTCATTCCTTTCCCAAAAGTTCTTCAAACAAAAAATCCATACCAAAAAATTTTTTTCGCCGTACGAGACAAAAACGCTTTTAAAAAAATACATAAAATAAAAATTTGTGTTTCGCTTTTTTAAATAGGTTTTTTGTTGACTTTATACTCACAAATGTCGAATATAAAGCTACACATACACTGTTAACTTTTTGTATTTATGTGTCTCCATAAATATAAATATACAAGTTCAGAAGTTTTAATTTTTATAATCCCGTAGATATTTTTCTATGTAAAAACAATTCTGGTAGATCTTTTTTCGTTATGCAAACTCTGTCAAAACTACTACGAAACGAGTTTTGATAGTGTTTCATCTAATTAGGTTCATTAGGTGAACCGTCAAGGTGTGTCCAGACTTGCGCGATTCGCCAAGTTCATTGAATCATACGACTTTGTTGAATACTCATAACATGCCGTGCAATGACTACGCACTAAACATTCGGAACACGTCAGCAAATAGTAATGCTCGACATTTAGCTAATGCCGTTACGTTGTTGACACGCTTGCCGTTTGTAGATTACCGAGTTGACCGAGAATGTCGACAGTTCGACACACACACATTGCTCGCCGAATCACGAGTACCCGCGCGGACGACTAGGGATACGAATAACACTTGGCAAATCCCGCATGTCTGGTTGCACCTTAGATGAATTCAACCCCTTTCTACAGTGAGCACAAAAATCACGCTAATTTAGCTTACTTATGTCCTGGATTAGGTATCTACCACGATACGAAGCGATACTGTTACGATATAGCGATACGATTTTTTTCTTAAGACGGCAAGGTTGTCTAGGCAATTGTGCGTGGTGGTACCTTGACTAAGGCCCAGCTGAAAATCAATGTTGCATGTTTTTTTTTAAGAGCATGCAGCTATATACTGAGCTGGGTCCTTTTTCTGGGTTGTGCCACACATCGCAGGGTATTGTCCTGGCGACTAATGAACAAGTTGTGATGTGTGGCATAATTACATTAATAAAGATGTTTCTTTCTTTCTTTCATGCTAATTATATTCAGCTCCTATTTCATCTCTTTATGCTAATTATATTCAGCTCCTATTTCATTCAGTGATGTTCAAACTTTGAATAATCAAGTCATAGCCGTCCGCTGATAAAGTTAATCTGAGCAATAGCTCATATAGCGACTTATGAGTCCAACCCTGGTTCTCTCTCTCTTAAATGTGAAAGATAACTAAAGAACGCCTGCGGTCTCACCTGCGTAGTTCACGTTGCTATGTGAATTTGTGATAAAATTTAGCATATGTGTTATCGTGATGTGAAAGCTAAATTATTGTAAAATTTTATCAAAAGCCATTTTTTAATAAAATCTAGCCTATATGTTACCCTTATGTGAAAGCTATATTATTGTAAAATTTTTATCAACAGCCATTTTGTGATAAAATCTAGCCTATATGTTACCCTGATGTGAAAGCTATATTATTGTAAAATTTTATCAAAAGCCATTTTGTGAAAAAATTTAGCCTATGTGTTATCCTGATGTGAAAGCTACATTGTTGTAAAATGTTATCAAAAGCCATTTTGTGATAAAATATAGTCTTATGTGTTATCCTGATGTGAAAACTATATTATTGTAAATTGTTATCAAAAGCCATTTTGTAATAAAATCTAGTCTATGTGTTATCCTGATGTGAAAGCTACATTGTTGTAAAATGTTATCAAAAGCCATTTTGTGATAAAATATAGTCTATGTGTTATCCTGATGTGAAAGCTACATTATTGTAAAATTTTATCAAAAGCCATTTTGTGATAAAATCTAGCCTATATGTTACCCTGATGTGAAAGCTATATTATTGTAAAATTTTATCAAAAGCCATTTTGTGATAAAATCTAGCCTATATGTTACCCTTATGTGAAAGCTATATTATTGTAAAATTTTATCAAAAGCCATTTTGTGATAAAATCTAGCCTATGTGTTATCCTGATGTGAAAGCTACATTGTTGTAAAATGTTATCAAAAGCCAGTTTGTGATAAAATCTAGCCTATGTGTTATCCTGATGTGAAAGCTACATTGTTGTAAAATGTTATCAAAAGCCAGTTTGTGATAAAATCTAGCCTATCTGTTATCCTGATGTGAAAGCTACATTGTTGTAAAATGTTATCAAAAGCCATTTGGTGATAAAATATAGTCTATGTGTTATCCTGATGTGAAAGCTACATTATTGTAAAATGTTATCAAAAGCCAGTTTGTGATAAAATCTAGCCTATGTGTTATCCTTATGTGAAAGCTATATTGTTGTAAAATGTTATCAAAAGCCATTTGGTGATAAAATATAGTCTATGTGTTATCCTGATGTGAAAGCTACATTGTTGTAAAATTTTATCAAAAGCCATTTGGTGATAAAATCTAGTCTATGTGTTATCCTGATGTGAAAGCTATATTATTGTAAAATTTTATCAAAATCCATTTTTTGCGTGAAAGAGTAACAAACATACAAATTTTCGCCCTTATAATATTTGTAAAGGTATTCAAAATTGTCAAAAAGTCGTCTAAAAATTGACTTACTAAAGAAAAACTAAGAAGAATCTTTATAAAGAACCAGCCTGATCTTCCGTACAAAATGTTGCTTCAAGTGTACAAAACTTTTAATTAGTTCACAGTCATGCAAACTTTGTAAAGGTGAATAGCAACACCATTGAAATTCAATTATAACTTTTTTAATCGGCAACATCTAATCGAGTATTATTTTGTTAATACAGCTTTCGATTGGATTTATTGTGTGTCCAAAATGTTAAACCGTGGTAATAACCGATATTTAAATGAGTAAATTAATTTATCTGCTATTATGTTATTATAAAAGATCAATTATTATGAAGTACTAATCGGGTATTATTTTGTGAGCAAATTGTAATGCAATTTATGCTATGTTAAAAATATTATATTGGATAAATATCCGATACGATTTATAAATGGGTATGCAACGGATTCTTTGCCGATATTTCAACATGCATTTGTATTTTTAACCGACCAACCGAATTGTATTTGTATTTATTTCGTTAAATTATAGGCTGAAATTATTTTCTTCGTTCTCGTAAGGTCTCTTCAGCTAAATACTGTTTGATACCCATCCACGGCTCAAAGGTTAAACAGGCAAACTTGGCACAATGATAGGTACAGTATAATCTGGTAAAACTCTTAGGATACTTTTTGTCCTACTATAATCCTACTATTATCGAAGCAACAAAAGGAACAAAGATATCAGAATTTATTCTCCAACAGGTATTCGTTATGATCTGTCGAAAATATCACCGTTTTCATACAGCTAAAATCTCCTAGTAAAGTTCGGTCCGGGATCCGAATGGATGATACTTTCAATGACACTTTGATCTCCTATTCGGAGCGTTCAAAATATTTTATCGTAATAATATCATTCAGGATTTCGGAAACAGTTTTACCATACGTTAGACTTTTAAACTAACTTACTATAGCAAATCACTCACGACCAATGCCATACTTTGGTAGAGAGTTTAAGTTAAATATAGTTGTAGTGGTATATATAGTAGTAAGTTAAATAAAATATGAACGGAATTACAAAATTAACAAGTTAGCCTGTTTAGATGTTTTCTTATTATTAGAGGCAACAAAAGAAACATAAATGTTCATATTACTTAAGTCAGTTTTAAGTTTTAACGTTTTTAAATATCAATTCTTCACCATTATCAGCCTATTAGCGGCCAACAAGGCCAGGCTCCATTATATAGGGGAAGGGATATGGAGGTAGACCTACCACGCTGCTCCAATACGAGTTGTTGGGCTCCATGTTTTATTTATCAACGATCTGCATGAAGACGATGGACCGACTGGTTAATATGCTCCCCCAGAGGCACGGGGATACTTGTAACGCTACCAACTTCCAAATATTTCTTAAAAGAAAGAAAAACTCAGAACTGTTCCACAAACCGACCTAGGATTAGAACCCAAACCTCATGATCAAAGCCACATTGGCAAACCAATAAGGCAGTCACATCATATTTACATATTTTTTTTTATCGACTAGAAGTTGGCCCTTGACTGCTATCACACCTGATGTTAAGTGATGATGCAGTCTAAGCTGGAAGCGGGCTAACTTGTTAGGAGTGAGACGAAAATCCACACCCGTTTCGGTTTCTACACGACATCGTACCGGAACGCTGAATCGCTTGGCGATACGTCTTTGTCGGTAGGGTTGTAACTAGCCACGGCGAAAGCCTCCCACCAGCCAGACCAAGACAAGACATTAAGAAAAATCTCAATCTGCCCCGCCGGGAATCGAACCCAGGACCTCCGTCTTATAAATCCACCGCGCATACCACTGCGCCACGGAGGTCGTCGTATTATGTATAAGAAAATCTTCTTGTACCTATAGCGCATTGAAGTAGGTATATTTACTTTCAATTCTATTGTTCTCAAAGGTGATCGCAATACCACAAACAGAAAGTCTTTATCCTAGGGTAATGTAATAGCCTTGTAAGCAATTTATTGGATACGCACACCTGACACCGCTCTCTAAGGGCTAACGCTAAAACTGGCGCGGGTGCGGGCGACCGCCGCGGGCCACAAAACCGCGCGCGGGTACCCGTCGCGGCGCCCGTCTCAGTTAGCGCTGCTAGTATAATTTTGATGTCGAGCGTGTACAGTTGTGTGGAGTAGATTACCATGGATTATTTACTAATTTATTATTTGGCAAAAAGACGTCAACGAAAACAACGTCGACTGCATAACCTGTTCTTGATAAGTAGGTTACTCAGCGGAGAATTCGATAATTCATTTGCCATATCCATACTTACATACTGGCCTAAATTGTACCTCAATTATTACGCGCTCTGTATCGATGTTCATGACTGTACCTAAACTCCGGCGCGTGTGACCGTAGCATCTAGCGGCGCTCGACTGATTTGTAGAAACAAACCCGCTCGCGTGTGCCCGTCGCGGGCGCCCACGCCGTGTGCCCGCCGCCCGCCGCGCGGGTGAGAATCCGCCACCCGCGCCCGCGCTCCGTCGCGCTGTCCATACTATTTTTCATTATACACCCGCGAGCATGCAACCGCGCGAGTTTTAGCGTTAGCCCTAAGGCGTATCTAGACATGCGGGATTCGCCAAGTGCGGAGTGTATTGAATCACAGTACTCAGTGTTTATTCGCTTAGTTTGAAACGCAATGTACCCTAAATATTGAGAAACTAAGTTAAATATTGGGCTAAATACTGAATCGATGAGACAGTTGTAAAAGTATGCCTTTAGGAACATCATCAGAAGAAGTCAAAAGGCACAAGCAGGAAATCAGCATTAATAAAAATATCAACACATTTTTGTTACAAACTTTCTTAAATCAAATCAAAATGAAACAATCTTATATTAAACACTTTTTTAATTTAGTTACAGTTACAGTTACAGTAATTAGGCCGCAAAACTGCCTATGCTAGAACTAGAATTGATAATGTTCGCAATTTAATAAACCGTCCTTTATATAGGTAAGCCCAAAACGCCGCAGAGTACATTCTTTTTTTATGATTTTCGTCTCTAGACTCTAGCCTTTTAAAGCGCATGGTTCAATGCTGAAACAATACAGATAAAAACTATATGAAACGATCCGGTAACAAGTATACTTATTGACTGGCTAAACGAGTTGTCTAAATACGCTGCCAGATGGATTCACCAAGTATTGAGTGATGGCAGTATAAAGTGTTTCAATACACTCGGTATTGAAACACTGTACTTTGTAGGGGTTTGCGTAATTCACCGCACATGAAATACGTTCTAAATATTGGTTTATTTTACAAATAAATACAATAACTAAATAAATATTATGACCTTACTAATAAACTAACCAAAAATGGCTATGTGGTTAGTTTATACGCGGTAGAAGTGGGTGCGAGGGGTATACCAGCGAAGTATCTCTATAAACTGCTAAAAGACCTTGGCCTTACTAGAAGTGCAGTAAGCTCCATATTGGAACGAGTGTCCAAAGCTGCTCGAGTAGGGTCCTTCCGTATTTGGCTGGGCAGGAAGAATAACTTGAATAGAGGAGGTGAGTGTTGACGCGCGTCACTAAGGGTACCCTTAAACCTACAACCGTGTCACAAGTCTCGGGTTCTGTTCGGAGTTTTTCTCTCAGCCACGCGATGGACCCGGCACCCGCACAGTGAATCCATGGAATGCTAAGATATTCGTCTCTCATTTATTACTTTTTAACAATATGTTTTGATTGTATATTTCCTATAAAAGTAACGTACCAGCGCCATCTTCTTACACTCATTCATTCGTGTTTACATTGTGCTAGGCAACGTATTACCTACTTTGGTCATAAAAGTAATTTAAATTTGCACAATATCATTTTCAGTCATACAAATTCTTTTGTTTTATATACATTTCACCCCCCATTTCCAGTACTAAATATTCGGCCAATGTCAAAAAATCATATTTGACATTTGGCTAATGCTGACCCATGGAAACGGTTCAGTATTCGTCAAATGCAAGCGTGACTACACAATTATATACATATTTGAATATACACACATTGCTCGCCGAATTACAGGTAGATATCCGCCTAACTGCTAGTTGTTCGAAGGACTTTCAGCACTTGGCAAGTCCCGCATGTTGAATGCGGCTTTAGACAGGTTTTAGCAGTTTATATGGTCAACAAGCATCCTTATTACCGTGATCCTTTCATATAATAAGCATTTATCTGTTCACAATAACTGTCCCGTTAATCCATTGGTTAGTCTGGCATTTGGAAATTGAAGTATTACGACCCTTGCGAAGAGTAAGACGTTAAGCCCTTAGTCTGCATGCAGGAGCAGCATGGTAGTTTGAAGCTTCAGATTCACTCTCTTCTAAGTAGAGACATCAGCCCTGTAGTCAGTCATTAATAGGCTGATGATCATGATGAGGAAGAATTCTTAACACTTGGTATTGTAATAAATAGCTGACTTAACTAGAAAGATACCTAATCAAAGGATATTGGCGAGAGTGGCCTTACAATTTTAAAGCATCGTTCAGATACCAGATTGTGTTAATTAAAACTGCAACTTTATAATTATACTTGTATAAAAAAATTGGGATTTGTTATAGATGGGGATCACAATAAAAAAATAACAAAATGCCAGCATAGCGATATATGATAGATAGATAGATATTCACTTAAATATTTAGCTAATATTTACAAGTATATGTTGAACATATTCCTACATATTTACTATCCTGATACAATTCAACAGTAACACCTTCTAGTAGCTCATTTTTTATTAATAAATATTTGAGGTTATAAGATAAAAGCTTCCATATCTCTTTTCTCCCAATTTTTCAAACTTACTTACCATTTACTTTTTTCTAGTTACGTTATGTTCTACAACTGCTAATAAGTTTCTATTTTGAACGCTACCGTTTTCTTCGGGTCCAAAAGTACATACAATCTCGCCATTCTCCTTTTAAAAATCAGAAATTTATCTCATTAAAACATTTTATTATTTTCCTATCCGTTTCTGACATAAAAGGCATTCCACATACAATCATTGATTCATGAATATTAGATAAATTTTCTATAATATAATCGACATTTACAAATGGAAACTATTTTAAACCACTAATCTGCTAAATACTTGAAAAATGGTCACGAAATTCTGAACTTTTCAATTCCCGATTTTATTTTAATGAAAACGCTGATCTCAACGGTTCAATAAATTTTCATGTTCTCGCAAATCTGCGATAAAGATTCCGTTTAAGATTTTCTGAATTCCTTTTGGTTTGAAGCAATTGTGACTACATTGAATTAAAGAGATGCGCACCTTTTTATCTTTTTGCACAAAAGAAATCGCTTTAATTACTAAGTAGCCAAATCATTATATTTTATTTAGTAGGTAAAGCAGAGCTTTTTGTGACAGAGAGTTCGTCTGGGGGAACTACCACCATCTTTAATTCTACTGCCAAACAACATTGCTGTGCATGTATCATCATCATCATCATCATTATCAGCCTATTAACGGCCCACTACAGGGCCAGTCCTCCCACCTCATGATGATAGTGACTGGGACCGACGGCTTAACGTGTTCTCCGAGGCAAGGGGGTATAACACCTTCAACTTCCAGACTGGAATGTACTGAACATTTCATAGAAGAATGAAAAAGCTCAGAATTAATCCGTGACTCGACCCAGGGATCGAACCCAGGACCTCGTGATCGAAACCATATAGGCTAACCACTAGACTAACGAGGCAGTCTGTGCAAGTATAATTGTTAAAAAAATTTTAGAACAGAACAATTTCCGTTACAGCAAACAAACTAGTCCATCGATTGAAAACGTGACGGAAGTACCGCCGATGTGTTTATAGAGTGCTTTCATGATAGGCACCGATTCAGAACTGCTATTCAGTTTGGTCGCTACATTTTCTAGAAAACGCCTCTTATTTACATTTAAATCAGTGTAGGTATAAGTGAACTACGAGTGAATAATAATTTAATACAACTGACTCGTCACGATATCTCTAAAACAACAAACTTAATGATCCTGAAATTTGTCATTGTTCTCATTTCCTAATATAGACGCTCACTAAGAATAGGTTTCTAGATATTCCCAAAGCTATGGAATCTAATAAAACTGCTGAGCACAGCCAGTTTAGTCTAATATCGACGTTAATACAAGGGAAATACCACTGACTAATCAGGCGACCTTTAAAACTGCTAATTTTAACATGGGGGTATTTTAGGGGCGAATAAACCAATTCCTGAAAAGCCGTCAACGCATTAGCAGTGCCTCTGGTGTTGCAATTGTACATGTGCGGCGGTAATCACTTAACATCAAGAGACCCGGATGCTCTTTTCCTGCTTTAATTACTATAAAAGAACTAGCATACCATACCATACACGCATTTGTCTTGGAAATTATAGTTACTCATATAAATAGTAAATTTAACGCTTACTACGAACGAATTTCTCGTTATTCCCGTGGACAAAACCGCTGGGCACAGCTAGTTTCTTCTATATTTGTATAAGGTAGTGTGTTATAACAAACAAGTACGGGTTATTTTAACTTCAGATTAATGGGCTAAATATAGATATGAATCAAGTTTCATAATTCGCAGAGGCGAGGAAATTGGCCACGTGGGCACGGGCTATGAATAATGATTTTCTACCCTTCCAAATCAACTTACTTATTCCTTACTTAAATATCCGTCATAATATTTTCATTTTTATTTAGTTCTAGCGGACGCCCGCGACTTCGCCCGCGAGAAAATCAATATAACCTTTCAAGAACACGAAACGAAATTATACGTGTAACACTACCATATTTAATCATGCCATAACCATATTTTATCTGTCATTCCGTGTCGCGTACTTTCGTGTTGTCTATGGTTTGAGTGTGTCTGTGTCGATCGGCCACCGCCATGTTTTGCTACATTCAGACAGCAACGAGTCGTCGAGCTTTAAGGTGCGTAATGCGTGTGAATATTGAAACAATTCTAACTTACATCATTGTATTAGATTCATCTTTAGTGTAATTGATATTGAAAAGTACTAGAGTAGGTATTATTAGTGATACCATATTGTAAATTTATGCATAATGATTCGAGCGATTAATTTGGGAACTGTATTGCAATAAATGGTTGAATTTGTGATTATGACTCGATGATTTTAATTTATTTATCCCTTTCTGAGATGCCTTTCACATAAGTGATCAAAGGTACGTAACATTTTTTTTATAGATACCGTTAAAAGATAGATATGTTTTTGCATACTTTTGTAACTGACTTCAAAAAAGGAGGTTATCAATTCGATCTGTATGTATGTAATATTTCTAAAACTGCCAAGTTTAAGGAACCGTCGTACGAAGGTTTGTGGGTTCTTAGGGTGGTCCTTAAGGTGGACCTTGGATGACACTGACTTCATAGATATGCTTAAGTAAATTAAAGCAACTAAATGATACAATTATTTTTCACTTTTCAGTGTGTTTTAAAGTCAGCATTATTTTTTTTAATTTTCAGTATGTTTTGAAGTCGGTTTAATTTTTTATTAAAATTTTTTAGTATTCCTAATGACAAACATTTCCTAGCATACATTAGTTTTGCTCATAGGAATTGGGGAGCATCGTCGACGTTAGCTTCCATGTGGCTTGTATTTCCGTCATTTCAAAAAAATATTTTTGAGCCAATTTACATCAAATCCTCCCAACGAACAACTAACTATTGGAGAATTTCGCATAAAATCCGTTAGGTGCCTGCCTACTTTTAAAGATTTAAATTTTTATGATTATATTAGGTTTGATTAATAATACAAACAAAAAGAGTTTGCTTTATTCTATGTTATGATTATTTTGTAACAATCTCTGTAAAACACAAGCAGGTAATCAGATAAAACAAATTATACCGTAGTCGTGAGAAGCTTACGTAAACAAAATAAGTACTACGTTTAATTGAGTGGGCAGGATTATCTGTTCATAACGCAAAACATTTTTAGTAAGATTAACTATTACTTACATATATTTTGAAGTGAATTGGCTGCGAGTCTTTGTTATAGTGTTCAAATGGGAAAGTACTGTTACCACAGGGTGTAATGCAATCTTTAAACTATTGCGTCACGTTGTGATGATTTGCTCTGGTACGCATGGTCCACGCTATAATATGTGGCATAAATCTATTACTATTGGCCAGTTCTCGACTAGGACCCACATTGTTCTACCGTATTAAACACCCGTCCGCTACTTGAGGTTTAATTACTAAATTCCGACATCAGATAGACAAACACATTAAATAAGGTAGAGAAATAATTAATAATAACTAATTAATTAATAAATGGAAACTGATTCCATTCCCAACAAATTGACACTTCATATTTTTACACGACGATGTTTATATTTTATACACTATAGTACCAACATCATTGTATAAAGACACCTCTATTTTGATGATCGAATTCACGGAGTCGACGAAATCACATAGTGTTACTATCGATGATAGGCTCTCAACAACGAATTGAAACTATAGTGACAATTTATAGTGTTATAACCGTTCGATAAATTTAAATTTAACAATAAAACAAGTTAACTGTGAAACTTCTTACAAGTCAATTGATATCATGCAATAAGAACAGAATCAATTTCCATACTATGACGTAAGCGATCTTATTTTATTTTTACTTTACTCTATTTATAATATCGTAATTTGGTAATTCCTACATTCTGACTATATACCTATTTAGAGAGAGAGAGAAACCTACAACCGCTCCATCTAGTTGATCATTAAAGATCTATTAATTACCAAGGCCTGCCAACTATCCCTCGTCCTATAATTTACAATATAGATTTAGAGATCTACGTGGTGTTGCATCTATCTACTAGATGGCGCTAAAGTGCCAAGTGCCCACCCACTCTAAACGAAATATCGATTTAAAATGTATCCCCTTTTTTTTCTTGACTACATAAATTCATTTATTTATTACCCCGTCAACCTCTCCGAAGAGTCAAAGCACTTAACCTTCAAATCCCTGAGTACAAAAAAATAAACTTCCCCCGATAAATCACTTAACTAAATAGTTACCTACAAAATTCGTTCATATTAGTCAAGTGATGTAATATTTCAACCTACTAATTTTTAAATTACAATGGGTATATAATTTTATTATGTTTCCCTTTTTTTTTTTTCTAAAGATAAACAATATCTAGACCTAATTACCATAAACAACCGTCCATGTATTAAGCCCTGTTTAAACTATGCAAGTTTTATGGAAATCGACTCAAGCTATATTGAATTAATAAAAAGTACTTACAGAAATTTTCTGCTCCTAAACCACGCTGTAAATATTTTCTTTTTTCTTTCACTAAATAAATACACGTCAATATACAAGGCAAGTCACACGTGAACCCTCTAAACGTCAGAAGCGAACTGTCGTCTGTCGCCCAGATGTCAAATAGCTGCCAAAATTCCACAAACCGCTTTGTATTTGTGTGTACACTGTAGTTGAGTGTTTTTTATGATATTTGGGATGGTTAAAATGTTTTTTGTTGAAGCCTTTTAGCGAATGCAATAACCAGATGTGGTTCTGGGATTTCCAAATGTAATTTTATGTCAGCGAGTAGGTAAGTACCCATTAGATATTGTTACAACGTCTTTAAATAAATTAAAGATGTCCCAAAGCCTAAAGACCAAAGTCTTCAACGAGTGTGTCCTGCCGGTATTAACTTATAACGCAGAAACGTGGACACTAACTGTTGGCCTGGTTCACAAATTCAAAGTCGCTCATATGCCGTAAATATTGCTTTTAAGAATAAAAAGATTGCTAATGAAATTACTATGTGTGTGTGTGTACACAGTGCAGTGCGCTAAAATACATATTTTAGCTGATTACGAGCAAAATGTCACATATTTTTGTTGGATGTAATTTATATGCATATATGAAGCTTACATCAACAATCAATGTTTATAATTCGCTCTGTCTGTGTTTATTTGTTGATATAATCGGCTAATTTTTGACACTATCGGATTGTAAATTTTTTTTTTTTATACGGGAACGGGATCTACGAAGCTGAAATCACGAGCATACATAATATAAAAAATTAACATTTTATTTATCTCACACAATAAATTAGAGGAGTTACGACGCGTGGTTACAAAAGTTTATTAACCGCAATTAAAAGCGCTGAGCCTGGCAGTTTTTAACTTTTTAGCTTTTACATGTTGTAACAGTTGCTAATTACATCAACTGTATGCAAACGCGAAATGCGAATTTTTTGTCGACCGCTTGAACTCAAAACTAAACTTTGTAAATGAAGCTAGCTGCGTCTGTGTAAAATAGCCACCAGTTTTCCTCACTCCGATGCTCCTGGCATACACCCATATGGAAAAACATGTGTAACTCCATACCATAAAATCTAAGATTAACCACAAACAAAAGCTTATTCTCATTCATTTTATTTACTAATAAAACCTTCAGATTTGATTCGATTTCAATCAACCCATATGTAAATGTTATTTGTGTTGCTATCCTGTCAAGATTTTTGTATACGAGTATATTATTGATTTGATAAAGATTTGGAGAAGTTAAATTTTTCTCAGAAATATATAATATTTTGTAAATGCACATTCCATTCTTTTCACTTGTTCGAAAACATTCTGAACGTATTCTAGCTGTGGGGGTTTGAAACAAAATTCTCTATCTAATTTGTTTTAAAAGAAGTCTCGACTCCCGAGACTTGTAAATAGTGTGTTTGCACAATTAGATGCAAACTCTTTTCCAGCAAAGCAAGGATCTCCACGTACCATGATCCTATTTGTATTTATTGTAGCATTTCGTACAGTGCAAGCATTTTTAGGGTTCCGTACACAAAGAGTAAAAACGGAATTACAAAGTTCCGTTTTTACGGACTAAGACTCTTTTGTGTATCTTTTTTTTTTATCGTTTAAGTTGGCCCTTGACTGCTATCACACCTGATGTTAAGTTTATGCAATGGAAGCGGGCTAACTTGTTAGAAGTAGGATGAACCCCACACCCCATTCGATTTCTACACGACATTATACCTACCGGAACGCTAAATTGCTTGGCGGTACTTCTTTGTCGGTCGGGTGTTAACTAGCCTTGGTGAAAGCCACCAGCAAGACCAAGGCAAATTAAGAAAATCTCAATTTGCCCCGCCGGGAATTGAACCCAGGGCCTCCATATTATAAATCCACCGCATACCACTGCGCCACGGAGGCCGTCAAACTGTCTGTTTGTAACCAGGCTGTATATCTTGAACCGTGATGACTAGACAGTTGAAATGTTCACATATGGTGTATTTTTATTTCAGCAAATACTAAAAACAGAATAGTATGAATATTTAAGGGGGCTTCCAAAAGACAAACATGATTTTTTACTATTTTTTCTCATAATTATTAACAGCCTACCATTGATTATATTCAAAACGGCGTACAGATAATAATGCTACGGAACCTTTTGTGCGCTTACTGCAACTCGCACTTGGCTGGATTTTTAACAAATAAGCAAGCACTACTCACAACTTTACAAAAATAATAAAAGTTTATAAGTTGTCTTACTCTAAAGAATGCGCCATGCAACTACAAGTACATTAACGTTTGAATGTAAACCTCTCTTCATAATCTCATTTAAAGTTACCACAGAAAATAAACAGTAATATTATTGTTTGTACAGTGACAATGTTACTCGTAAATGCAACTATAGAAGTTAGGTACTTATATAATTTACAATACTTACAGTTTTACCTTTCGATTTAAATTAAATAGATGTTGTCGTCTGTGAAATCCTCTATGGAAAATGTACGTTATCTGTGGGCGCACAGTTGGCTACATTGAACTGATGACGCCCCACTACGCGATTGGTTGGCAGAACTGCAGAAAATGCTGCATTGCACCATTATCTCCCACTTAACCGACTTCATAAAAGTGATTGTAAAAATACATTTACCACAGTCAACAGTGAGAGAGCAAGCGATTATAATCTACAAAAACAAAGTTAATAAATGAAGTGTTAAAAAATGGAATTGGTATCGTATAATTGTATAATGTCTAAATATATTGTCATGTTTGTGTAATAAATAAAGCAGATTTAATAAACAGGATAAGTGTTAATAAATGATATAGATGTACTATGTGATTTCATTAATAATCGTTATAAGTTTTAGCTGGCTTTTAATATAAAACCTAATATGTGTATCAATGCCTTTAATTTTTTATTTAGGTCCTGCAAGTTAGCTGACTGAAATCACACCTGATGGTAAGTGACGGTACAATCTAAAATGCAAGCAACCTAACTTGTTAGGAGTATGATGAGATCCACACCCTATCTACCGACATTGGAATGCTAAATCGCTTGGTGCTACTTTTTTAACTAGAGTGAAACTAGACACGGCTGAGGTCTCCCACCTGTCAGCTGGACTTGGCCCAATTTAGAAAATTTAAATCAGCCCAATTGGGAATCGAACCCAGGACCCGCTGACTTATAAATCCACTGCATGTACAACTGCGCCCCTGTATTGTGAGTTCTGCTGATATTGGATGTCCAATTATAACTACAAACTTATGTGACAGAATGTGGGATAGTAAAATATTTTATTATCTTGGAACAGAGTTTCCTCTTGTTACAATTTGCCGCGTAATAATAATACATCTGCCTACATCAGGCCATTAAATACACTCTTAAAAGTAAGTACACAATGTTGGTAACATGGAATTACTTAGTAGTGGGGATTAGACAAATACATTTTGGCAATAGTTCCGGGATAATAATTTACAAGACAAACGTTATTAATCTGGCTTTAAACATTAATTATTAAAATAAGATTTATAATGAATATAAAATAATATTTAAGCGTCAATAGATAAACTCAAGAAATTAAATTATAATCAAACCGGATGTAACTGTATAATTGTTGAAGTAAAGAAATAACTAATTATGAAATTAACTTATGCTAAAAAGTATCAATATTGATGTAAATAATAATAACTAAATACTACATCTTATCGCTTAATAATCATTGCAGATAAATTGAAAATTAATAGTAACATCCGGGTATAACGTGATGGCGCCATTTAAAAGATGGTGGAATGAAAGTTGGTAGATATTATAGAATCAATACTGACATCCGGCTGTCACGTGATGATGTCCACAGATTAAAAATGATGATGTTCACAGACTAGTAATATAAAGTACCCTTAATTATAAATATCCTCTAAGGATTGATGGTAACATTTATTTCGTTTTTCAGGAAACCCATCTGTGTAGGTACTTTACAATCTAATACAACATAACATAGTAGTTAAAGATTATCTGGCTAAGCCCACCATACCGCATTGAATCAGCGTGTCGTGTCCAAGCTGTATATTGAATTGAATCGTTGCACAGCAGAATATATACAATATTTTAACTATCAATAGTAAAAATATGAGAAATAGAGAAATATTCAAATTCAAAATCATTTATTTCAAGTAGGCCAATTATAAGCATTTTTGAAACGTCAAATTAGACAATTTGTAGGGACTCTACTACCGGCTCGGAAGGCAGGTCCTGTTGAGAAGAGCCGGCAAGAAACTCAACAGTTGCTCTTTTAAAATCATTAATTTTTATAATATAAACTGTATTTTTACATAAAATTATTTATTCTACTACTAGTGTGGAGTTGAAAGCTGATCCAATTGCCTCTCAACCTCTTTGTCATTTAAAAATTCATCAATAGTATAATAACCCTGACTCAGTAAGTGAGTTTTAATACATTGCTTAAACTTATGCAATGGCAGATCTATAACTGAATTGGGCATCTTGTTGTAGAAGAGTACACCCAGTCCAACGAATGACTTTTGAACTTTTTGGAGGCGATACGCTGATAAAACTAATTTATGTCGATTCCTAAGAAGACGATCGTTTAAGCCCTTTTTCTGTTTATACATATTTATATTTTGTTTGACAAAGACTAGGTTATTGTATATATATTGACAGGCTACTGTAAGAATTCCTATTTCTTTAAATTTATCACGAAGGGACTCACGGGGTTTTAGTTTATATATCGACCGAATTGCTCGTTTTTGAAGTATAATTACAGAATTTATGTCAGCAGCCTTGCCCCACGATAAAATGCCATAAGACATCACACTGTGGAAGTACGCAAAATATTTTTATATTCGCAAGGAAATTCCGGTTTGTATAGTAAAATTGTCTCGCTCAATATGTTTTCCTGTAAAGAAGGTAAGGTCGGAGATAACATTATTTATTTGCAAGCATCGCTGGGGATCTCAGCTAAATGGTAAAGAATTGTTAGAGCACCTGCATAGAACATTAACTTACGTCCACGACTGTCAGGAAACATAAAGAAGTGTTATCCACCAGTTTACTACAGGAGAGGAAATATCTAGACTGAGATGGCTCGTATAAGTTTAAGTGTTCGAGCTCATTTTTGAGCTGTTATTTGTTTACGAGGAGAAACTAGATTTAGCTCAGAGCTTCGCTTGCTTCTATAACTTAGGCCTGTGTGCACCAAGATTTCGGTTATCATAACCAACGGTCAAAATAAGCTAAAGGTAAAAATTTACTGTTCACGACAACCCGTACACCGGTTAAGGACGTAAGCTCGGTTAAGATAACGCCCGGTTTACTTTCTTAACCGGCGTACGGATTTATTATAAATAGTAAATTTATAGTAAAGTTATGTTAACCGTTGGTTATGATAACCGAAATCTTGGTGCACGCAGGCCTTAATGTTTAATCGTATTATATTCAAAGCCAAATTCGTTTATTTAAGTAGGCTTTATCATCATCATCATCATTATCAGCCTATTAAAAGACCACTACAGGGCCAGGCCTCCCTCCGTATAGGAGAGGGGATATGGAGCGTACACCCACCACGCTGCTCCAATGCTGGTTGGCGGGCTTAGGGTAATAATGTTTCATATATTAACGATCACTATCAGATGTTGATAACAGTGACCGGGACCGACGGCTTAACGTGCTATTCGAGGCACGGGGGTATAACACCACCAACTTCCCGACTCCGGGCTTGGATTATTCTGAGAATTTCATAGATAAATTTCAAGAATAAAAAACTCAGAAATATTCTGTGACCCGATCCAGGATTCGAACCCAGGACCTCGTGGTCGAAGCCAGAAAGGCTAACCACTAGACCAACGAGGCAGTCTGCAGTAAGTAGGCTTAGTTTGCGTTAAGTAAATTAACTTTACAAATGTACTACCTGACGGCTTATACATTTTCTTTTTCAATATAACAAAATTCTATCGTATTACCTACATGAAATCAGACGAATTGTCTAGAAATATATAAAGGACAAACACAAAAACATTGTCATATTTGAAACATTATCAGCGATAAGCAGGTGGAAGTAAGACCGAAAAAAGTGTGATAAGTTTCCGACATTCCTTTTTACAGTTGCAGGGCATTTTCGTTATGAACTCCATAGTAGTGTGGTTTTCTAAGTATATATGATGGTTTTTCATATTAAGTTACTTATTCAAGACTAAGCGGCTGAAGCGATTTAAAAAAAAATGATATGGAATTAGCAGCTGATACCCTGGGTTAATGCATAGGCCACATTTTATAACGAAACTTTCATGGAAATGAAAAGTACACGGGTGAAGCCGCGGGCGTTCTCTAGTTATTCATAAATATTATAACTATGCTCTCATTCTATTTGACAGCTGCACTGATTGTACACAAATAAGCCGAAATCTAGTCGCATTCAGTGCAATGAACTCTGTAAATTAATTCAAAACTTTCGGGTCTTTCCTTGTCAATTATTCAGAGGAAACTAACCTTGCGAAATGTTTGCTTTTCTTGAGACAAACTTCAGAAGTAAAGTTACCTCAACTGGAATTTATTGTTGATGTTGATACTTTCTTATGAAAAGTTATCACTACGTATGGTACTAATTGTTATTTATGCTACTTGAAATAAATGATTTTGCTAATACTTTGACCGTGGCATTAAACTTAAAATAAAAAGACGTGTGGCACTCGGAGACTGCCGCGGAAAAGCTATTGCACAGAAGTTAAGCAACATCGGCGCAGTTAGTACTTGGATGGGTGACCGCCTGGGAACACCGCGTGATGTTGGCTTTTTAAAATTTTCATTTTTATTTTTTTTAATTTTTTAGTAAGTAGTAGTTGATGAAGTTGATAAAAAACTTATGCAATTAACTTAACTAACTTTAACTAATTAACTAATTACAATAATATATTTATAAATTTAAATAAAAAAAATAGTAAAAAATAAATAAAAAAATAAAACAAACTGAAAAAAATAAAAATATAAAAAAGCCAACATCACGCGGTGTTCTCAGGCGGTCACCCGATGTTGCTTAACTTCGGTGATCGTACGAAAACAGTGTATTCAGCATGCTATGGACGTTGGCGAACAAAGATGCGAATTAGACAATCTAAAAAAACTAAAAAGGGTGGGAGGTGTTAGGTTATTTCGTTACGGAAATTCTAGATTCGGTCTCCACGCTCAAGGCCCGCGATAGAAGCTATGCAATAACTAAATAAAACTTATAAAATAAAAGTACCCTTAACTCTTTACGAGTATACCATAAGCTATCTGCAAGTACGAGTCTCTTAAATTTTTGATCCAGACGTTTCAGAGATAAACAAACAGACAAACGTTTTAATACTTGATTTTTTGCTGCAAGTGCCTTATATTATACTTTCACATGCATTTAGTGATAAGTTGTTAAATTGAAATCACAGACACTTCAACTTTATTTATTTGTATACATTTTTTTTTAATTATTTAATATTATATACAAAATTATGTTATATCATATCCTAGCGAGTATAACATTATATTATTTAATCCATAACCTATATAACCTATAACACATTTTTTTAAATTCTATCATCTATGTACTATTTTAGATCCTGTTTTAAATTCAAATTTTATTTCACTACGTATTCAGTTCATTAATTTCGCTCCAAACAATAGAGAACAAAAAAATACTCATAATATAAAGTTTTAAAGGAAACTTTCGTGAAACTTTCAGCGGCTTCATTCCTTCCCGTGAATTCATAATGACTGCAAAGTCTTATATAATGTTTAAAAAATGTACAAAAAGAAAATACGAAGCAAGATTTCCACCGCGGTGAAATTTAAATTTAAAAAAATTGTAAAATTAATTAAGCGAAAATTTTACTATTATTCACAGGGTGTTAAAAATTTAACGTGTATTTATATCAGTGTATCTGTTTGTCTGTCTATGGCATCGTAGGTTCGAAAGGAACAGACAGATTACGATGCGCTTTTTGTCTACAACCTGACCTATGGGGCAAGTGCGAGTTTTATACCGAATTGGCGTAGCGCCACAAGGTATGCACTCGTAACGCTTATTTTCTAGAAAATCTTATAATTGACGTTACGCTCGTCTATACCGTCGATGGCGCTACTCCACTTCCTACATACAAATTACGTTTGCTCTTTTTGTCTACAACCTGAACTTATCGAAATTTTTATTATCGACCAACAAGTCAGCAAAAAGCAGATTAGCATTTTTATTAGGGCCGAAACAAGTTTTGTCGTTATACTAGCTATATTCATTTTATAGATTTCCGAAATTCTTGTTATTATTATATATAATTTTACCTCGTTAGCAAGAAGTTAACGCAGTAGTTTTAAGCTAGAATATAGATAATATGTAGTCCACAGACGAAAATAAACTAAGATATAATCAATTACGTAGTTATTATCATTTGTTTTCTATCATGGAACTTTAGAACTTGTAGCCTTATAATTTGATTTAAAACGAAATTATATAATTATTATGTACTTATTAGGAAAATTTCACTAATTTATTTATTTATTTATTTAGGACCACCAACAACTGATACACTAATTATATGTTAATATTACATTTATACAATGGTAACTTCCGCAAATGCTCAGCTTATTACAGGAGTCCACAACGTTCACAATATAATGTCAAATACAGTTGTCTATATACACCATGTCTACAACATTTAATCTAGGCAAAATACAATTATAAAATAAATGAAAAGTAAAATGTAAAAGCTAAAACCTAAGAAACACAAAATAACAAAACAAAGTAAGAGTAAACAATATTAATTACAACAAATAGGCAAATGTCAAAAATAAGAATAACACTAATAAAATATTGGAGTGATTCTTAAAATTAACTGTAATTAAAAACATATTAATTTATATTGTTTATCCAATTATGATCACAATAGCGTTAAATTTATAATTAAGGCTTAAGAAGAAGCCAGAGATATCTAATTAGATAACTAAACTGATTAATTTTAAATAACGTAATATTGTCAGTATAATTTACCGTATTTGATATAATATTACACCAGCTTGATATTACTGAACGGTTTATTAATTCTGCGTAGTCAATTAATTCTAATTAGCTATTGCTAGCAATTTCGTCGGCTTATTACATTTTAACGCCCTCATTGTTCTAGCGGTTGGCCTATGCGGATGCGGATCATAAGGTCGTTGGTTCGAGTCCTAAGTTTGGCTACTAAATATTGGCTTTCTTTCTTCCAAAATAATGATAGTAGTCGCTAGTGTTACTCCCCTGTGCTTGGGAGAACACCTTAAGCCATCTGGTCAGCAATACTACTGGTTTGTATGTACTCGTATTTCTATGATAAAAGAATCTTGACGACCTCCGTGGCGCAGTGGTATGCGCGGTGGATTTATAAAACGGAGGTCCTGGGTTCGATTCCCGGCGGGGCAGATTGAGATTTTTTTGATTTGTCTTGGTCTGACTGGTGGGAGGCTTTCGCCGTGGCTTGTTACCACCCTACAGACAAAGACGTACCGCCAAGCGATTTAGCGTTCCGGTACGATGTCATGTAGAAACCGAAGGGGTGTGGATTTCATCCTACTCCTAACAGGTTAGCCCGCTTCCATCTTAGATTGCATCATCACTTAACATCAGGTGTGATAGTAGTCAAGGGCCAACTTGTACTTGATAAAAAAAGAAACAATATTAGCTAGTGAAGATATCAATGAAAAGGTTTTAAAATTTTCATTACTTAAGATGAGGTTTTTGATATTCTTAACTGGCGGAAGCGGATAATTGTTATTGATTTCCGCCCTTCAAAATATGGAACAAATTGAATAAATATGCCAAAGAATAATTTTATTCTCCATTTCATTGCGGAAATGATAATATCGGCATTTTCCTTTATATTTCGTTTTTATCAATCCAGCAACACAATAATACGGGTGTTATATCAGCATTTTTCTCAAAGACAAATGGTGTAAATAATTATGTTAAACGATTAAATAAGTCAATTGTTTATTTATAAATTATAATTAGCTAGCTGTAATTTAATCCACGTTTCCATTTCAATGGGTAAATCAGATTAAAAAATTAATCCAGGGTTATAATCTATCTCCATTCCAAATTTCAGCCAAATCGGAGCAGTATGATTTATATTTTAAATGATTGTTATTATTTTTGGTTGCAAAGACAAATTCCGAGTTTCTTGCCGGCTCTTCTCAGTAGGAGTATATCTTGCGAGCCGGTAGGAGAGTAATCCTTTTTTTTACCGACTACAAGTTGGCCCTTGACTACTATCACACCTGATGTTAAGTGATGATGCAATCTAAGATGGAAGCGGGCTAACTTGTTAGGAGTAGGATGAAATCCACACCCCTATCGGTTTCTACACGACATCGTACCGAAACGCTAAATCGTCTTTGTCGGTAGGGTGGTAACTAGCCACAGCGAAAGCCTCCCACCAGCCAGACCAAGACAAATTAAGAAAAATCTCAATCTGCCCCGCCGGGAATCGGACCTCCGTCTTATAAATCCACCACGCAAACCACTGCGCCACGGAGTCTAGTTGCTCTTGAGTAACAAATAATCAAGCTTGACGTATTACAAAAGTGCTTGTAAACCTATCACACTTAAAGTAACCAAAATTTGAATTCAAAAATTAATACATCTCAGAAGTACGTAAGTAAATATCAAATGTGAAGAAAATGCTTTTGAAATGAATATAACTTCAAACTTAACTACTTCAACTTATTATACTGTTCTTTGTGGGTTAACTGAATATTGTTAAAGTTTCAACTGCCAAACTTTTCAAGTAAATACATGAAAGAATTTTAAAAGAACAAACTTGGAAGATATTTCAATTGTAAACGAACCATTGAATATTTATACAAATTAAAAAATGTCCAACTGTTTGGCTTTTATAAGATTATGACGATGAAGACGATTATAATTATGTATTACTATCTATAATCCCCGTTGATTTAGATTTTCAAATGCTTCCTAGATCTGCTGGTAGGCCTATCTGACTTCATCCAGGGATTCTAGGTGCAGGAACATTGATATTTTTTCTTCCAATAAAAATCTATTCAATTAAATGAAATTGTCTTGTTTATAATTTTAAATTAATAGCTTTTCAAATTATCTACAGTACTAACATGATTTTTTTTTATTTATTTATTTATTACTTACATGAAAAAACATAATTTCTTAAATTTTTGTCTGTACCTATGTTTGTTTATTTTGGTTAATCTCTGAAACTACCAGTCGGCTTGCTAAAATTATTTTTTATAATACATAATAGCCAAACTTATGTACGAGGCTTATGAGTTGACATAGGCTAATTTGTATACCGCATTCTACCGCTTTATCTGAAAAAAAATTCCCTAGCACAGTTGGGAAAACGAATTAGGAATTGAACCCAGGATCAAATGATTTAAAGCCATATAAGTTAACCACTGGATAAACGAAACAGATAATTTATTACATGTTATTCTCTACAGCCTCGTACCTAGCCGTACATGAGATATTTCTCCTGAAAACGTGAAACGTAGGCATGCTACAATCTTCGACTGCATCACTGCAATAAACAGGCGACGCGGCAGTCAACACCTAACTCGTAAACAAAAGGAACCTTACAGCACCTACATAATAAGTATAAATAAAACATTTCAAACTCCACAGAAATATTCCGCGATGCAACCGGATTAAACACAGATACATTCGGAGCCCGTGAATGTTTTATGCTTAGCCCTTAGATGGCTAAGCGTTTGCAAACGTTTGGAATGATTCCAGCGATTCCAGAGCATAGACGTAATTTCCTAAAGTAGACCCTAAAAATGAAGGGGAGCAAGAGCAGGTCACTAACGTTATTCCACCGCCTCGTTGCTTCTGTGGTTAGAGTGTTTGACTTCATATAGCAGATATACTCAACAAAAACGGCAGATTAAGGCAGGGCAGGTTAGTTACAAAGTTGTGAGCCTGCCACTCTTTGACATATAGGTCAAATCTGAGTTTTTTGTTGAGTGTTACTGATGATTGAATATTTAAAAAATCTAGTTATCAGCTATTTTACTTTCAAATTAACCCTTATTTTAATATTCAATAAAAAAAAATTGGTTGTCTGTAAAGCCGGTTTACTGACGATAGTTGAACGTGACAACGTCTGAAGAAAATGCTGATGGAATGGTAGCATTTAATTGGTTATTAAAATTTTTAATTTAAGTATATTTTTATAAATATTAATTTAAATTAATAAAATAATTGATTTTGATTTTATAAATTTATATTTTAAATTAATAATAAATATATTAATTTATAAATAATTAAATATATTAATTTTTAATTTCAAATTAATATATTTAATAGACGGATGTCGAACGCTGCCGAACGCAAAGGCCGATTGTGCTCGTTGGTTTGCGCTTCTTTGTCGCTCGTTCCGAGCTCTCGCTTGCACTTCAAACCTTACATGAAACGCCTCGAAGCGAGTCATGTTTTTTCGTGCGTGCAGCCGGCTCTATCGAATTATAAGACGTTGTCACGTCAATAGCTAGCCCTGTTTTTATATAAAATATGGCTAATATCACTCCTACTTATTCGTCATATAGACTGTGTTAAGAGAGGATACAACAATATCCAACGGCCTGGTTCCAAACCCATTGCTCTCAGAATTTATACCGGCTCTTTTAACGTGTAATAGATTAAATAAGCGACAGTACATTAATATTTCATATTAAATTTTAAAACACGGCTTCTGACGTTATTAATCGATGTTAAGCTCAAAGAAGTGACAACTTTACGAGTTGTTTATTTACAATTTATTCTATGAGTTAGCTCGATTTTGATTTAAACGAGGCACAAACTGTTAACAGCTACATTCATTTTGGGCTGAGAACGAACATTGTGCATTACGGTCCGTTAATTTTCACGCGATCACGAATCTGTGTGGTTTTATAGTTTTGTGTTTCTAACACCACATGCAAAGTCCCATTTATCATTGTCGTGTTGGTAAAATAGAATACTTGCTATCTGATTTAAACGTAAAATTCGTAAATTATCCTTTATTAAATCGAAACAAATGAGAACCGTTTATGTCAACTAGATTTTGGTAATAGCAAAGAATTCGTAATAGTACAAGGTGGATAATATTGTTGTACTGTTAACTTTCAATACTACTCAAATTATATGTATGAATTGAGTGTACGAATTTAGAGTTAACAAGGTAGCTACAGTAAGCCGTTACGGAACTCCCTTAACTGTACATCGTCTTCATCACCAGACCCTCAATGACAGTCACAGCCCATCTTAATGTAAAGTTCTTATCAAGACAAATTAATCAAGCCCAAACACAAGGTAACTGCAGTAAATCGTCAAGGAGTTCTCTTATATGTAGATCGGCTTCATCATCAGATCGACTCCAAACCTTCATCAAAATGTAGTGCTTTTAAATACTTACCGGAAAAATTAACAAACGTACTTGTTGTCCCTACAATTTTTGAAAGTTCCTCTCAGTTTTTCAGGATCCCATAATCAGATCCTGGTTTCCTTGTTATGGTACCACCACCGGACTATCTACTTTCCAACAAAAAAAGAATTTTCAAAATCGGTTCATAAACGACGAAGTTATGAGCGAACACACATAAATATATATACGGTCGAATTAAGAAATTCCTTTTTTTTTTTGAAGTCGTTCAAAAATTGCTAAGTATTATAAATACATTTTTAATATTTGAATAACGCTACGGTGTTTAGGCTTAAGTTTTCCTATGTATAGTGAAGCTACAACTTATTTAGAAGGTTAAGCAGAGAAAAGCACATCATTACAAAACATCAATCTATGAAGGGCCCCTTCAATGTAGGCATTGATGTTTGGAAGTCCCTACAAAAGTGAAACATTCCAAACTCTTGCCAATGTTACATAGGCGAAAGTTTGTGTATATGTGTATATAAACTGTTGAATGGATTTTGATAAAACTTTACAATAATATATGGTTTGCATATCATAGACCACTTTTTATCTCGAATTTTCCACGAGAACGACAACTAGGCTACAACAGCAAATATTTTTCAAAAAATAAATTTTCTTTAAAAGATGAAGCTTTTTTTAACCGACGAAAAAAAAACGGAGGAGGTTCTCAATTCAACACGTATATATATTTTTTTTATGTATGACCACGCATAACTTTTTACAGAGTTGTCCGATTTTGATAATTTTTTTTTATTAGAAAGGGTATATTTTATTCCACGGTGGTCATGGAATCATGTTAGGATCTGATGAGGATATCCTGGGGAAATTGAAGGAACTCTTCAAATTTTCGATGCACGCTTACAGCGATATCGGTTTTTGTCTCAGTATCGGTAGCTTTTTGGCCACTAGTGCCGTATAATATTATACTTTGACTGTATAGTACCAGTACGTTACGTGTCGATAAATCACTAAAAAGTAAGAAATAAAATTTTTTTAACAAAAAATAGAACCGACTCAAAACGCACTAAAATGTAAAAAATAACTGTGTCATTTAGTTGCTTTAATTTACTTAAGCATATCTAGGAGTCGGTGCCAGCCAAGGTCTTGCTACTTTAAGGACGTAACCTAGAACCCACAAACTACTTTACTACGTAAAATAAATGTTAATTAAGCTTGCTGGCACCGACTTCATAGATATACTTAAGTAAATTAAAGCAACTAAATCAGTTATTTTTATATATCAAGTTCTATACACTGTTCTTAGTCATTTAACAAAATGTCGCATATGCTATGATGATTAATAAATATATATAGATAGCTAGTGGATATTTATTTTTTGACGACCTCCGTGGCGCAGTGAGGCCGATCACGATTTTCTTAATTGTGTAGGTCCTTGGCAAAGATATATCTTACCTCATGACTTTACATCAGTGTTACAAAGAAACATTAGTCAATAAAAAAAAACATTTTTTTTGTTTTTTATTTGTCTATTCGTGTTTCTGGCTAATCACCACTCTATACTATAAATGGACCTAGTGAAGATAAGATATTAAGAACTTTTATAGCTCCTTTGATATAAAAAATTACGTACGAGAGTACCTAAATGGTATATTTTATTTGCCAAAAAGCTTCTTCGGCCTCGCGGCGGCAGGTGTGTGAGCAATAAATTTTTCGCAGGGCTGTAACATTAAAGGGTAGATAAAGACCTCCTTCCCCTGATGCGGTATTAAGCAGACCTACATAAGGACCAATATGACTTGATCCAAGCTTTGCCACTACCATTTCTTATGTATGTACATTAATGTTTCTGGTGATCTTCGAACTTAATAAAAAAATTTAACAAAGAATAGAACCGATTCAAAACGCACTAAAAAGTATAAGATAACTGTATCATTTAGTTGCTTTAATTTATTTACGTATATCTATGAGGTCGGTGCCAGCAAGTTTAAGGAACATTTATTTAACATAGTAAAGCAGTTTCTAGATAATGTCCTTAAAGTAGAAACCTTGACCGGCACCGACTCCTAGATATGCTTAAGTAAATTAAAGCAACTAAATGACACAGTTATTTTATACCTTTTAGTGCGTTTTGAGTCAGTTCTATTTTTTGTTAAAAAAATTTATTTCTTACTTTTTAGTGATTTATCTTATTATATATAGTCATAGTATATTATATGGCACTTGTAGCCAAAAAGCCACCGATACTTACACAAAAACCGAAATCGCTGCAAGTGTGCCTATAAAATTTGAAGAGTTCCTTCAATTTTCCCAGGATATCATCATCAGATCCTAACATGGGACCATTTTGGAAGTGTGCCCTTTCTAATAAAAAAAGAATTATCAAAATCGGACAACTCTGTAAAAAGTTATGCGTGGTCATACATAAAAAAAAATAATTATAATATATACTTACGTGTCGAATTGAGAACCTGCTCCGTTTTTTTCGTCGGTTAAAAAGGTATTCATGTTTTGCTAAGCCTTATATAATTGCTTGGGAATTAAACGATAAGGCCGCCTTTTGTATTCTATTCTGTTTATAATGTTTCTATTTGTCTTAGTTTTTGATGAGTGACATGCAAAAAATAATATTAAATTAATTTCTAATTTACAGCTTTCACTAAATCCATATGAAAGTTTATATGTTACTTAAAAACATCAATTTTGGTCTGATTATGATAGGACTGTTACTCGCAGATTGCTAGCAAGTTATAAGGAGTATTTTTATTATAAGGAGTAACTCAAGTAACCTACTTTAATTTTGGAATATAAATTTTAATTCTACACCGTCCGTTAGTTTAAAAAAAACGGCCAAGTGCGAGTTGGACTCACGCACCGAGGGTTCCGTACAAACCTGTAGGTATATAAGATTCTGAGTTCTTTCCTTTGGATTCCGATGGCTTAATTTAATTTTTTCTCAGCTCTAAGAGAAAGTAAACAGTATTTGATATAAATTGAGCTTGATACCTCCACGCGTTCCTGAGAAAACGGGTCTTGACAGACAAAGAAGTGATCCTATAGGGTTCTGCTTTTTTCTTTCGAGGTACGGAACCCTAAAAATGGTAAAGCATCATAATTGTTCAATAAATGTCACATCTGACGAGCTGATAACGACTAAGAAATCAGCCGGTTCACTTAATTAAAATTCGAAATATTCTGTTTACTCAGCGGACCCCCTAAGACAAATTGAAGAAGATAAATTACTCCAAAGAAAGAGATTTCGCTTGTAGGTACTTATTTTCTGAACATTTTGTTTTGGGCTTGAACATTTAACTTTAATAGAGATGCTGATAAATGGAAACAGAATTGATTGTAAGCTTATTTAACAACAGAAACATTTAAAATAATAATTTTAATTGAGAATACAACAGAGCTAAAAATATTTTCAGATAGTCAGTCATACAGGTATGTAACTAATTTACAGCAAATATTAACGTTTCATTACATGTGTAACCCTATGTTAGGTTACCTTAAAAGATTTATATTTTTTTTGATTTGATTTGTTTAAACTTGAAACTAAAAATTTCCAGCAGTAGATACAGTGAAAATTATTCACACGAACTGCAGTCATAATATAAATAATTTATCTTTTTTTTCATGTCAATATCGCTTCAATAACTTTGACCACGGATTAAGCGAGAGTTTAACCTTTGGTTCTGACATCAATGGAAAGTTCGAGATGGTAAAAAATTATCTGAACAAAGATTATGCATCCGAACGGAAAATTATCTTATCAAACTTTTAATCCTCTTTTAAAAAGTTCATAAAGTTTTCATTAACAAAGCGTTTTTTAATACGGTTTTAAATGAAACGTGTTGACTGTTATATAAAACGGAAATGGCCTAAATAACATATAGGCCACATTTTATTCCAAAATTCCCTTGTGAACGAGAGCTACGCGGGTTGAACCGCAGGCGTTCTCTTGTACCTAATTATTTTGGGTTATTTAAGAGGTGAATAAACAAATACCTAAAGTCGGCAAACCATCGGTGGCTTCTCTGCTGTTGCATATTGATGGTGGTAATATTATTATCAGTTACTAGCCATATTATGTATCAAATTTAATGACACTCGACGATGTGCGATCAAATTATATGTATATTTCTATCTAATAAGATTTTATAGATAGGGAAAAACTGAGACAGATTTGAAAGGGTGCATCCCAGTAGTACCCCATACCGTAATTCTATAGAACTGTTGGGATATTTTCCGTGCTGTCAAATTATGTCTCAATAGTTCTATATAGTACTGTAGTATAGTTTTTGCTCTGGACTTTACTTATACCATACAAGTTATAAACTTTATATTATTTTGACGGATATTTCATTTTGTTTTTAACAAAAAAATGTCCCTTGCGACAAAAGCTAAGTAGTTGTGTCTAAAAAAGTATTCTCTTATTTTAGAAGTTACAGAGGGACACACATTTTACCACTTTGAAAGTATCTTTCGCGCAAACTATTCAGTTTTGAGATTTTATATTAAAAGCCTCAATACCATTTTAAAGACGTTTTGGGCAATTTAAGCAAAGCTGTATTCGGTTTAGTATGTATATAGATACTCTCAAATTTAAGTGGATATTTATTATTGCAATCAAAAGTGGTTCCATATTATACTTATAAAAACAAAACTATAGATATTTTATATGTAACGTACAAACAAGATGTTGATATCGACATTTCTTTAATTTTGTCCCAATAGTTCTATATAGAACTAATGGGACACTAAGCACTAACATGGTGTGTCAACAGTTCTATAGAACTAAAATTAGGGGGTACTACTGGGATGTACCCATTTGAAACGTACACTGTAGTGTCATTTCATAATTGCCCTACAGAGGACCCGCTTTTTCATTTGTCTGCTGTTTGTATTAAAAAGTATGCTTTTAAAAAATAGAACCGACTCAAAACGCACTAAAACTAAATAACATAGCTATTTTTTACATTTTAGTGCGTTCTATTATTTGTTAAAAATTTTAATTTCTTACTTTTTAGTGATTTATCGCTTAGTAACGTACTTGTAATATACTATCATAGTATATTATAAGGTACTTGTAGCCAAAAAGCTACCGATGCTTACACTAAAACCGAAATCTCTGCAAGTGTGCTTATTAATTTTGAAGAGTTCCGTTAATTTTCCCAGAATATCATCATCTGATCCTAACATGATGACAATGGGACCACCTTGGAAGTGTGCCCTTTCTAATAAAAAAAGAATTATCAAAATCGGACAACTCTGTAAAAGGTTATGCGTGGTCATACATAAAAAAATATATACGTGTCGAATTAAGAACCTCCTCCGTTTTTTTTCGTCGGTTAAAAATTGCTAACATAACATAACTAGCAAGTCAACAATAACAAGCAGTACGAAAGCGTGTTGAAAATGCAGTTACTATTACTTATTCCGTGCCTATATCGGAATGAAAAATTCAACATCATCCACTTGAAGAGCCGTTTAACTTAGCCCGGATCGCGGCGGAAAGTCAGAAATAAACAATGTTTTCTCTGGCAACGTGTACTTTATTGTGCGAGTTGCACTCAGCAGCACAATTTACTGTACAAGGTAAGAGTCGAGACGTGGTTTACGTTTTGTTTTTCACAAAAGGAACTTTTAGAGCTTTCGCTATTTCATACGGCGGTAACTTCGTAGAATTTGTCAGACATACATCATAGGCTTCAACGCGAAATAAGGTTTATATAAAATATGCTTTCACGAGGCTCTTTGGCTCGCTTATTACTGTTCTAGAGTTTATTTTGTTGTGCGGTTTGCGTCGAGTAAGCAGCACTATTCGCGGTCGAAACTAAAAGTCAAGACATAGTTTGCTCTTTACAAAATTCTTCCTCTTTGAAGAGGTTCCTTTTAGACGAAAATAAAATTGCTTGAGATTAAATTCAGTAGATACCTAAAGTTTGTAATAGTTTCACTTTTGGGGTAAGTACTTTTTAATTTACAATTAATTACTTTAACATTTAAACTTAAAAGTAATAGGATATCTACATACAAACATACATACATAACATGACGAATCATTCCCATAGGGGTAGACCTTTATCCTTCTATTTGCCATCCTTGCATACGTCCTTAGCTTTGTCCACTCTCATTAATTCTTTCGTAAAATTTCATCGGTTTAGGATACGCTAGACCATAGGGGTAGGCAGAGACCTTTATCCTTCTATTTGCCATCCTTACATACGTCCCTAGCTTTGTCCACTCTCATTAATTCTTTCGTAAAATTTCATCGGTTTAGGATACCCTAGACCATAGGGGTAGGCAGAGACCTTTATCCTTCTATTTGCCATCCTTACATACGTCCCTAGCTTTGTCCACTCTCATTAATTCTTTCGTAAAATTTCATCGGTAATAGGGGTAGGCAGAGACCTTTATCCTTCCATTTGCCATCCTTGCATCCTTAGCTTTGGCATTCTTTAAAATGTTTTGAATTTGGTCCAGGAACATTCGCCTAGTCTTTCCACTTCCAACATTTCTATTCAACCTCGCCTCATAAATCTCATCTGTTAAATTTTTTTTATCCATCCTCTTTACACGCCCAAACCATCTAAGCATCCCTTTCTCAATTTTAGTACAATAACCCCACACCGTTCTCTTATCATACTATTCTTAACTCTGTCACTCAGATATTTCCAAAAAGTGTTTTCCAAACATTTGAAAAATAAAAGAAAAGGGTTTGCAATAGGCTGACATAATTGCGGTCCACTTAGTTTGACATAGGTAAGGTTTAAGCAAACGATTATATTATCAAAGGGAATCGTAGTCCCTTGACTACCTTTCCGCGAAGGGCGTGCCATATAACTGAATTTTCCTATTCTACGTGATAGGAACTAAAGTATAGAACAAATAACATTCGTCCACCAAAGTTACAAGTACGTTACTGTTAATCTACATAAACATCTATAGGTCATAATCATCATGATTATTCTATTAACGGCCCATTATTAGGCCAGGCCTCTCTCCTAATAGTTGGAGACCTAGAAACCCATCACTCAGCTTAGGCCTAGGGTGATAATGATTGATTAATTAACGATCATTATCAGATGTTGATGATAGTGACCGGGACCGACGATTTAAAATGCTCTCCGAGACTCGGAGGGGTCAACACCATCAACTTCCCAACTCTAGACTTAAAAATTCTAAGAAGAAAGAAAAACTCATAATTATTCAATGATCCGACCTAGGATTTGAATCAAGGTCGTATACATAGGTTCACCACTAGACTAGCGAGGCGGTAATTATCTATAGGTAATATTGAGTAATTTATAGGAGGGTACTCGTTTAAACCTATCGCTTGAAGTGAAGTATGATTGCTTAATTGAATTAACCTGCAATGAAGCATTATAATGGCTTTCCATATTTCCCTTTTAAAGAATATTAATATATTAAATCCTTAATATCCATAATGAGACAATATTAAATATTGACTGAAAATGTTAAATTACCTATTTTCTCTTTTGAAATGATATGAAAATTAGGAGCTTATAACCACCATGTTTCTTCAAAACAAGTTTGTGAAAGCTGTGCACTGTTTTAAACAATGGATTTTCTTTACAGGAAAGGTAAGTTAACCAGCATTAAAAGAAGATGATCCATTTTAGACCAGATTCTTTTATGTACCTACTGTATTTTTTCAATAATAAGATAAAAATGGAATTTGAAGTTTTTGGGATCTTACAAGGTACAAAAATAAAAAGGACACCAATCAGCCATCGACTTGCAGTGAGGAGTAAATACATAATTATACATCAATGTAATCTTATCTATACTAAAATTATAAAGAGGTAAAGTTTGTAAGTTTGTAAATAAAGTTCTGTCGGGGCTAATCTTCGGAACTACTGATCCGATTTAAAAATTCTTTCACTAGTAGAATGCTACGTTATCAGTGAGTGTCATAGGCTATATTTTATATTTGTATTGTATACGAGTATAGCAAACAAGTTATCACAGTTTTTGTCATGCAAATCGGATCGCAAAAATCTGTTAAATCGGCTTTATGCGCGTACGCTGCCTTAACTATTGAGAATAATTCAATAAACGATATATGGGGCAAACGGTACGACATTTTCTTCTAAAACTTCTCTGATATAGCGGTCTGCAGTCAGACTCCCTCTGTCAATCACTACCAAGTCTGTGCGAGCTCCCAAACAAATGCCCACCCAAACCATTATTGATCCACCACCGTATGCAACTGTAGTTTCAAAATTTGTCTGAATAAGAGACATTCAGTCAGAGACATTTGCGTCTGTATATTCTTTCCCTGCCATCAATTTGATTTAAGAGAATTCTGCATCATCACTAAACGATACCTTACCCCATTGGTCCGCGTTCCAAAGTCGATGTTCCTGAGTAAAAGTTAACCTGTTTCTGATGAGCCTTGCCGGGCACAAATGAACCCAAACCAGCTTTTTCGAACCTTCTTCGTACCGTACGCTCACTTACGGTTACACCCCGCACTGCTTCTAACTCTTGTTGGGCTTGGACGGCCGACAAACGGGGGTTCCTACGTACACGAAGCCGAATGAAACGATCATCCCTACCCGATGTGCGTCTTTTTCTGCCTTGTCCTGCTCTTCTCACATAAGTACCGGTCTCCCTAAACCGTTGGACAATGCGATGGATTGTTGAAACTGGTTGACGAAGATCTCTGGATATCACTCTGTAGGTTTGACCATTTCTTCGCATTTTTAGTGCCCTGGCAATCTCCGTTGGGGCTAAGTCAGGCATATTTCAGTCCTCAACTCCAAAAAAGATACGCGATTAAAATAAAAATAACGAAAACAGTATTTCCATGAAATTTTAAATTAAACTCAGAAGGAAGAAATACTCGAAGTCCGCTCCAGATTGTGTATCTATGTATATATATGTATATCTGTGATCGCTCAGGTGTATTTTAATAAAATTAAAACAATTGCATAAAATGTGATGTTCAGTTGTTTTCTTAATTTCAAAATATTTCTTTTTAAATTAAACGACGTACAAACCAGCCAGCAACCTTACATGATACTGATATCAAACTTATTTTTAATGTTCCGCTAAATATGCCGGTGTGTGTAGTTTTGGAGATATTACAAAAAATCTAAAAAGTGCGACACTGTAATAAACCATTTAATTCATATGCGTAAGTTGCGTATTAATTCATGTGCTTAACCCTGGAGTGGTCGCGTGGGCTACATTTGTAGTCCACCAGTACAAAATCGAAAATTTTTCAAATTCGGTTAGCGTTAGCTTTATGCGCCTCTAGGTACTTTTAAATGAGTGTTTGAGGGCCGTGTTCAGTGCAGCGCAAGCGCAAGTTGCGTACCATTGTGTCAGAGGAGCTCAGCAAAGTGCGTGGACTACGACTGTAGCCCGCGCGACTTATTAGGTAAGTATTTTTGCCCTCTTGTTTTTTTTTGGGTCTAGTTTTTTATGAGTTAAAAGTAACTTTTGTGCTTTATTAAACTTTGTTACATATTCTCGGATGGTAATAGTATAATGTAACTTTATTTTAAGCATAAAAATGGATGATCGACGAGCTGCACAGATTTAGTTAGAGCTGGCTGAAGCTAATAGGGAAAATGAAGCTTATGAAGCTCAGTCGAGCTCTGACGAGGAAGTTCATCAATTAGAAAAGCAGAACCATCAATCGGAGTCCGAGCAGGAGCAGGATATCCCAGGTGAAGGGTCAGACGAAAGCTCTGAAGATCATGAACTGCCTCAGCGACGCCGGCGCACTGACTTTTACACCGGAATTGACAATACTTTGTGGTCAAAAACAATTCCTTTGAATAAAGGCAGAACACGAAGTCACAATAAAGTGATTGTGCCTCCAGGAGCTAAAGGGACAGCTCGGCAAAAAAGACTGTATGCCACTTTTTGTTGATGATCAAATAATTGACCTCATTATCAAACATACTTATAAAAAAATGACTACATCAAGGAGAGATATGCAAGAGAACGAGATACAAACGAATGAAACTGTTACATAAGGATTTTACTAATGGCTGGAGTGATTGATAAAACATATTGGTCGACATCCAATATTGTACGCCGTTGCCATAACTGTGGAAGAGCGCGTAGTAAAAGCACCAGAAAGGTGTTCAACGCCTGCAACAAGTTCGTTTGCGGGGATCATTTAAAGATTATGTGTCTATCCTGTGCAGAAAATGTAATTAAGAAATAAGTTTCCACTAAAAGTTTTTTAGTTATCTCAGTTAGAGCGAATCATGTAATTTTTGTACCAATTTGGAGAGATTTTTTGTTTTTGGTAATTATTTTGTAACACAGAGGTTGTGAAATAAGTTTTGTTAATTATATTATGTTAAAAACTGTGCTGATTATATTTTCATAGAAATAATAAACAGTTTATGCTTATACATTTTTTTATTTAAATGTGAAAACGGACTACATATGTAGCCCGCGCGACTTATCCCGTTACTTTTAGGTGCGCGACTACTGCAGGGTTAATAAGTTTACGTCATTATTTTCACAACTAAACTTAAATCCTTATCAAAATAATTTATTCAATAATCTTAAGGATATTATTGAGATAAGATTTGTCTTTTACAGTATGTTAATTAGTTATATATTTTCGGAGATATTACAAAATTCCTAAAAAGCGCGAAAATGCCGCTATGGCGTCTAAATTTAGTGTTATATTATATGTACTGAATAGAGGTCAGCATTTTGGTACTGATATGCTTTCATGATCGAAACGTTAATACGGTAATGGATTTAAAATTCGATCTTTGTTCAAATATCTATATAGTACACGGAAGAGTTAGTTCGTTTGTTTAAACGGACTAATCTCTAGATCTGCGTGTCGGATTGTAAAATTATTTTTGTTTATTCTGAAGGCTAGACAGACTCAAGAGTGAAATATACAATTTAATATCAATTTATACCCATCAGCTTGCCATAAATATATATTGTTAATGTTAATGTACTGAAATGTCGTACAATGTTTAACAAAAATGTAGATCTTTAGTACACGGGACGGCACGGAGGATATTGCTTCACGGGAAACTATAATATATATAATTCTATCTTTAAAATTAGAAGGGTACCTAAGAGGCTTTCACGCGGACGTTATTAAAAATTAAAAAAATGTTTTTGTCAGCAAAACCTAATATTCTGGGAGTCCCTCTAACACAACACAATTTGGTGCAGAGCCAAAAGTTTTCGATACCAATGTTTGTGCTCTCTTCCCATGTCTTTTTTATGAAACAATCAATCAATGTTATTTACCAACACCTCGTACTTATGTACACTGTGCCAAGACTTACTTAATTATAAGCGCTAGGACAAAGTTTGAAAATTAACATTAATTAATTTTTTTTTAACACAAGATATTTTTGAATATTTATATTCAAAATTAATATTGGAGGATGATATTAGAGATAAGATGTTAAATAGTTATATAATTTTGGAGATATTACAAAATTTTTAAAAAAGCGCAACACTGCCGCTATGAAGTACAAATTAAGTTGAACTCTACGTACGTAGGACTATGTACTGAATAGGGGTTAACATTTTGGTAAGTGTGTTCTTTCATGTTAGAAACGGTAATGGGGTTGAATTTATTTGCCATAGAAGACCATATCTGTACTATTAATATAAAGCGGAAGAGTTTTTTTGTTTGTTTAAACGGATAAATCTCTGAATCTACCTGTCGGATTGTAAAAATAATTTTTGTTTATTATGAAAGCTAGACCCAAGAGTGACATGAGTATATTTTAATATGAGGTTATATCCATCAGCTAGCTATAAATAAAGAAACCGGCCAAGTGCTCGTCTTCCTTATAGGAGAGGGGATATGGAGCGTAGACCCACCGCGCTGCTCCAATGCGGGTTAGTGGGTTTAGGCTGATAATGTTTCGTTTATTGACAATCACTATCAGATGTTAAATATAATGACCGGGACCGAGGCTTAACGTGCTGAGCGTCTGAGGCACGGGGGTGTATCACCACCAACATCTCGACTTCAGAATTAGAAGGCTTTTTTTTTATTGACTACAAGTTCGCCCTTGACTGCTATCACACCTGATGTTAAGTGATGATGCAGTCTAAGATGGAAGCGGGCTAACTTGTTAAGAGTGGGACGAAAATCCACACCCCTTTCGGTTTCTACACGACATCGTACCGGAACGCTAAATCGCTTGGCGATACGTCTTTGTCGGTAGGGTTGTAACTAGCCACGACGATAGCCTCCCACCAACCAGACCAAGACAAATTAAGAAAAATCTCAATCTGCCCCGCCGGGAATCGAACCCAGGACCTCCGTCATATAAATCCACCGTGCATACCACTGCGCCACGGAGGCTTAGAATGAGCTGAAAATTTTATCTATACTTAAATGTATATAGTATAAACCAACCAACTCTAACGCCAAGAATAGTTCTAATTAAGATAGTTATAGAACTCAAAAAGTTATGAAAGTTTGACGTTCTAACTTCTAACTTTAGAGAAATGTACTGCAGTCAAAGCTTGTTCAGATTTGGACGATGTTGTCTCAAGGCTTTCTAAGAGCTCATCTTCTATTTCAAACACATTAAGTTTAGACGACCTCCGTGGCGCAGTGGTATGCGCGGTGGATTTATAAGACGGAGGTCCTGGGTTCGATTCCCGACGGGGCAGATTGAGATTTTTCTTAATTTGTCTTGGTCTGGCTGGTGGGAGGCTTTCGCCGTGGCTAGTTACCATCCTAATGACGAAGACGTACCGCCAAGCGATTTAGCGTTACGGTACGATGTCGTGTAAAAACCGAAAGTGGTGTGGATTTCATCCTACTCGTAACAAGTTAGCCCGCTTCTATCTCAGACTGCATCATCACTTAACATCAGGTATGATAGCAGTCAAGGACGAACTTGTAGTCGATAAAAAAAAATTCTTAAATTTCTCATATTCGTCATAAGTACCTACATAATAAATAACGAGTAAGTTACGGCTACGATTTACGAGCCTATTCAAATTATAAATGCAAAAGTTTATATACGTCTCTTTCACGCCAAAACTATTGAACATATTTAGTAAAATTTGGGAATGAGGTAGATTATAATCTGGAAATACAACTCTGTTTATCGTTCCTTTCCATTCAATTTAATACTCCTAGTTGACAGTACCACTGTCTGAACTATCAACTACCTATATTGAGAAATCTTGTTACGCATAAAACCAAAAGCCACCAGGGATCTAAAACACAGTAACTTACTTGTAAACTCTTAAAACCCTTACCCAATTTGCCATCGACAAAATGTCCGTCCTAAATAAACCGTGTAGTATTTCAATTAATCCTAACTTATTCGCTTCAAAGTCAAGATGCTTTCGTGCGTCCTAAGTAAATAAGGTGTCCGAATTAAATCATTGCGCAAACCAGCTAAAACTTATCTCACTTGTTGCGATCTTGTCTTTACAACGATGTTGAATATCCACAGTACAATGTCATAATTAGTATTGCTTTTTGCAAAATCTCATTTTAGTAGCATTATCATTCAATGGACATCTATTGCTGAACATACAGTAATAACCTGCAGGCTCCAACTGACTTTATGTTTAACTATTGGAGGGCCTTTTTTTTAACGCTGGGACATGCCTTTACGCATCTCTCCGGAAAGAAGGGTGGAAAGCGCTATTTCCAGAGAGTATGTGGGACTCACCACTCAAATCGGAATACCCACTAAAACCCAACGATACCCGACCGCGTCTTCAAGTGAGATGTCACAGGATCGTGGTTGCATGCAACTGTGACGTCTCGACGTTTGTCCGCAGGTAATATTTTTTTCTCAAGTATTTTGTACTAAATACACTTTATAGTGTATAGCAAGTGCGCATATCTGCGCATTCGTCTACCTGGTCTCCTTCTGCGGCTTGATGGAGCGTTCGCGTCTGCCTCCCTATATCTCTCTTCCGCTTCCTTTAGACCGACGGATGACTCACAAAAGGCCACCATGGTCGTCCAGCACGATACTATTGGAGGGCCTATCAGTATCCCTATTTTGTTAGGGTGATTAACAAATTCGTCTTTATGTCCTCCATGTAACGCGTAACTATAGATAAAGTGAGATGGATATAAATCCGGGGGGTGAACCAGCATTGCACATTGGAGCCCCAAAGTTTATCAGCTCTTCGAACCAATATAGGTATGTGCCCCGGCTACTGCCACTTTAGGTTTGCGACTCGTTGAGCTATGTCGGTAATTTTGGTTCTTCAGCGGATCTCCTCATTTCTGATTCAATTACGCAGTAATACACCGAGTATAGTTCACTCCATCGCACGCTGAATGACTCTGAGTTTTCATAAAGGTTTATCTATACTAATATTATAAAGAGGTAGTTTGTGCGTTGTAAGAGATATTCTCTGAATTTACTGAACCAATTTTCAAAATTATTTCACCAATAGAAAGCTTCATTATTATGGAAAGTTCCAAAATCACTTAAATTGGAAATGAATGCATCTTCAGTTAGATTTGAATTATGTAAGAAAATTGCTTTAATCGCGTGCGCTGCGAAAACTATTGAGGATAGCACAGAACAGTGTACTACAATATTAAAGAGCGTTTCAAAATCTGTAAGAAAGTCCGCAATAGCATATGCCATTTGACGACCTCCGTGGCGCAGTGGTGTGCGCGGTGGATTTATAAGACGGACGTCCTGGGTTCGATTCCCGGCGGGGCAAATTGAGATTTTGCTTTCGCCGCGGCTAGTTACCACCTTACCGACAGAGACATATCGCAAGCGATTTAGCGTTCCGGTACGATGTGACTGCATCATTACTTAACATTAGGTGTGATAGCGTCAAGGGAATCTATAAAAAAAAAGCCTATCTCTCGGAATAGTAAATTGTGGGTTAAAAATAATTTATTTTTGTAAAGTTTTATGTTTATTAGAACGGAAATTTAATGTAGAATATTTGTGTCGTTACCCTATAAAGTTAAAATAAATATCTTCAAAGATATTACCAAAATAAAACCGTGCGGTGCGGTACAATTGGGTCGAGACAAAAATATTTCTAACGCAGAACGAAGATTAAAAACTAGGAATTCAACTAAAATATTATGAATCAGACAATCCCATTCTGTTTCAGCAGGTACAAAAATAATTATACTCGTAGGTATATACTTACAAACTTTGTAATTTGACAAAACCTAAAGCTAAGAGAGTCGTAGAAAGGTTAAGTTACCTAATTTAATTCTGTTTCACAGTCGACCAAGTTATAATTAAGATAAAGTATGCAAACAAAAGCATTTGGAATTAGTTGAATTTATTACCAGGGGAGCAAGCCACTTCGGTATGCGCTCGGAATATATAAACTGTGCAATTTATTTCTTTAGAGCAACGGTTTTTGCTCACTACATAAGACCCACAGACTACATGCAATAAATTACGCTACCCAAAGTCCATCCACTAGATTTTTTTTTTTCAAATCTCTAGGCTTTGTCGTCTTTGCTATTGTACGAGTACCTTTTCAGAATATATAATACAAACTTTTTATAACCTACTTATTCTATAAGTATAAAATACTTATCTATGTATATCTATATAGTTTGAATTTAGTACATATTACACACTTGAACAGGTTTAAAGTTTGAAGCCTGACTCTCCAATAAAATTTTGAACTTTTTATCATCATCATCATTATCGGCCTATTACGGGTCACTACTGGCCTCCCTCTATGTAGAGGAGGGAATATGGAGTGTGCCCACCATGCTGTTCCAATGCAGGTAGGCGGACTTAGGGTTATAATATTTATTTATTTTTTATCGAATACAAGTTGGCCCTTGACTGCTATCATACCTGATGTTAAGTGATGATGCAGTCTAAGATGGAAACGGGCTAACTGGGATGTCAAATCCACACCCCTTTCGGTTTCTACACGACATCGTACCGGAACGCTAAATCTCTTGGCGATAAGTCTTTGACGGTGGTGTTACCAGTCGATAGCCTCCACCATCGACCAAGACAAATTACGAAAATCACAACTGCCTCCCTCAATCGAGCCCAGGACCTCCGTCATATAAATCCACCGCGCATACCACTGCGCCACGGAGGTCGTCAAACATTAACAATCTCTCAATTTCATACATTAACAATCCATATCAGATGTTGACGATAGTGACAAACGGCTTAACGTGCTCTCCGAAGCACGAGGTATAACACCACCAATTTCTCCAAGGCGATTGTTACACGACTCTAGACTTAGAATTTGCTAAAAATTCCTTAGAAGGAAAGAAAAGTTCAGAATAATTTCACAAACCGACGCAGGATCCGAACCCAGAAATCTCGTGATCGCAGCCACCTACGAGGCAGTCTTTTTTAGGTCCTATTAATGCTAATTCTACCTAATAAGCAGCCACCCGCGACTACAACCACGCGAAATTAGGATCTCGGACAAATTAAGTCACTCCGACATCTATATATGCATAATATAGATTTAGAGCCTCATAATATGTTGAAATCAGTGACATAAAGATTATATTTTATGCATCATGTTGAGGGCAAACCTCTTGACCAGCTTGATTAACGTAATCGCTTGTAATTACTTTGGACTAATCTATTTGTCATACCTACACATAAAAACTTTAAAAAAAACTATCGATATTCACTTGCCCAATTTTTTTTTATTTATTATCTCAGGATTTGGGATAAGTATTATTATTAGACTATTAGTAGATACATTTCCCTGTAGATGTTTGGAAAATATCCAAAAGTAATAAAGTAATGGCCTACAATGTCGGGATTTTCACGCTTTTGTTCAAATAAAAAGTTTTTTCTCGCAATGGAAAAAGATTTTATTCAACATTAGTGGATTTTATCCAATCGCTTTCCCTAAGAGCGTAATAAAAGTAACAGAGTGGTTTATAAGTATTTGTTGTTTATTTACACCTACTGAAAATTATGGTGAAGAAAATATACCTACATAGCTTGTACTAACCTAAACTTCAAAATAATAACTTTGTGGGCGTGGGTTCGAATCCACTTCTGATGTCGGATGGGGGCGACATCTTTTCGACGAAGGTACAAAGACTGGAATCATAATTATTCAAATTGAGAGAGACGAATATCTTAGCATTCCGTGGACTCACCGTGCGGGCGCCGGGCCCATCGCGTGGCTGAGAGAAAAACTCCGAACAGAGCCCGAGACTTGTGACACGGGTGTAGGTTTAAAACACTCTTAGTAACGGCCATCAACACTCACGTCCACGGTTCAAGTTACTCTCTCTGCCCAGCCAAATTCGGGAGGACCCCACTAGAGCAGCCTTGGACACTCGTTCCAATATAGAACTTACTGCACCTCTATTAAGGACAACCCTCAATAATAATAATCAATTATTATGACTAATTAATCTGGCGTGATCTGAGTCACGACTGAGAGATGTGGTCGCACTGAACGCCACGAAGAGAATCAGCCTCGACTCTCCAGACCGCTGCTTTATATTGGCATTGATCGGTCCTCCCTTAGGTATGCTTAGCTTGAATTTTAGTATTATCGTATATATACTATACATAAATAGTTTTATATATTGACAAACACCTAGACCCTGAAGAATATATTATGCTCGTCACACAAGCATTCCTCTAGTTGTGGGAATCGAACCCACGGCCTTTGACGCTGGGTCACTACTATCTGCACCACTCGGCTGACAAAATTGGCTGCTACAATGAAAATTAAAATTAAATTTAAATCGGATTTCCACGTAGGAGAAGTCACTAGCGTCTACTAGTAACTCATAATAAAATTATGACCACGTGAGTGATCAAATCATAGATTAATATTTACTGGAGTGAATAAGCTTTTGGTACGAACAAATTAAGAACTTAAGGATCAGCTTTGATCATTCCTGACCTTCGTCAAACTAAGCAGACCACAACAATGTCGCCACCGGAATTTATTCTAACCTCGGAGCCCCTCATCCTTTTCTAAAGGTAATTTTGTCTAAAAGGAACTGACACCTAATATAACAAGGAGTTTATTCACTTTAATACAAAAAGACAAAATCTTATCCACGACACCATAAAGCCGCAAAATTATCAACAATATTGAAAGATTAGTTAAAAACATGTTAATGATAAGTAAATAACTAATTAATTAACATTGTAATTGCATATAGATAGGCAGGTTTTCTAAAAGCCATAGTGCAGTGCTTAGCCTATGTTGTTTTGGATCATGGGGATCTTGCAATCGAATCCTGGGTAGGATGTAAAATGACGAGATTCTCGCCAATATCTACACTAATATTATAAAGAGGAAAACTTTGTCTGGTTGTAATGAATAGGCTCAAAAACTACTGGACCGTTTTTAAAAATTCTTTCACCATTCGAAAGCTACATTATTCACGAGTAACATAGGCTAAATTTTATTTTGGAAAAATATAGGGTGTAAAAAATCAACCAGAAAAGTTACTTATTTTGCGTACGCTGCCCAACTATAAAAGATAGAACCATAAAATGTTCTAATTAATTGGAGATCTTATAAATATCTACAAAAAAGTCCGCGTCACACTATACCTATCTATGTCGAGTGAGGCACAACAACCATTTTTTCATTTAAAAATCTTTATTTTTTTTGGACTACATTTAAACGTATTTATTTTACTCATGCTATTAATCCTTATCAAAATAAATTATTTCATCACTAAGTACAGTTTATGTAGATAATATTTGGTATTTAAAAGATTAAAATTGTACATTTGGTTTTGAAGTTATGGCGAAATTAAAATATTACTATTTTTGCGTTGCAAAGTGAGCGTCACCAAGGCGGGGGTGCGCTTGCGGGAGGGGAGTTTAGATCTATGTTATATATACGATGATGAATGAAGAATTCGATCTTCGTTCAAATATCTATTTAGTACACGGAAGAGTTTGTTCGTTTGTTTAAACGGGCTAATCTCTATCTGCGTGTCGGATTATAAAATTATTTTTGTTTATTCTGAAGGCTAGACTCAAGAGTGAAATATACTATTTAATATCAATTTATACCCATCAGCTTGCCATAAATATATATATTTAATGTTAATGTACTGAAATGTCATACAATGTTTAATAAAAATGTAGACCTTTAGTACACGGGACGGGACGGAGAATATTGCTTCACGGGAAACTATAAAAAAATTAAATTGAGAGGGGGAGCGGGGAATGAGCATACTTTATATGTGACTTTCACATATTTTGTATGAAAGTGTGTCTTTAAAATTAGAAGGGTACTAAAAGGTTTTCACGCGGACGAAGTCGCGGGCAACTGCTAGTAAATAATAAAATATCATTTAAACTTAGTCTCTATTTAGGTATGTGCCTAACATTTTTTTGTTGCCTACATAATCTCTTTGTATAAATAATATCTTTTGACTTTTATGCAGTTTATTCTAAGTAGGTAAACAGACTATACCTACCTGATTAATTGAATTATTACCTGTTAATGAAAACCTCGTTAAAATACGTTGTGTAGATTAATGGCTGGTGGGAGGCTTTCGCCGTGGCTAGTTACCACCCTACCGACAAAGACGTATCACCAAGCGATTTAGCGTTCCGGTACGATGTCGTGTAGAAACCGAAAGGGGTGCGGATCCTAACAAGTTAGCCCTTATCTTAGACTGCATCATCACTTAACATCAGGTGAAAAAAGCTGTAATATAGGTAGGTACCTGCTCACCTGCCTACGTTTGAATTTGTTAAACTGTACGTACCGTAGAAGTATGGTCATTTGAAAATATTTTTCCACGCGATAAAAGTAGCAGTCCTGCGCGAGTTTAAAATAAAAGCAATTTTGTTTTCGTAAATGAGGTCGTGGTAATATTAACAGGAGCATAAAAGATAAATTAGCTGACCACAGTTTTTGCAGTCAAAGCGTAGGTAGTCAACTTTTATGTAAGCTTCGCGGGGCGTTATCATACAACACGGAACATTATCCCGCAGGTTGGCCACGCTGGCATGTTGCAATATAACCCTATAATATCATGGTAATTTTTTATTACCTTGATATTATATCACAACGGGTTGCACGAAGTTTAGTATCTGTCGACATGATTTCTCATAAATTGAAAAATCATAATGTCGAACATGAAAAGTCAGTCGTTCAACGATTGACCTTTCTTGTTCCACCGTTGAAGCTATATAGTTGTGCTTTATATTTTATCCGAGCTAGATAGAAGAAGTGCATGACCAAGAAAGATGTTGAGAGGCAATTGGATCAGTTTTCAACTTTACACAAGAAGTAGAATAAATAATTTTATGTAACAATACAGTTAGAATTGTAAAAATTAATGATTTTAAAAGAGCAACTGTTGAGTTTCTTCTCAGCAGGACCTGCCTTTCAAGCCGGTGGTAGAGTCACCACAAATAGTCTAATTTGACGTTTCAAAAGTGCTTATAATTAGCCTACTTGAAATAAATGATTTTGAAGATGAATTTTTGAATTTTGTACATGTGACTTGTACAAGTTATATTAATTATTATCGTGTTTTATCGCTCTATTATATCTATTAATAATATGAAACGAATTAGTTTAAGCAAAGATTCAGAATAAGGAAAATAGAATAAAATAATATAAAAAAGAGTGATCATATTTTAATTATTATATCGCACCCCTAGATCTAAAGGGAACTACCTCAAAATTCTTGATTTTTGAGTTTTGCACACCTACGAATTCGCCATTTCAATACCTATCGACCAATAAATCAGATTTAAATCTATTGCCAATATTCGCCACTAGATGTCTTTGTATATCTATATTGTTGAACGAGCGACCCTACTTCCTCGCATCCAAAATAGCGACAATTCCAGTTGGGTTCAAATTTACAAGAGGAACGCACGTACCCGGTGTGGGCAAATTGGAGTTATTTTGAGTAGTACCCGTATTGTTGAAATTTTAAATAGCATTATTTCGAATTATCGCCATTTTCATAGTTAGTGATGAATTAATTAATGAAACATTTTGAGTTGAACCAGTATTACTGGCAGGGTGAGTACAATTTTTATTTTTATTTAGAATTATTACTGTATAGCTGAAATATTTTTCAATTTTAAGTTGACTCTGTGTTGTAGAATCATTTTTCAAACTCTATTATTTCTTAGAAAATGTAACTATATCATTTGTTTTTTACTATAAAAGGAGAGCTTTTTTCTGCGTTAATATAATTTTGTTTTAATTTTGGCAATTAAAGAGATTGTTCCGTTTTAATGAGATTTTTTTAAAGTTAGATCTCTTTAGATGGTTGCCGCCAAATTCATGTTTGCTAAATTACTATTGAGATTGAAAAAGTAAGACACAATAAGATTTTACCCAATAAGTTACATTAATTAATACTTTATGTTTCAGCCAAACAATCAAACGTGCGTTTTTTTGTAAATATGGCAAAATAAATGGACAAGTAACTCAATAATATGACTAAGTATGTGATGTCATCAAATGATGAAGTCCCTCCTAAAAAGTTCATACCGACCTTTCCCTGGTTGATGAATAAATTTCAAGCTCGTCTAGACAACGGAGGACTGATGTAGCAAATAATTATATTATTTCGCCAATTCAAAGTGTTAAAACTGACATTTTTTGTGATATTGATGATTTTTTCTCCCTAGGGGGGGATGTGGCATCCTAGTACAAACCACTTTTTACGCTATGGATGTTTCAAGATCCTGTCTGCAAAATAGAAGAATAAATGAACATCTAAATTTAAATATTCGCATCGTCGAAAAGGAATTTTCCTAACGGGTGACAATGGAAGATCAACATTCAAACTCAGCCACTTCCTGCAGTGGATCATACCAGTGTTATCATATGGATATTTTATCGTTTTAATGCAGTTCTATTTACTGTTCTTTGAATTTGAACACATTGAAGCATTGAACATCGCTTTTCGTTTTGAAGTAAATGACTCCAGAATTAGAGTATGCAAGCTATTTTTCAAAGAGGGAGAAGGTGAGTGTCGGTGTCGAAAGCCGAGATCTCTCTTAAATCTACACCCGTGTCACAAGTCTCGGGCTCTGTTCGGAGTTTTTCTCTCAGCCACGCGATGGCCCCGGCACCCGCACGGTGAATCCATGGAATGCTAAGATATTCGTCTCTCTAAAGGGACAAATATCTCTACTCTTTTACAAATTCAGGATTAAGTGTGTCAATCTTGTGTTTCAATCTTCTTTCAAAATGCTTTAAAGGCAAAGATGTAGTGTGATACTTCAGGAAAGAGAGGAGCTGTTAAAATTAGGGGCTGCATACTTTCCTACATTAAATCAAAGGTAATCAAAAACTCCTGTAAAGAAATAGACGTCATTTTTTACTTCAACAACTGTGGTGGTAGTTAATAAATATCAATGAAATGTGAGATTTCATATGCTATTTAATTTGTTTTCTATTGAACAGAAGGTTCCTATGTGTTCAAGTTGTATTAGTTTTCGTGAAAGCTTTTATTTGTTAGAGTACCTATACTTTTATAATTTATAGAGAGACTGTCACTAATTGTTTTTATAGTACTATTAATAAAGAATATTGATTGATTTCATTACTGGTAACTGTTTTCATGCTAAATTACTATTCAATATGGTAATTTATACCCCTAATGCTAGTACCATACCACTTTATGAGTTATACAAATTATAATTAATATACATTTATCATATTTTATGCATATTTTGCACCTACAAAAGGGAGCTAACTAAAAACGGAATTCACCAATATGGGTTCAACTCAAAATGATACAAAAAATATAGAAACATTGATAAGCTAAAAGGAAACAACTATGAAAATGCAAAATTACGACCCAGCCTTTTATTAAAACCCAAGATTCTTAATATTTATCACATCCAGGTATAAAATAAAGTTCATATATATTTACAGAAAAGTTCTGCAATGCATAGGGACTTTGCAATCAGTTTTTTGTCTCTCCTGTAAAATGAGCTTTTTTGAGTTAATACCTGTTTAGATATAGAGGTGCGATATATGAATAGTTATCCAAGCGTTCCGCGATACTAATTTCAAAGTATCAAAAACCTTTTAGGTATTTGGACCATTCGGAACGAAAATGTATTGGGATTTATCTAGTCGAAAATACCTAGAAGGTTTTTGATTCTTTGAAATTATATTTTAACACAACCTGGAACCCATAGGAAGAAAGTAAGTAAAAAAAAATATCAGTTGACATCCGTTGACGGTTCAGTTGACATACATCCTACTCTATGCAGTTGACTTTGACAGCGACACAAGAGTTGTCACATAGTTTTATTTGTACTGTAATCATCCGGATTTTTATTTTTATTTATTCTCCAAAGTCAAATAACATTTAATTAATAATGTGGAAAGAAGTACAAAAATCTCCAGCATTTTTCTTATTACTTGATAAAGGGATACGATCTCACATTCTGCTTACAGACTATATAAAAATATGGGAAGTTTATTATACTGAAGATGAATTCATTACTCGTTTTAAGGTATTATTCAATTAGTAAGTATTCTATGCATTAATTCCATTACGTTATAAGTTTTACAAGTGACTGAAGTTTCATCCCTATGTTTTTAATGAACTTAGGACGCTTACAAAACGTTTACCATCTTTTCTCTCATTTATAGCAAGGGTTTGGAATACAAGCCCTTGCTAAGCCTCATGGTGTAGGTTTCAGCCGTTGCTAGTTACCACCTTACCTACAAAGGAGTACCGCCAAGCGATTAGCGCTCCGGTACGATACGACGGAACACATGTGGATGGACCGTGTGGATTTCATCCTACTCCTAACAAGTTAGCTCTCTTCCATCTTAGAGTACATCATCACTTACTATCAGTTGTGATTGCAGTCAAGGGCTCTTGTCAAGTCAACTTGTTATAATAATCCCTTAATACCTTACTATCTTGGGTATCTTCGAAACTCATGGTCATGGTCAAATGCCTGTCCAGAAATTTTTTCATTTTTATATAAGCATAAATAAGAAGGTATGCATAAATAATTTGTTTACAGGAAAGTAACCATCTTTTAGAAATGGACAAAAATGAGCTGCTAGAAAAAGGATTTGAAATGCTGGAGAATCTATCCAAAGTCAAGAACATTAAAATAACAGTTGATGGACAGACACTCACAGTTTCTATGACTAGGATACTAATGCCGTTAAAATTACATCTTATTTTAGAGGAAGGATCCAAAGAATTGGTGAGATTTTTAGTAATAGAAAGACAAAATACCTCATCGTAGGGCATGTAAAACACCTGTGGAAAAATTACCCCCACATCAACAATCTCCCTTCAGACCAAATCAAACAGTCTCAATATTTTCTTTAATTCAATTTAAATAAAACTTTTTAGCAAAAAAATTTAACCAACTCAAAAAGCACTAAGAAGTAAAAAATAACTGCGTCATTTATTATTATTTCTAGAGGGGATGTCATTTATTATTATTTCTAGAGGCAGACGGGTGGTCAGTCCTCATTAGAACCGTTCAACCTAATTCCTGTGATTGAGACACAGGTTCACTGGTGTACTTAATCACAGGAATTCTAGTGCACTCAAATCTAGCACCCCCCCGCTCCCTCAAGCCTACCTGTTGTCTTCGTGAACCTAACAATTCCCCTTATGGCGAGGTTTGTCAGGTCTTTAATTTACTTAAGCATATCTATGAAGTCGAATTGAGATCCTTTTTTTTCCTCAGATAAAAAAACCACTCCAATAAATAAAAATGAACATAGTATCTTCAAATAAGGTTTTCTAATAGTTTTAATGTTATGATGGTGATACACCCCCGTGCCCCGGTGAGCACATTAAGCTGGTGGTGCTGCTCAGTCCTGGTCACTATCATCAACATCCCAGTGGTGTTTAACCAATGAAACATCACCCTAAGCCTGTTTATGCTCCATATCCCCTCCTATAAGGAGGGAGACCTGGCCAGTGGGCCACTAATCGGCTAGTAATTATGATGATGATGATGAGATGATGATGATGAATAGATTTAATGTAATTTCTAATTCTGAGTATTTTCTTGATTCTTACAGTTTTTTAAAACAATTACACAACCAGCATTAAAAACAATACAAGACTTGAGGAGTAGTCAAGAGGAGCTCCGTAAGATGCTTCTGACCAAGGATGATGAAATTGAAGAGTACAAGTCTTTTGGAGGGAAAATAAGATATAGTAAGTCTTAAAACTTAGTGCAAGTATATATGTAAAAAGGTATGCAAACATTTTATACATTTAAACAAGGAATACTAATAATAATATTTTTAAACTAGCTGATGTGATTGCATGGAACCTGATCTTGTGGGAGTTTGAATCACATGCACTGATAAATTATACCTTTAGACCAGACTCGAAGGCTAAAGATGGATTATGCGAGTAACACCATTCCTAACAAAATAAAAAAATCTAAGCTGTTTCAGATTATAATGTAACTTTGTACCAAATGTCATCCAGATATTCATATAAGAGTTCAGCTGTTCTATAGTTAAAAATGAACTAACAAGTCCAACTTGCCTTGCTTTCATAGATTAAAGACTACTAGATGGAGTCATAATGCGGCTGTAGGTTCAAGAGCGTGACAAACTTATTTCATTCGGCCTTTATTAGAAAGTGACACAAGATTATTTTTTGTCCATTTCAGCGTGTTCGTTTTTATTATTTGTCAAGAGTGGAATTTGTGACAGACAAGGGACATATCTGAGCAATTATTAGCTTTTTATTAAATTTGCTGATAAATAATATAACTTTGTGGTTACTATATTAAGTTAAACGTTATCGTGCTATGGTGGGTTGTAATATTTTCCGCTGCAACAGTCGCAGCGAACAGAAAATCGAAGGAATTACGTTTCATACGTAAGTAGGCATAAACTTCATTGATTGATGATTTAAAGCTTAGATATGTTATTTTTAGCAAATTTCATGTATTATGCGTTTACTAAACTATATTATATAAAGTAATATTTCGTATTTTACGATATTTTAAAACATAACGTTTTATGATGTACTTTAAATGTTGACATGTCATGTCAATAAGGCTGATTTGCTGTCTCACGAGTGGACACGCTATGGGCTCTATCTAGTAGTCTTTAATCTATGCCTTGCTTTACTTGCATTTATTTAAAATATCATAGATTAACAATGAATATATTATAATAAGGAATGTTTCTAACCAAATTTACATAATTTAGTCTATGACGGTAACATCATTGTCAGGGATATGTCATTGTCAAAATAGACAAGTCAAGTAGTTATCATCTCGAGTCACTTTTGAAGTTTTGAAAAGGGTCCAGACAAAATTACTAAAACTTGTGTGATTTATGGTTTTTACCAATTCTGAGATAAATAAATATATTGTTTCTAGCTGCAATAGCACCCTACAATGATGCTGCACATATGAAAAAACATTGCATGTACAAGAATCATTTTGGTGATGCAGAAATACCACCTGACATTTTGGATAGAGTTGTTGACTTACCAAAGGAAGATCCTAAAATGTAAGTAAATTATTTTAAACTGCTGTGATTAGTAACCAGCATTGGAGCAATGTGGTGGGTCTACACTCCATATCTCCACTCCTATAAAAGGGCGGAGGCCTGGCCCTCTTGTGGGCTGTTGATAATGCTGATCAAATTGTCTCAACACTGACATTCTCTGCATCTGTTCATCTACTCATCCAAAGGAACAGGGTCCTACTCAGGCTTTAGATGCCCATTTTCATTCATTAATATTTTTTCATTAAATTATTAATATTTTTACTATTTCAGAAAAGTAGAAATAATTGAGACTAAAACATCTGCAAAGTTGGAGCCAGTGTCACAGGAGACAAACACTCAGAGTATGACATCTCACACATCAAATACTGTTAAAAAAGAGAAAATCAAAACTGAGTCTCAACCTGCAAGAAAGAGAAAATTAAATCTTTGAAACTATTGTAGAAATAAGATCACTTCTTTGAACATACAAACTACGAGACTAGTAAACTTAACATCAGGGTTTATGAAAGCTTGGTAAGAAGAAAAAAAACAGAAGAGCACAATAGGAGACCTGTCAATGGGCATGTTCTTACCTTAGACTAATGTTTGTATAACAATAGATGAATGTAAAAAAAATATTTGTAAATACCCCTTAATGTAAGCATTTTACAAAGTCTGCATAAAAACATCAATAAGAATAAGTTTTCTCACATAATAACTAGATGGCGCTGCTGTACATATATATTGACGTTACGTTTTTACGCAGACTAAAAAGCTCACATTTGAAATTTAAAGAACCTTTTTGACCGGCGATGTCTTATAAAGATTCGTTTTTCCGCCCCTTAAATAACTCCATCACCATCATTGTCAGTCGATAGACGTCCACTGCTGGACTTAGGCTTCTTGCAAGAACTTCAAATACCTTGAGCCAACTGCATATAATGGTTATTTGTCCTCATATTATCGCTACATATTATAAAACTAAGTCCCCCGCCACGTCTATCCGTCTGTTCGTTATAAACTCAAAAACTACTGAACGAACTGGCGATAATTGTTCAAAGTGTCAGGCTGTCTGGAAGCTTTGAATGAAGACACCTGTGTAATCCCTTTGAGGTATAACAAAACAATGTATGAAGGATTAGCCTATTCATTGGGACTTTTTTTTTTTTTTTAACTTCAGGAGGGGAAATCCTCATGGACACCCTAAAGGGTAGTGCCGGACTCTTACCGGCTAAAACCCCTCCTGTCACCTTGTTAGTCGTGTACCCGCCTTCCAGCCTATAACACGGTAACAGTTTGCCTTTTCCTCTTATCTCATTTCCTTTCTCTTCATTTCCTCCATCTCCTTTTTTTTCATAATTCCTTCAAGGAATCTTGCAATGATATTCCACCTGTTTTCAGATTGTAGCATAATAGGTACTAAGTTTCTCACAGATATGTCCCCAACCTGTGCGCAAAGTTGTCGCCTATCGTTTTCCCATTTAACACAGCAAAAGATGGTATGCCTGGCGTCATCAATTTCGCTACAATACATGCATTTCCCATCTGGTCTTTTGCCAATATCCGCCAGATAGCTCATAAAGACTCCGTCTCCTGTAAAGCACTGTGTCAATCGGAAAGTCATTCTGCCATGCCGTCTGTTTATCCATTTCTCCAGAACAGGAATGAGACTGTATGTCCATCGACCTTTGGTGGTCGTATTCCACTCATTTTGCCATATCGTGAGCATGTCCTTCTTGTATGTTACTAAGGATTCTGAGTTATTTTTTGTTCTGGCCCTCGATCTTTCAGCAGCTAAAAGGTGGATGGGTGTTAAGTTAGCCAAAACCAGTGCTGCGTCAGTGGACACGGTCTTGTAGGCGGAGCAGATTCGGAGCGCTAGTATACGTTGCGCTTTTAAAACTACTTTTCTATGTGCTGCATGTTTCATAGCCGGCTCCCAAATAGGTGCTGCATATAGAATTATTGACTGCGTAGCCATGGCTAGCGTCCTTCTTTTGGCAGAACTTGGACCTTTAGTATTAAGAAGCAGTTTGCAGAGGGCTCTTGCGGTATTAGAGGCTTTCCCGCAGACAGTTCTTAAGTGCGGGCCAAAATTTAGTCCCCAGTCCAGCTTTACTCCTAGGTATGTTGCGCTAAGCGAAGGTGTTATCGTCACTCCCCCACAGTCAAATTTTATGCCGTGATTTTTTCTTGTCCTATTAAATACGACTGCTACTGTTTTTTCTGGTGCAAGTTCTAACTTATTTTTGCGCATCCACAGATCTATTGCATGTAGTGACTCGTTAGCTTTGAAGACAAGTTCATGCATATCTATTGCAGTAACAGAGATCACCAAGTCGTCAGCATAGCAAACAAGTTTGACTCCTTCTGGGACGTCAATATCCATTACGTCGTCGTAGAGGGCGTTCCACAAGGTTGGACCTAGAACTGATCCTTGTGGTACTCCACCAGTAACTTTAGCCCTCGCATTGCAGTTTATTTGTATGTAGCGGTTTGAGAAATAATCTACAATTACATTTGTGATGTATTTGTTGATGTTCCGGGCCTTTAGCTTGTCAATAATAATCGACCAAGTTGCAGTGTTAAAAGCGTTCCGAACATCGACCAAGATGAGGGAATTCCAGTGGCCTTTTAGTTTAGCGTTAGTTGCTTCTCGAACTACCTCTTCTATCGCGTTTACAGTTGTTTTGCCAGATCGAAAGCCATACTGGTTGTTATGCAGTCCTCCGCATTTTCCAATCTCCTGTGTCAGTCGGATATTTATAAGTCTTTCATAAGTCTTTGCAATAACGTTCAGCAAACAAATTGGCCTGTACTTTGTTTGTTCTTCATGTGATTTTTTTGGCTTGTCAATCAGAATCAATTTGGCTGTTTTCCAGTTGTCAGGAAATTTGCCCTGTTTTAGCAAATTATTAAAAAGACTTGTAAAGTATTCCACGTTATTGCCTACAGCAGACTTTATGACCTCAGGCGGAATTGCGTCCGGGCCGGGGGCCTTTTTAATTTTAATATTTTTGCCACAATCTATTATTTCCTCCCGCTTAAAAGCAACACTTTCGAAATCCATATCTCCTATCGCTTCTTTATATAATTCACGCATGGGTGAAGACGTAATGAACAGGCTTTTAAAAATAGCTAATTTTTGATCTAACGATAGACTTGTTTTTGGATTTGGTATTTGAATGTGCCGTTTTACTATTTTGTATGCATCCCCGAATACGTCAGCTTCAAGGCTTTTGCATAAGGCTTCCCATGCCTTTGCTGTTGCTATAGACTTTTTTAGCTCTAATTTAGAGAGATTTATTCATTGGGACTAAAGTAAGTATAATTTGCTGTACCCATTTTTTTTAAAGGAAACAGGATCGCGTTTATTTATTTTGGTGTCCTTGGAAGGTTAAAATACATTAATTCCCTCGCCGGCATGTACTATTATGTACTAGTATGTTAATAATAATGAATTGAAGGAAACACATTTTTAATAAAATTTTATTTATTACACATAGAGAACTAATCCGGTTGTGCCACTGTGGTGTTATTCATTGGAGCAGTTTTAATGTAAACTTGCTAACCTTAACTTTAATAACGTGCCCGTACGCAATAAGTTGAGACTTGGGGACGTGGCGCCACAGACGCGTGAGGGGAAGTTACAGGGGAAGCGGGCGGAGCGGAAGCAGAGCCGTAACCAGCAACTTATGCGCCCTGTGCCCTGTGCCAGCGTGCGTAACTGCGCCCTACAGACTTGTAACTAACACTAAATAAGGTATTGTTTGTATATGGTCTGGACATTTCTGCGCTCTGTGCCAGCGTGCGTAACTGCGCCCTACAGACTTGTAACTAACACTAAATAAGGTATTGTTTGTATATGGTCTGGACATTTCTGCGCTCTGTGCCAGCGTGCGTAACTGCGCCCTACAGACTTGTAACTAACACTAAATAAGGTATTGTTTGTATATGGTCTGGACATTTCTGCGCTCTGTGCCAGCGTGCGTAACTGCGCCCTACAGACTTGTAACTAACACTAAATAAGGTATTGTTTGTATATGGTCTGGACATTTCTGCGCTCTGTGCCAGCGTGCGTAACTGCGCCCTACAGACTTGTAACTAACACTAAATAAGGTATTGTTTGTATATGGTCTGGACATTTCTGCGCTCTGTGCCAGCGTGCGTAACTGCGCCCTACAGACTTGTAACTAACACTAAATAAGGTATTGTTTGTATATGGTCTGGACATTTCTGCGCCCTGTGCCCGGACACCGCTGGCACTGCCCTAGTTACGGCACTGGGCGGAAGGTTCCCAGGCGAGCCTCAACGTATCGCGCACGGGTTGTAATAATTATTTTATAAGTCTACCCCTGACGTAACGTTCAGAAAAAAATTATAAAATATTAAATTAACCTATTTAATTATATTTTAATACAAATTCATTTGAAGTATGATTTTAGTAGAACTATGTTATTTGCAATCAAATTACAATATTTTCTAATAGATTAAACAAAATTTAGGCATTTTTATACCTTTATGTAAATACTATAATTTATGAGTTTGAAATGACTATCATGAAATATTGTACAATGCATATTATACAGTATATTTTTTGAATCTGTCTTTTTATTTTTAAGGAAAATTCATTAATATGTCTAAATTAAAAAAAATAAAAAACGTAATTATTATCGGAGTACGCTAGACTAATTTGAACTCCTGCGAGGTTCTTAGTCATGAGGTGTTCTTGCAACGTAACGAGAACCAAAACGGCTGAGATCGGCTGAGGCGTCATGTTACTAGTCCTGTCTTCATTCCGAAACAAAATTAGTCGGGCGTACTCCGACAAAAATCATGTCAACCTAACCTTTTAAATTTAGTAGGTAAATCTAAATTATTTTTACGTGGCGGCTCAATATTTAATCATTTTGCCTGTAGAGGGTTATTAGATTATTCGTTTTTATTTTGCTGTAAAAATAATTTACATTGAAGTACAATCTATTCCGTGAAGTCCGTAAAGCTTTGGATATAGTGGTAGGATGACAGCATTTGTCTTTGTGTAAAAGTACGTAAAAACCAGAACGCCCTTTTTAACACCAACGCACTTATCAAACGCTTGTACAGCTACATGAAAATTTTTAACAAAAATTAGAACCGACTCAAAACGCACTAAAAAGTAAAAAATAACTGTGTCATTTAGTTGCTTTAATTTACTTAAGCATATCTATGAAGTCGGTGCCAACCAAGTTTAAGGAACATTTATTTAACGTAGTAAAGCAGTTTGTGGGTTCTAGGTAACGTCCTTAAAGTAGAAACCTTGTCGCGCACCGACTCCTAGATATGCTTAAGTAAATTAAAGCAACTTAATGACGGTTATTTTTTACTTTTTAATGCGTTTTAAGTCGGTTCCATTTTTTGTTAAAAAATTTTATTTCTTCCTTTTTAGTGATTTATCGCCACGTAACGTACTCGTACTATACTGTCATTATACGGCACTAGTAGCCTAAAAGCTACCGATACCGAGAAAAAAACCGAAATCGCTGTAAGCGTGCCTCCAAAATTTGAAGAGTTCCTTAAATTTCCCCAGGATATCATCATCAGATCCTAACATGATGACAATGGGACAACCTTGGGAGTATGCCCTTTGTAATAAAATTATCAAAATCGGACAACTCTGTAAAAAGTTATGCGTGGTCATACATAAAAAAAATATACGTGTCGAATTGCGGAATTGAGAACCTCCTCCGTTTTTTTTCGTCAGTTAAAAAACTAAAGGGACTTCCCGGAATAGATTGAATATAATCGCATACAATGATATCACACATAAATATAGGTACTTCGTACAAATCATAGAACCTACTCGTCGGCGTAAGTGACTGTTTTGTACTACTAAATTAATTTGTTATGTTTAGAACGGACTTGATGATTGTTATGTATTATTTCATAAAAAATGCATTTAACGTAAATTAGAGAATGAATTCGGCCAAACAGGCCTAGACGCGTTACACGTTTCTTGTGTGGCTTTCCCTTTAAACTCCAATGAGATCACATCGCAAATATTATACTTATATTATATTAATGGATTTATATAATAACAAACACCTACTAAGTATAAGAAGTTTAAAACTTTCTATTTAAATTCGTAAATTAGTGTTGATTTCTTAAATATTTAAATTTTGGGTTGGTGAGCAAAGTTCGTTGCGTAAATTTTTTAGTAAAGGCGTATAAATAAAAAACAAGCCAACTTAAGGTTGATATCATATTATGGTAATTATTTGCACATTTTATGGGGTGCATCCCAGTAGTACCCCATACCGTAGTTCTATAGAACTGTTGGGATACTTTCCGGGCTGTCAAATTATATCCCAATAGTTCTATATAGAACTGTAGCATAGTTTTTGCTCTTGACTTTGCTTATGACATATAAATTATAAACTTTATATTACTTTAATTGATATTTCATTTTGTTTTTAACAAAAAAATGTCCCTTGCGACAAAAGGTAAGTTTTTGAAACCAAGTAGTTGTCTTGTCTAAAAAATATTCTCTTATTTTAGAAGTTACAGGGGGGAACACATTTTACCACTTTGGAAGTATCTTTCGCGCAGCAAACTATTCAGCTTAGAAAAAAATGATATTAGAAATCTCAATATCATTTTTATTATATTTAGCTTGTCGCCAAAAGGTTTTTGAAAGCTTATTTTAATCTTTCGTCATTCTCAAAGTAATGTTCAGCAATTAAAGAAATAAATTGTTGCTGACGTTTTGTGCAATTTAAGCAAAGCTGTATTCGATATACTTAGTATGTTTAGATACTTCACCATGTAGATACTCTCAAATTTAAGTGGACATTTATTATTGCAATCAAAAGAGATTTCATATTATACTAATAAAAACTAGGTAATTTATATGTAACGTACAAACTAGATGTTGATATCGACATTTCTTTAATTTTGTCCTATTAGTTCTATATAGAACTAATGGGACACTAAACTCTAATATGGTGTCAACAGTTCTATAAAACTAAAATTAGGGGGTACTACTGGGATGCACCCATTTTATGTATGTTCCCTTTAATTATCCCCGGGCTTGGAATACTTTTCATACCAATTGAACATTGTCCGAGTTTAAAGATATGATGATAAGTGGCAATAGGCCAGTGTAGTGTATTTTTTAAATTTATTTATGTATGTGAGATGATAATAAATCAATGTTGAGCTAACAAGCGTCGTTTTGTTACGTGGTAGCAGCGGTGCAACTATTTTTAAGTTATTGGAAGTTTATAAAGTGTTATTTCGTCTCAATCTTGAAGTTTCGATAATGATATTATACTTAATGGAGCACGCATGCTCAAAGCCCGAGTTAAAAATCGATGGCAGTGGTTTTCGGTTACATATGATAAAAAATTTTACCTACTAATCTTGCTGAAAAACTAAATTAATGTAGTAGATGGTAAGTTAAACTAGAACCTGATCGTCATTTTATAAAGGCTGAAAGTTTTGTCAGCTTATGCTCAACATCGGTCAACATTATAGGTAATTATGCAGTTTGGACCTTTTAGTAAAAAATTTGGTTTCTGAAATCCAGACCCTCAGTCGTCCAAATATAATGCGTATGTTTGAAGTCTTATGAATGCACAAAAAAGTAAAACTCACTTTCTGCCAGCACAGAGCGTGCAAGCGAAAGCGCGGAAGCGATAGAGAGACACGACTGACTTACGTGTTCGATTTGTATCTTTTCTATCTCTTTTCTCCTGAATAAAAAAAAAAGTTGAGAGGTGTCAAGGAACACCCGGATGGAACGAAGTTCCTTTCGATTAATTAGTGAAGGAATTGTAATAAAATTTTATTTTTTTAAAGTAATAATAATATTTGTTGTTGTACACCGAAACACCAGAGCGCGAGACAGCATACAGCGCGGGCGCCCCCGCCGCTCACGCGCACACACATTAAAAGGCGGCGGCAAGATCCTTTAATCAAAAAGTGTCGTGACAACTTTTCGTACGGATTTTTTCCGACTAGCCCCCTTTCACAACGCGCGATAAGGAACTTCGTTCCAATTTCAGCAACTTCAGAACTGCAAAATAGTATATATCTATTTTATAATGGCTTGTTATATATATATATATATATATATATATTGTTGTAAGGTAATAGCACAAACGTGTTCCTGTGTGTTAACTAAACTAATAATGTGTAAACTAACACCTACGTATTTTATAATACTTGTTGAGTTGAAAATATTTTGTTCTATGGTAAAGAAATCTAAATCCCATTGTATAGTGCCATGCTTTTTTTATTGAATGTCATTTATCACACAATTAATTTCTTCTAGTTAATCATGTCAAGTCTTCTGTAAGTTGTTCTTTCCTACTAGATTTTGTTTTGGGAATTTCCCACTAATTCGTCTATCGTTTGTTAGAAATTGTCAAATAGAAATTACCTATTCTTAGAACATGCAAGGAGCACACTTATTTATATAGATATGCATAAAGCGTGCATTAGGTACAGTCTCTATTATTAAGTCGGAATTTCAAAATATATAAATAGATTGCATTAAGTTTCGCATTTGTAAGTACTTAACTTTTTACTTATTGGTTAGTGTACTAAAGATTTTTGAAACAAACAAAATTAAGAGCCTTGTTTAATAAATTAGCAATGTTTATTTTAGTAACTATAGCTCTATAGCTATAGTTACTAAAATAAACTATACTAAATCCAAACTCGATTGAGAATGCTTGTCAACAAACAAATTCCAAATGAAGGTAAAAATCACTAGTCAGTTTACACCTAATTTTTTTAATTAACTTGTTAATGATGAATTCATTACAATAAATTAGATTAGTAAGCTTAAAACTAATTAATATATATATATCTTTTAAATAAGATTTTATAAAAAAACAAAACGAAATTTTAAATTTATTAGGCATAAAATGTGTTGCATTTTCTACCTTTATCTTAAATTTCTTTGTTGACAAGCATTCTCAATCGAGTATGGCTTTAGTATAGTAACTATAACATTGCTAATTTATTAAACAAGGCTCTTAATTTTGTTTGTTTCAAAAATCTTTAGTACAGTAGTAGGTAAAACATAGGTTTTACCTACTACTTTCGATCTAATCTGGCGATGGTACCAAACAATGCTCTCAAGATGACTTGGGCCTGTGTGCACAAAGATTTCGGTTATCATAACCTACGGTTAACATAACTTTACTATAAATTTACTGTTCACGACAACCCGTACGCCGGTTAAGGACGTAAGCTCGGTTAAGATAACCACCCGATTTTCGTCCTTAACCGGCGTACGGGTTGTCGTGAACAGTAAATTTAACGTTTAGCTTATGTTAACCGTTGGTTATGATAACCGAAATCTTGGTGCACACAGACCTTAGCTAACTTGAATACATTTTACCTATACGTACCCTTATGAGCTTCTACGAGTAAGGGGTAATAATAAAAAAGTATTTTTCATTTTACCATAATTTAAGCCCTGATCTTTGTCAGTAGGGCGGTAACTAGCCACGACCGAAGTCTCCCAAAAACTAGTCATGGTATATATGGTAGATACATTTGCTTATTACAATGTCAATCGTTACTATAACCTACTCTGCTTATTTATTTTGAAATTCCGACACAAATACCTCACACATCAACTACGAAATCTATATTATAGTTACCTATCTACTAAAAGTATAATAAATTATGGGTAGGCAAGTTGAAAATCGAATTCAATTATTGTAAAAATTTTCTTGATAAATTCCGTTTCCAAATTGTTTGTCAATAGTCCGTGTAAACTTCTTATCTGCTCTGAAGTTGCAACACGCCAAACTGCGCAGATATCATGGCGCCGCTGAGAACTGCCTTTGTACTACAAAATATAGGTATACTGCGCATTCATACACCTCGTCTTCAGACCAGACTAGTAGTTCATTTGGTGACCTATCCTTTTAATATTCTAGATTTTGTAACACTAACGAGCATTATTCACAATATCAGCACAATCCAACAAATTTCATTATCTTAGATGTTTCTATTTTTAGGGATTTAACTATAAAACTATAAAATTTATTTTCGTCCGCATTTCAAAAAAGCGTAATATTTTAAACGAATAACTATGAAAAATTAGTTATTAGTATTTATAAGTAGGTAGGTAGGTACCTACTGAGTTACTGAGATACCTATCTTACTTCACTATCTGAGGCTATGGTTTATGATTGATCTTGGTCTTCAATATATTTAGGCTTGTGTGCACCAAGATTTCGGTTATCATAACCAACGGTTAACATAACTTTACTATAAATTTACTGTTCATGACAACCCGTACGCCGGTTAAGAACGTAAGCTCGGTTAAGATAACCGCCCGGTGTACGTCTTTAACCGGCGTACGAGTTGTCGTGAACAGTAAATTTTACGTTTAGCTTATGATAAGCGAAATCTTGGTGCACACAGGCCTTATACCTAAATACATTCTGTTGAAAAGTATCGGGAACTGAACATTTACCTGCGAGTAGTTCAGCTGTAGTCCGCGCTACTCAGGTGCGAATGTGCGATAGACGTGGCGCCACAATCGAGAATCAAAATGATCTCGATCCCTCGAAATCCCTTTCATTTAACAAAAAACTACCATTTTGTGTCAAATTAATACTAATTAAAGACAATAAATTTCCCGATACTTTAGTAGCAATTATAACATTATTTTAAACAGACGTCTCTTTCGTTTAACTTGTCTATCATAGTTCAATAAATACGAACCTACCTACCTACTTATGTCTAACTTGCATTGGTGATTTTATCAGAAGACAGATAGCCCTTTTATAAATTGATACAGTTAACAGCTACACTTCGACACGTCTGTTTCGGATTCAGATGCCTTTATCACGTTGTCTCGTTCCTTTAGCTCGAAAGCGTCAGCCTGGAAAGTTAAAAGCACCGTCATAAGTACTTCGTACTGATCTACCTTACAGAGAACGATTGTAAATGAAACAAAACTCATATTATATTGGTACATAGATTGGGCTTATTGGATTTGGAATATTTTTCATTTTCTAGTTGCCAATTTTATGGTAGGATTTTTGTACAGTACAAATTTTACATAACAAAGGCAAAGCTTAGAGATAGCACGTGTTAAAGTATTATCTATTACATTTGTAATAGATAATTTTGTCTTTGGCATAGACAATTTTGTCTATGCCAATTGTATGTCACTCTGTGATCTGTATTCTATGTGTACTCTGTTATGAGATCAAGAATTGCAATTATGGACGGTAGAGGAAAGGAGAGTCATCTTATATGGGAGAAAAGTTGAAAAAGTGTCCAGTTGTATGCGTTAAATAACAGTTCAAAAATCCTCCACAATCGCGCTAGTGGATGCACAGGGTATGGTATGAATGTAGCAATCGTAGATGAATTGAAATATGCCGAGTTAAAAAAATTAATGTCACTATCGACTAAAGTAGTTAATCATTGAGAACTTCAACAACTTACGTTGTACAAAATATTGTGGTAAATATAACCTTACAGAATTATAACCAAACGTGCGTTTAGAGTGATTTTAGTTCGTAAACAGTAAATAGTACCTACGGTTATTGATATATAAACATTTAATTTTATGAAAAAGTGTGTGAATAACAGAACAGTTATGGGTAAAATTTGTGTTGTGAAATGTTGTCCAAGTGGACGTAAATCTCAAAACAAAAAAAATATACTCTAACAATATTTGGCGCTTCTTTTGAGAGTTACTTTGATGCAACTGTGGCGCCATCCTAATTTAAAGTTTCACAGCCCCGAGGGGTCCCCAGGCAACCGTCAGGCAAATAATGACAGCTGTCATTATAGCTCCGTCGCTACCCGGGTAGCCGCGGGCCTCAAAGAAGGTTTGAATGTCAGGCCCACAGGGGTTAATACATTTTGACGGACAGTTTTTCATATACACAGATGATCCTCCTTTCCTCTACCCTCCATAATTGCAATGTAAAATATATCCAGATTGAGAAGAGAAATAAACTTTTTTGCAAATATAATATGTGTTTTTAATATTTTTGCTCACATTACGTAAAACCTAGAGTCCACAAATTTCTGCGCAAATCATTGACATATTAATACTATGGACTTCGGGTCTAATGCAAAATATACGTCAAAAGTGTCCCAAGATATTTTATACACACTAGGATGTATTTATGTTTTTATAAACAAAATAACATTGTAATGTATGTCTTATCGTATTGTTATTCAGTCTAATTTGCAACGGTCTAATTGCATGCAATAAGTAATCAGCTTCGATTGACGGTTACCATGGCAGCCTTTTTTTGACATGACAGCTTCTCGTGAAAATAGGACAACATAAATGGTGTGGAGTAGGTAGCTTTCAAATTTTTTTGGCATCTTATATTTATATATTATATTTACAGCAAATTTTAATTTATATTTACATATCTCTGACCTCTATATGCTGGGATAAATCTTGTACCAAATAATAATTGTTGTAATTATCTTGTATAAAATAATAATTAGTTATAATAATAATTAATTACAAACCAAATCCACTAATGTACAAAATGATATGCCACTCGACATAGTTCTTTACTCTGAAATTTTAAGTTCTCGATATTTTCCTCTTTTTAATTAAACTGAAAATATATTTTTTACTTCAATGACGTTTGATCACTTTTTTAAATAACTGTTCCTAATTTCATGTAGATAATTCTTATAGTTATCAAATTAATATACCATTATGGTAAAAGTTATTTGATTAATATTCATGACATAAAAAATAAAAATTTTTGAATTGAAAATAATCAAATTATATTCATCCAAAAATTAAGTAATTAAATAATTCAAATGTTAAACAACAAAATAACTCTATGCAGTCGTTGTTCTAAAACATTCTATTGCTACAACAACGGCAGATTCGAACTATCCTATACGCGGGTAGCGTATGGGAAAAGGACAGATAGATACTTTTGTTCATTTTGGTTGGTTATGCAATTCGTTTCTATAGTTTATTAAAATTTTAATAAAATAGCCTGTTTCTAAGCAAAATAATACTTTAAAATCATCAGTAAATATTTACTTACTGAAAATATGGTACACCGTCTTCTTTTCTCACCTTACTCGGGTAGTTCTTACAAGTTTTTTATAACACATTACGGCATTATTGACGTGTATTCTGTCAGTCAGCTAATATGAGACTGAATTGCGATTGGAAATCATTTCGCGTTTTGGCTTACTTTTGGTTCGGACACTTTTTATCGCTGACCCGAAGTCCATAGTATTAATATGTCAATGGCGCAAATAATTAAAAACGATATGGGTGCATAAACAAGTAGGTGATCGAAAGATGGCGAACTTGCGAACCTAATGCAAATTTCAGTCTAACTGTTGAGCTAGTAAGGTAAAACTTGTATAGCTAATTTGTTTACCATCTAAATCATTTGGATCCTAAATTGTCGATTAACAATTTAGTTAATCGACAATTTAGGATCATTGTCAATAGGACCATTGTAAAGATAACGTTCATTGTCAATTTATTCCTTTTCAAATTGGTACAAAAAATATTTGGTTCGTGTTCGGAGGATGTCCGCCGGTGCCAGATTTTCGTGTTCGTGTTGGTATCATATTGCAGGACTTGAGATGTTATGGCTATACTGTCATCCGGTAACACGATGCATAAAAAAGTATCCGCTCCGACCGCACCGGGGTGCAACGTCCGATGTTAAACCGACAAAAAAATGACGAAACAATAAACAATAGCAAGGTAAAGTAGGTATAGGTAGGCACCCAATTACTTACAAAGAATTGCTAAGTACCTAAGGATGTATGATATTGTACATTTTTATAGATACAGTTGAACCTGGGTAAACGAGAATCCATGGGTTCATCCATCCATTATTCTCGCTTATACCTAGAGGTTTCTCACTAAAGCAGTTTATCACTTACGAAGGTTTGGGAGTAAGTTACTCTCATTTATAGAGGCGTCATCATTCTCGTCAAAAGTTCATTTTTTTAACAAACAAACCATACCCTTTGTTTACAAACAAGGATATGGTTTGGCTTTAAGGACCTAGAGTTGCGAGTTTTGAGATGTCTATTGCAATATTATTGGAAATAGTCTCGTTTACAGAGGTCTAAACTAAAAACTGTCACTTACACTAGATCATGAAAAATTACCTACTGTCTCTAAACGAAGTTTCCTACACCGTCATTCATAAAGGTATAAAAATGACGGGACCTGACCCTTATTGCCGCTTAGAGTTTTCTCATCGACTGCATTTGTTATGTTAAAAATTGATTTTTATCAAATACTTAGGTAATTTTTAATTTGTCAGGTAGGCTGATGGATAGTCATCCACCAAAATTTTTTCCAAAAAAATCTCAAATCTAAAGATTAGACACATTTTTAAGAACTTTCACTTATTTCCCATGTTAGGAAGTTAATACATATTAATACTTTTACCTTAGTTTCTCGATATTCTCTTATTTTTCTGGCTAAGGTCACAAAAGCTTCCTCTATATTGATATTACTTTTGCACGATACTTCAAAGAAGGGCATATCGAAGTCATCAGCAATCTAGAAGACAAAAATAAAAGAACAGTCAGAATATAAGAAACTAGTAGCGCCTTGTGGTTTTTCCCAGGTAGGTAGGTACTTCCCCTTGAGAATACGGGAATAAAATTTGTTATTGCTGGTAATGTATGCCTCCATTACTGAAAACATTGTTGATATCGGTGTAGTAGTTTTGAATAAAATCGGAACGCATATACAAACAAACAAATCATCAAACAACCATCATAAGTATCTAATAGATGAAGTTGTGTATTAGATAGGTAGGTACATATTACTTGTTAAGTATTAACTAGTATGACGTAGGTAGATGTAATAAAATTGTCCTACCTTTTGGCCTCTTTCTTTCGGTACTGCCCTGTGATTATCGTGCACATCACATTTATTGCCCACTAAAACTTTTATAACGTCTGGAGATGCATACTGAAAACAACATAAAACGATAAATTACTAGACGGTTAGTTTGGGTGTATAATGTAGGCACGAGTACGTATGTACCAGCGGTTTCACCCGCGCAGATTCTCTTCCCGTGGGTGTATCGAAATTCGAAAAATCCTTATTTAGTTATCGTCGCGTTATACGTCGCGAAATGAGTAACTATTTTTCTAAACTAACTAGGCCATTGCGTGGTTAGTGTCATTGCAATTTGAAACGTATCATACTAATATCAAGTACCAAGACTTCCAAGATCCAGCTGAATCATATTGTCATATTAACCATTAACGTTAGGTACCTACAATTAGTTAATAACCTATTGTAAGTTATGTCCATTTACATAGTTGAACACTATATAACCAGTGAGTGAAAGTCACGTTTGATTAACCTGTGATTTCATGTCAAACAAACGTCTGAACTCTAATCGATGGACACATGACTCAGATTTACCAGCGAGACTTAGGACGTGCGTAGTCAGTCGATCAATATAAATAAATAAACAAGAACCGATGACGTTACATTTGATCCAAAAAAAACTCTTCTTTAGACAACTACTGCATCCTCATACCTTCAATTCCCTGCTGAATAGTTATATCAATTTGCGTAAAGCCTTGTATTGAATAGTAATTTTGTAACTATCCTACGTAATTTCTTCATAGTTTTTGGCATGACTGTAAAGTTGCCAATGTTTGCTAAGCTCATAGAAAAATTATATATTATTATACACTTATCACATGCTTATGTAGGATGACCTAATGATATTAGGTACAACAATCCAATTTACCTCTTGTATATTCCTTAGCCAGTATGAAAGGTGGTTAAAAGATTCCAGGTTGGTGATGTCATACATAAGTATTATCCCCATAGCACCTCTGTAGTAAGCTGTCGTTAGAGTGCGAAATCTCTCCTGGCCCGCCGTGTCCCATATTTGCAGTTTGATGGGCACACCGTCCAAATTTATTATCTTTTGTTTGAAATCTATACCTGCAAAGTAAACATAGTTTGTGAATAACGTTAATCATTTTGACCTTACAGTGCATGTTTTAACCTTGGAGAAATTTTAGAAGTTTCGTTACGCTTTTACTAATTTTGGTAATGTGAGCTTCGGTTTTTAACTTCAGTAAAAACACGGTCAAATTTATAAGTTACTTTTTCGAAATCGGTCGATAATGAGTTTAAATACATGTACTTAGAGATAAAACACATTTATACACAAAAACAAATGTAACAAAGAACACTGGCATGACCTACCTATACGACGCGAGGCATATGCTTCGTTTTGGAAACTATACTTATTCCGACTTTTTTCTAGAATATACCCAACTTTCTGATCAGAACTGAATCCAAGAGGACAAAGTAACAAAACATTCCATACAAATAATAGTAACACATTTTATGCTATTTATACTTAGATCGTCTTTTGTAGAGCTTTACCTAGTAGTCGATCTTAAATCTAACACTCCTGTTTAAAAATCAATCTTACTTAGATCAATATGTATGTTTATTTATTAAAATAGGCTTGCTTTACCCTTTTTCTTACCAAATGTTAAGTTTGATATATTGCCCAGCTATAAATATTCTATATAGAGGTACGAAGACAAAAATAATTATAACGATCCGATCATTTCATTAATAAGGTTTCTTAGACTGTAATGTAAGACCAATAGACACTTGTTATGAATCTAGAATATATTTGGTGCTTGAGTTGGATTATTTTAAAATTGAAGAGTTCATTAAATATTTAAGCCTCGATGACTTAAATAGAAACTTTAATTGTGAACCTTAACATAACTGCAAAAGTACTTAAGTTCTTTGTTAACTTCGACATCAGCGACGAGAAAGTAAAATTCTTTCGTAACAAAGAAACAAAACTAATTTCGCTAACAAAGCCACATAAAACTAAAAATAAATACATTAATTACTCACCTATTGTGGATATGTAAATATCGTAGTATCTTTCGTCACAATATCTATGCACTATACACGTTTTGCCAACATTAGAATCACCTAAAACCAATAACTTATACGTAGCGGAAAAATCTAAAGCCATATTTTTTGTTTACTTTGATTCCTATACGCGGGTGTTAGCTCAAAACATCGGGGAAACTGTCAAACTGTGAAAAATCAATGATAGCGAGAGCGCATGTGCAGGATTACCCTTGTCTCAAATGAAAACTAATATAAGATAATGCCCTCAGAGAGGTGGGCTTTCCTTGAGACCGTCTGTACTAGTATGACGGTGCAGACACCGTATCGACCGTTCGTTTAACGTTGCTTTTTTGTGTAACATTCTAATAAAAGCCGAATTTGTTAAGAAGTTGCTTGGATTTGGCATTGTACCTACTTAAAATGTTTCAACGAAAAAATTTGATTTGTAAAACCTTTATCATTTTTATTCAATGTCAAGTTATCGCTTGACTGACATTTTCAGTTCAAGCATTTATATAGTAGTTAAAGCATCTTTGTATATTTCATCTGATTCTAAATTAGAGTTGAAGCATCTTGTCTGACAACGCTCAGATTGAATTAATACCTTCAATCCCCGATAAGTCTAGTCTAGTCTCGTTGGTTATTAGTCTATGTGGATTCGATCATAAGGTCATGGGTTTCACAATTCTGACTTTTTCATTCTTCTATGAAATTTTCAGTACATTCCAAGCCCGAAGTCAGGAAGTTGGTGATGTCACACCCCTTACATCCCGTGTCTCGGAGAGCCCGTTAATCCTTCGGTCCCGGTCACTATCATCTACATCAGATAGTGATCGTTGATCAATGATATCTTTTTATTTAAACTTACCCTAAGTACTAATTTCAAGTGTAATGGTGGATGTGCTACTTACGATTCCTCAAAACTGCCAACATTTCCATAATAAGGAAACGCCATTTTCTGCCATAATAAGTTATTACGAGTTGTTATGCCCGAGAAATAATCAATCCCCGGGCTAGATTGCGTATCTCTAAGTGTTAACCTTCCGGGTGCAGTGGGTGTCTGTCCAACATTAAGAGTTCCATTACACTTACCATTTATTTCATTTAAATCTTCATATCTGACTGCGTCATCTCACTGGTCCCTGTACTATGTAAATCGCTTATGTTCTGTATAAAGCGCCCACAACGCTGCTCTGATCACTTATCACCCTTTGTTGACCAATGCTTGTATTTTTATCCTATCTCCAAGAGTTCAAGGTTAACATTTATACGGAATGTAAATAAATGCTTCACATTTATTGCATTTATTTCACTCTTTCGAGATATATTTTCTGTACAGTATGCTAATGTGGATTTACATACCTATATAAGCGTATGCGTTTATATCAAAATGACGAGATGTTTTTACGATGTGCTAGCTTGTGTCTGCAGATTTATGTGTGTGATTTCATTCGTATACTATGCGGAAAATCTTACCACCTAACCGCCACGTTTGTCATCTGTCTGGAGTAGCTTTACTTGTGACTTAAATATTGAAAAAATGCTGTTACGTTCAAATCCTAGAGAAGATCAATTTCTGAATAAATAAGCAGAAACTTAAAAAAATATTTTTCCTATTAGCAAAGTTACAATACAAAAAGCGCTACCGGGCGCTGCAAGAGCAACCTCCTCCTTTTTTGATGTCGGTTAGAAAAGGCCTCCCTTAACATTTTCCATGCTTTGCAATAGGAAACGTTCAAATTTGAGTTTCTGAAAGAATATTTTGTGTTTTCAGACAATTTACAGTTGTCATAACTTTTACATACTCAAATAACAATAATTTTATTTTTATTGTTAATAAAGTCTAACAACAAACAAACTTATATAGTAAGTATTTTATCAGACATGGCATACGAAAAATATTTATACAAGATTTTAGATGCAGTAAAATTCTATGAGTTCCTTTTACGTCCAGACGTTTTGACCGCATTCAAGCTTTTGGATCACCGTATAATGGAACAGGATACCATGTGCTCTAATAGAGCCTATCTCAGTGTATCGATAAAGCCTGGGCCACAATAAATAAGTCTGCAATCTCCAAGTATTTTTCATAACAGTTGTCTTATCGGCAATCACATAGACTTCAAAGAAAACTCATGAGTACCAACTTATAATCTTCGTTTTACTTAAAGTAGGTAACTTTTAAAATATAACAAAGGGTAGGACTTTTAAAACTTAAAACATGTTGTAAAAACATTCTAGTTGATGACGTGACAATTTAAAATAAAAAATTTTTTAACAAAAAATAGAACCGACTCAAAACGCACTAAAAAGTAAATAAGTAAGTCCTTAAACTTGGCTGGCACCGACTTCATAGATATGCTTAAGTAAATTAAAGCAAGTAAATGACACAATTATTTTTTACTTTTTAGTGCGTTTTGAGTCGGTTCTATTCCCCAGGATATCATCACCAGATCCTAACATGATGACAATGGGAACATTTTGGAAGTGTGCCCTTTCTAATAAAAGAATTATCAAAATCGGACTACTCTGTAAAAAGTTATGCGTGGTCATACATAAAAAATATATACGTGTCAAATTGAGAACCTCCTCCGTTTTTTTCGTTGGTTAAAAATTGAGAAGAACCTAGACTCGAATACATAATCAACCTTCTGAGCCGGTGGTCGAGTCACTACCAGCAGTTAAACTTGTCGTATAAAAAGTGCTTGTAACAAAGCCTACTTGAAAAAACGAATTTTGAATAAAAGCAAACAATATAAGTACCCAAGTGTCGACCACTTTCTTTTTTAAATCGGCTAAAAAAGTAAAATAAAGTGCGCGCCGTTTCATAAATAATCGTGAGTCAAGTGCGTGACTTATTCACTTGACGTTCCGGGTCACACAGTAGCAGCTAAGTCACCATGCATTACGCGGTCAGGAAGAGCACAGCTTCATTTGTCAAAGAACCGCAAGCCAGCCGCCGGCGCGGCTTGATGTATTGTAAATAGCTGCAATTTTGACATTTGCGTTCCATTTACCATTTACGGCTACGTCTACCGCTTCTGTGTATCCCCCCTTTATAATTTGCGGTGAATGATGAATGCTCTGTTGTTCTAACTTAAATAACATGGTTTGATTGCTCAATCTTTGTGTGTAGATATATCTATGTGTTTACAGGTACGCATATTGTGTGAGATTATTATGACAATTTTAGTATTCGAATTCAAAATTCTTTTTGTCCAAGTGGGCTTTGTTTACAAGCACTTTTGGTGTGTCTAGTTTGACTTTACCATCGACTCGAAAGGCAGATACTCGTATTTAGATTGCAAGTTTTTTTAATTCAATTTTTTTATTATTTTCAGTATTGATAGTTAATTTGTGTTACTAAAACATTGAAACAAGTTAAACAATCAGGCGCACACAGAACACATATTAGAGTTATAGTAAAGAATAAACAAAACGTAATGCTTAAAAAGTTTAAAATTACATATTTTCTTTAATAAACTGTTAATTACAAAACTCATTAAAAATTCGATATACAAATAAATAACTAAAAAATATTTTTCTCCAAAAGTATCAGCTTCAAACCTCACCACACCAAAGTGCAAACAGCAAAGAGCAAAAAGTTTGTGATTATTCAGAAGCATGACAAATACTTGATGTTTTTCAACCCGGTCTAAGTAGACACTCGACATCGTAGTTTTAGTTTTTCTACTGAAAATCCGTATTTACTTTATAACGGGCAATAATTATAGCTTAATTGAATTATCATTTTACTATTATTAGAGTCGAATAATTAACCTAAAATGAACCTATCTAGTTGGTGTAGTGGTTAGTCGATGTGGCTTCGATCAAGCAGTCCTGGGTTCGTTCCTCCTGGGTCGGGTCATGGAATAATTCTGACTTTTACGTTCTTCTATGAAATTTTCAGTACTTTCTAAGTCCAGAGTCAGGAAGTTGGTGATGTCACACCCCTTACACCCCGTGTCTCGAAGAGCCCGTTAAACCTTCGGTCCCGGTCACTATCATCAACATCTGATACTGATCGTTGATCAATGATATATTATCACCCTAAGTCCGCCAATCCACATTAAAGCCGCGTGGTGGATCTAAGCTCAATATCCCCTCTCCTATAAAGAAGGAGGCCTGGCCCTTTAGTGGGCTGTTAATAGACTGATAATGAGTAGAATAGAATAGAATAGAATAGAATTTATTTGTCACACAATACAACACAATACAATTAACAAACTACAAAATATTACAACAGTTCTTGAAAAAACTAATATATGTTGCGTCGTGGACAAACAAGGTTTCCGCCTCAGCATGAAGCCACAGCGAGCTGTGACGCTGGTTTTCAGGCGGAGCCTTGTACATTCACGGACGCGTTTATGCTACTATGCCTATTACTACTAACTTATAAACTATAAAATAACTACATAATACTTAACAACTATAATTGGTTAATACTAATGAAAAAAGGAATAAAAAGAGATACCTACAAACAAAATATTAAACAAAGTATAATAAAATAAAACTAGAATCAGTGTTTAAGTCAGTAAATATTAGCATAAAATAAACTAAGGCCACAACACGATAAATTAATCTAAAACTAAAGCTTAAAATTAGTCTAGTTAAATGCGCTGCTCACTACATAAGATGATGAATTAACCTAATTTATGTTTAGAATTTAAGTTATAAAATAAGACTCGGTTGTTTCTGGACCATGAAATAATTGAATAATTCATTGCCTTGTTAATGACCCACTATAACATCAGGCCACCCGTCTTGTTAGGCGGGAAATGAAGCTTGAACCTACTACGCTCCTCAAATGTGTGGTGATAATGTTGAATTTAGCAACAATCACTATGAGATGGCAAAAATAATGAATTAAATGGCTGAGAAAAATTAATCGACTGTATTTAATTACAGTTGACACATTATAAATGTCCAAATAAAACTTGTAGGCACTGATGCGGAATCCATTACATTACACAACAATGTATAATATCGTGTTATATCTCTGCACGTATAAATAAAAATGATTAATATTACACAATGGTAAATTAATTAACAGTCTGTATCATTAGTACCTGAATCACTTGTTTTTATAAATCGAGCTTCGGCCGTAAGATCGATATCGATCGATCGTTCGATCATGGGTGTCAACAATACTGTTTCCCGTAGATACATTGTTGTACAGTTTTTTTTTACTTTTAACTTTTTTCGAGCTTTAACTTATATATATAGCTTATTAATTAATTTTTGTATCAGTCCCGTCACTTGGATTTAGTCTGTGTAATGTGGTACCTACTGTTGAACTCGGAGACGACGATGATTTGTCAATTACAAAGTTCTAACTATGTAGTATCGTGTAGTATAGTCAGCAAGTTCAAAAAGGTGAAAAATAAAGATAAAGGTCCTAAAAATATGAGCGATGGCTCATTCGATTCGGAATCACCTCTAGAAAAATGTTTTTGAAAGTTTTTGGTGCAGGTTAAAAATTGCAATTACAATTGTTATTAACAAAATAAGATGAGAAAACAATTATATTTCGTTTTTTGTTAATAACTTAAAAAATGTTAACATTTAAGCAATTCCGAAAATATCTCGTTAAAGAGGAGGAAATTTCCAATAAAAAAGTCTTGACTCCCGGAACTCTACCTTCATTATTTATACTTTTAATTAGACGTTGAAAACAGCGCTCCACGTTACGGCATTCGCGCGCCGCCGCTAAATACATTTCAGCAATAAAAATATTTTGTGTGTGTAGTATGTGATTTTAAAAAATTTGAAAAAATTCTAGTATCTTCTCAACACTTGAAAAAATCGAGCCCTGAAGAAAAAAAAGTTTAATCATCATTTTTCAAAAAGTTATTCAATTCTTAACTAACAAATTTTTTCTCAATCTCCATTGGCATAAACAATGAAATGAAAGGTATAAATAATTGGCCTAAAAAATTTAAATATGTACTTTATAAGATCCTACGGTAAATTTTCATAAAAGTTTATTATTTCGTTAATTATGATTTTTTGAAAACTATTGAAAAATTACAAATCTTTGATTTTTTTTCCAACAGGACCTGGTTCTACGTGGGTAGAGTCGCGGAGCACAACTTCTAATACAATCTACTATAGCTAAGAATTATTAAGACTCTTTAAATTATTGTTCTTAATTCTTAGGACAATTACAAACTCATAACGTTAACCACAGTTTTCAACTGTTAATTTAAAAGCAGTTAACCCTAGAGAGCTAAGCTTCATATATACCCCTTTAAAGCTAACCATTCGTCGTATTGACGAGCAATATTTGAAGTATATAAATTTATAAAACGATACATATATCTGAACACTTTAATGTTTAATTACGTTAAACATGTATTATTCTATTGAAAAAAAACAGTATTTTTCGATATTTTAATAAAAGTATTTATTTTGTACCTTATAATCTAACACACTAGTTTTTTGAGTTCAAAATAAACCCTTACTTGGAAAAAAACTATAAAAAAAATTACAACAAAAAACAGAAAAAATATAAAACCTAAAATTTTAAAGCGCTTTTGTGGTACAAAATCAACTTTTTGTTCACCATACTGCATTTTGTGGTGAACACAAAGTTGATTACGCAATATATCCTTTTCTGTGGGGACAAATACCACAAATTTTACTTCTTCTGCTGTTTGTAGCTTCAATTGATATAAGACTGGTTGATCAGTGACTCTCACTTTCACCTTGACCTACATCACTCTTCAATCCTTCTACTTTCAAGATATCTTTATTTTATTTTTCACGTGTGGGTATAGTAACCATTTCCAGTCGGCCATGCAGTTTCTTTAGAAATATATTGTACATCCGGTATATTTCTTAGAGTACGCATTGGTCCTCTGGTGACATCTACTATATTTATTGCAGCTGCTCTATTTGAAACATTCCCTTCCTGGTCGACCAAACATGACAACTTCGACTTCGGGTATTGCTTTGTGAGAAAGTTAAAATACTCGAGTTAATATCTGAGTTTTTCACCGAAGACGAAGGTGATAAACGATTTTGGTGGTATGGAAAACTTTCTTCATTATCAGAAAGCTCATATTGAGTATCGCTTTCTACTTCATCCACTTCCAAATAATCTTCTGTTTAGAGCTTCCATTATTCTCCCTAGTATCAGTCCACAATGTGGACACCTTCGCTATTCCGATATCTCCCTCTTCTAATAAAATCCTCGCAATAACTTCATCTGGCAGGAATCGTTATCGGTAAAAACCGAAAAAAATAAATACGTTAGTTACAGTAATAATATACACAAAAGCTAACCATTCGTCAAAATGACGAATATTGTTGAAATATATCTGTAAATCATGTACTTACCGGCAAAACGCCGTCGTCACCTGCGAGCACTCGGCAGACACTATATTGACTAGAGTCGGCAAAGCAATCAGCGCGCGCAAAGAAAAGAGAAAAAGATATTTCTATTTCGTGTTCGTCAATTTGACGAAGGTTAGCTCTCTAGGGTTAAAGAAGATTAAACTAAAAATCCTATAATTTGTGCCTTCATTAAAAATTTAATATTCACTTAAAAGTCGGCAGCCTACTGGCACCCCATACTTACTCATCGCTTCTGTATTATTAGAGGCTGTTTCGACACCATTACTACGTATTGTTGTGGTCAAGGACAAAAAAGTAATAAATAACAGTTTATTTCAATTGTTTAAATATTAAAATGCTTTCTTGTGTATTCGTAAATGTGAAAAACGTGAGCAAACATAATTAAAAGTAACAAGTCTAGATTTTACCTGCGATTTCATCCGAATGGATTGGTGTATGTTCCAAAGAACAATGAAACAAGTAAAAATGTGGGTAGGTAGTATAAAATTTCTTTGACATAGCCCGTACACGCTATTGGGGTAAAATTTTACCCTAAATACTGTAACACAAATTTTTACTGGTTATTTATTCTTATTTCTCTCATCCCTGAAACCTTTATTACAAAAGTAGGCGCTTTTGGTTTTATAGAGAGGGATTGATAATAATAATCAGGGATTTTTCGTTTTGTTATTTTGCGATTCCAATAGAGGCAAGTAATATTCATTAATAGTTTGATTTTTGGTCCCTTTATAATCTATTCCAGTCAAAAGTTTTAAATGTACTTCGAAGCGTTGTTCTATAACATCTCCTTTAGTTTTCGGAGTCGTTACCTCTACTTGTCCTTGACTTCTAAGAAAGCTCAGATTATAGTCTAAGAAAGCGCAAAGGCTGTTAACCTTCAAAGCGCGTGTCGATCGAGAATGACTAAACGCATTGTAGTCATTTGTAATCGTCATCATTCGGTTTGATATCGATTAGACTATCACTTTCGACGAGTTCTCTATTGTTTATGATACGATCTTTTTTATTTAATGAGCTCGCGGATCCGGTTGATTGTTACCTAATGGTAACGCACTTGTGGGAAATTCTCGTTTAGCGATTTCGTGCAACAACCTTTTTTAATTGATGATGTGTCATCAACCAATGACTTCAGGGTTCTTGATTTTGTTATGTCGGTTTATCTTAATATAATTATTACAACAGTAAAGCACTGCATGCGCTTCGACTCTTGGATCTTTTGTACGTATTCGGTACTCGCCCCTATCTCGTCTTCCCTCTGTATCATTTTAAATACCCACTCCAAGAACTGAATAGTTCAACATAACCATAACCTTCTGGTAGTGGATGTAAGTAAACCCACAAAGGGCTCAGTAAACTTAGATAATCGTTTAAATATTGACAACATGCAACAGATATAAATTACTGAATACAAGATTGTAAATGAAGTAGAAGATACGCTCTCAAGATATTTTAAATCTACTAAACACTTAGGCCTGTGTGCACCAAGATTTCGGTTATCATAACCAACGGTTAACATAAGCTAAACGTAAAATTTACTGTTCACGTCAACCCGTACACCGGTTAAGGACGTAAGCTCGGTTAAGATAACCGCCCGGTTTACGTCCTTACCGGCGTACGGGTTTATTACAAATAGTAAATTTATAGTAAAGTTATGTTAACCGTTGGTTATAATAACCGAAATCTTGGTGCACACAAGCCTTAAGCAACATACAACGCAGAATGAGTAATAAATTGGGGAACAAAATCGCTCCTTCAATCAATCTATCCTATACCGACGACGCAACGACCGAATCAGTCATATTTTTTTTAAATCGCCTTACTATTAATCACTTCCAGACAGAAAAATTTTCGCAATCAGCATATTGCGATAAACAAAGCCTTGGAGCTGTACACAGTATGCCTAGCCGCATGATAAAGATTTTATTGAAATGATAACGTAAATGAGTGTTAAATGCTATTTGTGTTTAAAAAGATTTAAAAAGCGGTTTTGTGTGACACTGATTGATTTGTGCGATAAGTGAGACGTTGGACGTGGGATTTCTGCAACGCGCAACTCTTTCGCCGTAGAGAATGTTTGCGGCTTGGAGGTCGGTTGTGAGGTCACTCCGGGTTGAGCGGTGGGTTCCGGGAACGCGTGTGACAAGCTTGTATTGTTCGCAAATTGGTAAACGCAAGGTCCCGTGTAAATGTCACTGTGGTCGGCGCCGGCGCCGCGCTGACGTTGAGAACATAATTTTTCAAGTACTACGGATTGCCTCAAATCCGGTCCCATTTTTTTATTACTACATAATGTAGCTATCGTAAAATTTTATTTTAAAACATTTCTTGTTGTTGTCAAGTAATTAATATAAAATAAGTACTTACTTAGTTAATAAAAATTTATTTATTACATCAAACTAGCTAGAACCTTTCTAGAGGCGGCAGTATAAATACATTTAATGTGTCATTAAGTGTAGGTACTTTTAACCAGGGCCAGTGGTAGCCCTTTCGATAATGCCAGATCTATTATAAAAAAGATTTTTAGTGTTATTTTTTACTCCTTGCCTAAATATTAAAAATACAAATTCAAGCAAAATATTTTACGAATATGTAGGTAATAACTAGTTAACGGAATGACCTAATGATCCACTGGCTGTCAAATCCCTCAATATCTTACAACTCTAGTTTGTCAAGAATAAATACGTCCTACAACGCCGTGCGCCTATAATTAATGACAGCATAAGCTTAGCTATAACGTACTTGTAATTTCACTAAAATAGGGTTTCACATTTAAAACGTGTTCCTAGCATGTCCTGCGAAGTTTTCCATTATAACTAGGTGATGGTTTCTCACTTAACATCAGACGCTCCATATAGTTGTGCATCAATTTTTTTAACACTGCTAAATGCATCAAATATTACACCAATTTAACTTGTAAGTTTAAAAATAAAATACTACTAACCCAGCTCTCCCTTAACTAAAATAACTAAGTCCTTAACAACAAATACTTCTTTCAACTTGCCCAATTGGTGAAAGAGGAAGCCTTTGCCCAACCTTAATTAGGCCGATGACGCTAATGTTTGTAGCAAAGCCGAAGAGCGATTGCTTCATTTGACATCACACTTCCATACACAACACATACACACACATGTTTATCACACACACATACATAGGTCAAGGTCATTTACCGAGTGCTCTCCATCATTCTAATGCAACTGGGCCGCAATATATTCGTTTTAATTACACTCATTAATATTAGATTTAATGCCTCGCTGACGTGCTGTGGGCTTCTAATCAGATTAAGACGCATTTGATACCCTCGTAGCTGTACATAGTAACTCATCATCATTACTGTTTAAGCAAACGGTACACTTACTGTATTTATTAAAAAAAAATATAGGTGTCGAATTGAGAACCTTCTCCGTTTTTTTGATCGGTTAAAAATGCATTAACTACAGTTTATTCGGCGATCATGAATGTTACTCAGAGAGTCTCTCTCATTCTCATCATGATTAATCATGACAATTTATGTAAAAGAACGAAAATTAGATTATGTTTCTTTACTCTCCTCCTCTCTCTCCCTCTACTCTACCTCTATTCTGAATTTCTACTTATTTGCTTGGATAAGAATTTTACTCAGTTTCAAAGTGCCACTATTGGTACGCCTGTCATTCGCTTATTTAATTTATTTATTTATATAACTTAAACTATATTCATTATTATCTCATAACTTACTACATTCATATATTCTTCTACTTTAAAAAGAAATTTCTGCACAATATGATTTCAATTTATGACAGATACAAGTTTACCCATCAGAACGAGGTCCGGTTGCTCACGTGATCACGTCAAGTTGCAGTGTGGAATTTTAATCGGACATTTTACAATTTTCCTTCGTATTTTTTTACTAAATTATTGTAAATAAACCTGTATACTTAAACCGTAAAACATTTATAAAGCGATCACCATAAACAGAAATATGACTTTTAATGTTCATGGAGTGCAATATCTCCCACACACGAATTGTTTTGAAGAAAAGGATTGACTTTTACGCCTATTTGCAATTCATTATTTAGCAATAAAATTAATGAATTTATTTAATGTTTCAACTCAAGTTCCTTTTAATCTACCGCATGCCTCATAAATGACAATTTACGGTTTGTAAATATAAATTGATGATATTAATTATCAAGGATAGCGTCTTGTGAGGTTCTAAGATACCTATGCTGTATAGACTGACAGTTATTGGTAAGAAAATTCTTAATAAAAATTATACTATTATAAATTACTCGGGGATAAGATAAAAATTCAGTTGAACAATGGATGAACAATTAGATAGCTTATTCTTTTTGTAAATAGCTTGTTTTATTTTAATTTTTATTTGATTTAACTAATAAGCTTTTGATGGAAATAAAGTTATGAAATTATAAAAAAAAATTCAATTTTTGACATTTTGAATTTAATTCGAAACTTTTTTATTCAATGTGAATGATCATTTTGAATCGTAAATACACTTCATATTGTTTATATTTTTACAAATAAAGTAATGATCATAAGAAAAACTTAAAATTAAAGCTATAAGTGCTTTGTAGAAAAAATCCTACCTCAAACTAGGACATAGAAAAAGATTATAACAAACAAAAATCAACAATAAACATAAACAAAAGACGGTAGAAAATAAGATCAAGGAAGTGGTAAATTCCATTCTAACAATACAAATTAGTGGTAGATATTATCTAGCATTTATTGATGTGTGTTCAATAGGATTTACAACCTGTGAAAAACGGTTTCTGCGCCTTCACGGAAATGCGAGGCTCTTACGAGAGTGAGTTTTTCACCATGTAACTTTGACCCACAGTTAAATCACTATGAGAAAGTAAATTTCAGTTAGGGTTGTCAATTGACAATAAAAAATAGGTAAATTACCTATAGTACTGTTTCGTGAAATTAAATAACAACATATTATTAGAATAAGTCAATTTAACAATAATGCTTTACTGTACCCTTAAACGATAGAGCTCTATGTGATGAAGGAAAGAGCTACCAATATATTTACTTCTGCAGCCAAGCAGCATACCTTTTTTTTTTTTTTTGTTTACGGGGGGGAAATCTTCTCAAAGATACCCAACAATTGAGGGAAAAGTCAGGTTATGTGGGATTTTTACCCTCTAAAACCCCCTTGGTGGCCATCTCAGTGCAATTAGGGAGGCTCTGGGATCATGAACCAACAATACCAGTGCCTCCCTTGCCATTGCCCACAGAGGCTCAGCTCGCGGGAATCGCCCGTCTAGCCCGTGGACGCTTTTTAAGATGGTGATGAGGCTGCCAGAGCCCTCACTATAGCAGCTCGCGACCTAGTTGCCTCTACGCCTGAGACTATTGGGAAGAACCAAGCAGCATACCTACCTGTGTTCATTTGAAGAATTATACCTATAGTTGCTGATGAATTTTTTTTCTAAAAGAAAAATTTTTAACAAAAGTGCAAAGTAATGTAATATAAGCAGTGCGCGTTCATATTTTAACAGTTATGTGTTGAGCACTGCAAATGTCCGAAACGCCGAATTGACTCTCTTTCAGTTACTTGGATAACGGCTTCTGTGGCGTGATTTATAAAACGAAGGTCCTGGGTTTGATTCCCTGCTGGACGATTAAAATTTTTAAATAAGTCCAGGTCTGACTGGTGGGAAGCTTCGGCCGTTGCTAGTTACCACCTTTTCGATAAATGCGTACCGCTCAGCGATTTAGCGGTCCGGTACGACGTCATGAACACACCAAAAGGGTTGTGGATTTTACCCTGTTCCTAACAAGCTAGTCCGTTTCTATCTCAGACTGCATAGTCATTTACCATCAGATTGCAGTGAAGGGCTATTGTAATGATTAAAAAAAATGTAAGAAAAACTTAATATCCCTAAGTCTGATCCAAGAATCTAACTCAGGACCTTATGATATGATGCTGCATGGGCTCTACGATAAGAAAGGTCATATAACAATCATAATCAAACTATTATTTTTATTCTGTTTGTATTTTCAATTTTAAGACTGACAACCCTAATTTAACTGCATCACACAATAAGGTGTTGTTCCCATACACTTCAACATTTAGTTGTTAGTGTTTATCAACTCATACGCTAATGAGCTGGTGTTTAGTTTTCAAAAGTAACAAAATTAGTAAAATGTCCTTTAAAAACAAGCATTTATTACAAGTACAAAAACCAATCAAACGAGCCCAAACTCGAGGAAGTTGTATCGTTTTTTGTGGAGTTTCTATGGCCACCTTAAACTCTTGCATCACATGGGTTCTATGTCAACATAATATTCCATTGTCATGCGATTTACAAATGCATGGAAATTTTCAGCTCAATCGGAAACCGAGAAGTCAGTCAAATTCAATTTGCATGTTTTCTCTACAGAGACCGAAACAGGTGAAACTAAATAAAAGCTCGAAAAAAATGTCGATGTATTTCAAAGACAAGGTATTTCTGATGCGAGTTACATTTAGTAGGTAAGTACATAGTACAAAAAAAATACAGTCAAAGCATGCATTTCTTTTTTTAAATTATATTAGTAATATAATAATAGTAATAATATATTTAGTAGTAGTAAGTAATAAACGTGTATTGAAAACTAAAAAACAGTAATAAAGACTTATTTTATTTTATTTATATTTTTACATAGTACAAAAACCTTACTGTACGAGTATGTTTGGTAAAAATTATTCGTTCCTTACACGTGGATAATGATATTTTATTTTTGCTTTACATTCCCAGTACGACAGTAAAATGGAGCCTTTTATAGCTACAGTTGCCTTTTTTCGAATGGGCCGTCGGTGCCTCAGTAAAATGTGTAGATATATGGTTCATGACGTATGGCGGTCGAAGACATAACATCTGAAAGTATTACGTAGATCCGATTTTATGGCTGTAGTAAACTAGGATTTGTTCCAGCTATTTCACATTAAGACAAAGGTTGCCTGCTAAATCATAAGGGGTTTTTATCGTTGTTCTTCAAAAATTTGTTTCAAGTTTACTTTTAGGTACTATAATTTCTGGGGTATACATAGAGAGTGTACAGAAATAAGTAAAGAAAGAAATAATAAATGTAAATAGAGTCTAGCAGTGGACGTCCATCAGTTGATATTGATAATAATGATGTAAGCAAGACCTTCGTAATTTAAAAAAAAAACAGAATCTTCGTAATTTAAAAAAAAAGAGAAACTTAACTGACCATTAAGTTGAAGAATCTCTATCGAAAGGTTACCTTCAAACTAAGTGTCTCGTGACCAGACTCTGTATGTCCCACCTTATCCCGAAAAAAATTTAAAATAATTCACGCTTTACCTTTTTAAGACGATTGAGAGTCTGGACCTTTAAAACTTACTACCTTCTAAAGCCACCATTGTCTAAACTCCACTCTCCACTCTCCAAATTGAGTACCGTAATTACCAATGGCAAAGCATAGGCTAATGAACTTTCAACTATTATAAAAAGACGAAGGTCTGGTTATTTTCTATTACAAGCTCTTACATTACAAATACCCTAAAAACCGTTTTATCTCCAAGGTTAAAGCGTTCCGATTCAATTAGCGCATTGTAACATAAATTATGACACACATAATTTCCTAAAATAATTAATTTATATGTTGACAAGGTGTAATGACCGCGCGAAACATTAGTGTTAGCTAATTTAAAACACTTAAGACGCTGTTACACAACTGTTTCTTAAGATAAACATATTATCTGTGCGATGGCGTAACAGAACAAACACGGCTGCTACTCTTAGCCTGATTAATAACCATAAATCTTTTGTGGATTCGCAATATGGAGACAAACTACTGTCGCAATACTTAACGTAACACCAATAATGATTAAACTCACGATTTATCCTACTTTCGAGGTGTCTTCCGATGGATGCTATCGGGCATCGGCAGATACTCATCTCGCCTAATCGATTGGTTACCGGCCAAACACAATGGGAGATGGTCTTTTTACAATAATTCTTCGTTATAAATGGCCAAGTTTGCGCTTATCGGATTTACCTGTACACGACCGTTTAGTACCATAATCAATCTATTGAACACATAATAAGGCGCAGTGCCTTAGAAAATGTGTATCTTATGATATCTTTCCATTAATTTATTGCTATGTTATTTCAGAAAGGATTACTTTGTGGCTAATGATATTCACAATACTACTACATTAATAAGAATGAAATTTTATCAAATACCGAATATATATCTTTCAAAGTTTTTGGATTTCTCTGACGTATTTTTGACGACCTCCGTGGCGCAGTGGTATGCGCGGTGGATTTATAAGACGGAGGTCCCGGGTTCGATTCTCGGCGGGGCAGATTGAGATTTTTTCTCAATTTGTCTTGTCTGGCTGGTGGAAGGATTTCGCCGTGGCTAGTTAGCACCCTACCGACAAAGACGTCCCTCCAAGCGATTTAGCATTCCGGTACGATGTCGTGTAGAAACCGAAAGGGGTGTGGATTTTCGTCCCACTCCTAACAAGTTAGCCCGCTTCCATCTTTTTTTTTATCAACTACAAGTTGGTCCTTGACTGCTATCACACCTGATGTTAAGTGATGATGCAGTAAGATGGAAGCGGGCTAACTTGTATCTTAGTCCGCATCATCACTTAACATCAGGTGTGATAGCAGTCAAGGGCCAACTTGTAGTCGATAAAAAAAAAGTATTTTTTGAAGTATAGATGAGACTTGGCTAAGAATATCAAGGAGTACAATAGTCCGGTTAATCTGTAAAATGCATAGCTGCGGCTAATATGGTTAATCCAAAAAAGTAAATATACTATTTCAGGTAATACTGTCTGACTCTTGGTCCAATAATAAATCATAAACATCATAAAATGTGAAAACTTTCTTTAACTAAGAATAAAAGCTTTGAAGTAATTCCCGTTAAAGTTGAACTGTTAATGAATTCACTTTTTCTACGCAGTAACAAAGTTCCACGAAATCTCTTAGTATGTATGTAGGATGAGTTTTAACAAACGAGAACCTTAATCTGTCTTAATACTTTGAGAATCTGAATTGAGCTTATTTTAATATCAGATTATTTTTGATATTAGGTAGAGCTTCTGACCTACATTTTTTTTCGATTATTAATTCATATTCAATCAATATTGTATTCCATCATGCCATAACATTTTCTCTGACTGCATCTTTGGTCTAGTGGTTAGCCTATGTGGCTTCGATCACGAGGTCCTGGGTTCGATTCCTGGGTCGGGTCATTGAATATTTCTGAGCTTTTTCATTCTTCTATGAAATGTTCAGTACATACCAAGCTCGGAGTCTGGACGTTGCTGGTGTTACACCCCGGTGCTTCGGAGAGCACGTTAAGCCGTCGGTCCAGCTCACTATCATCAAAATCTGATATTGATCTTTAATAGATGAGACATTATCACCTTAAGTCCGCCGACCCGCATTGGAGCAGCGTGGTGGGTGTACGCTCCATATCCCCTCTCCTATAAGGAGGGAGGCCTGGCCCTGTAGTGGGCCTTTAATAGGCTGATAATGATGCTAACATTTTACTTTATGTACGTCGTGTAGTAATGCTGTCTTGTTGCTCCAGTGTGAACACTATGCTGTGTTGCTTCTGATCTCAAGGAACGTTGCTCAATACTTTACAGGAATTCCCTTTTGAGCTTTTTCTTTCTTTCTATTACAAATTCTCAGTGATGGTTATCCACTCAGTTAGGAAATCGGTGTCAAACCTCTGTACCTCAAAGAGCACGTTAAGTTCGTGACTTTAGTTTAGATCAATTTTGAGTCTCACCACGTCACATTTTAGTTTATGTACATCTAGCAGTAAACTTGACGCTCCAGTGGTTAGCATAATATGAACCTCTGATCACCAGGTTTCTTGCTCAATACTTCATACCACTCCCCTGTTGAACTTTTCCTTCTTCCAAAGAATTCTCAGTACTAATAATTTTCGTTCCGAAGTTAGGAAATTGACACCACACCTCCGTACCTCGAAGCACTTTCATCATCATCATCATTATCAGCCTATTAACGGCTCACTACAGGGCCAGGCCTCCCTCCTTATAGGAGAGGGGATATGGAGCGTACACCCACCACGCTGCTCCAATGCGGCGGGCTTAGGGTGAAAATGTTTCATTTATTAACGATCACTGTCAGATGTTGATGAGAGTGACTGGGGCCGACAACTTAGCGTGCTCTCCGAAACACGGGGGTGTGACACCGCCAACTTCCCGACTCTGGGCTTGGAATGTACTGAGAATTTCATAGAAGAATGAAAAACTCAGAATTATTCCGTGACCCGACCCAGGGATCGAACCCAGGACCTCGTGATCGAAGCCAGATAGGCTAACCACTAGACCAACAAGGCAGTCTTTAGTCGAAACACTTTAAGTTCGTAATAATAATTTATTTAAATAGGAGTTAGATGATTTTAAACTCTTCTCCACTGTTATCTCCCATTATTCCATTTTGATTACACCCGTTTGCTGTTATTCCATACTAATTATAAGAGATACTTGAGATATTACTAAGTATTAAAGATTAACAAGGCAAGCAAACTTTTCACTCCTAAAAAGAAGAGTTATTAGCTAGGTATATATTTGCTTGCGAATCCAAAAGTGTGTCGCTAAGTGAGTTATGTCATATTGTTGTCGGTCAGCCCTCGCGCGAATCCGGAGATCCGCTACAAGCAAATATCGAAGTGTTAAATTCCTCTTCACATTTCACTATCCGCAATACATTTTGATCGTTTTACTAGCCCATATTTAGAAGTGAAATTCTATATAAACATTTTAGATGGCCTGTGGACGCCATGCACGGTGGATTTACCGGACGCATCTGCAAAACTTCAAGTTCAATATGTAACAGTTAAACTTAAAAGTATTATTGTGATAAGCAGTCAAAACCACCTAAATAGGTTTAAATATAAAACAACACGATTGTTAATGAGATTTTAAAATATGTAGGTCATATTGCCATGACAAGATTACAATAATGAGCAGTTTGGAATTTTAAGCAGATTACACAAAGAATTTTAGTTTACGGATCAGAAATGTATGTCAGGTATTTAGGTCACCGTAACATGAGAGGTTTTTATAACTTTTGTGGGATTACCCCGTGACAAAATATTTACACAGTCAGTCAGTGTAAATAAAGTGAGGACAAAGGCTGGTCACTCAGTTGTAGACATAATATCGCGTCAGAGATGTTATTGTTCTAATACTCTAGTAAGGAGGAAATTTCCAATAAAAAAGTCCTAACTCCCGGAACTCTATCTCCATTATTTATTTTAATTAAATTTCTATTTTCAACGTGTTATTAAAATTATAAATAATGCTATTTCTTTTTTTTTTTTTGATTAAATTTCTATTTTCAACGTCTGGGAGTCAGGACTTCTTTATTGAAATTTTCTCTTCTTTAACGAGCTTTTTTCAAAATTGCTTAAATGTTAATATTTTTTAAGTTATTAACAAAAAATTAAATGTCAATTTTTTTTATCTTATTTTGTTAATAACAATTGCAATTTTTAACCTGCACCAAAATCCTTCAAAAACATTGTTTAGAGGTGATTCCGAATCGAATGAGCCATCACTCATATTTTAAGGACCTTTATCTCTATTTTTCACGTTTTTGAACTTGCTGACTAGAGTATAACAACGATAGCTATTCAACTTTTCGGTCAAGGTTCTTTTTAATTTTAATTTCTTTAGTCCTGAAGCAAATGCTATACATAAAAAAAAATAAAGCAACAAATCATCGCAAATGTTGAGAAATTTACAGTAAATTGCTGATGGATGTACCTAAATATTAGTATACATACATGTTACACAAACACGCAAAACTAATGGATGTAATTCGATAACACAGATAGACGATAGTCTGGAATAGGATATAGACCACTTTTTATCCCGAATGTCATGAAGTCCATGCCATCTAAAATCAAAGAAATGGACGAATTAAGTAATAACCTGGAGGGCGGACTTCGTGTTGCAGTCTTAGTTCGATTCCCATCTCGATTAAGTTTTCTTAAATTAATCGAGGTCTGGCTGGTGGGCTGCTTCGGTCGTGGTTAGTTACCACCCTATCGACAAAGACGTTCCACCAATCGATTAAGCATTGTGGTACAATGTCATGTAGAAATCGAAAGGAGTGTGGATTTTTTTCTCGATTGTCGGCCGAGTGGCGCAGTGGGTAGTGATCCTGTTTCTGCGTCCTAGGCCGTGAGTTCCATTCCCACATCTGGAAATTGTTTGTGTGATGAGCATGGATGTTTTCCAGTCTCTGGGTGTTTATCTATATATTATAAGTATTTATGTATAGTATATATAAAAATATTCATCAGCTATCATAGTACCCATAACACAAGCTACCTAAGCTTACTTTGGGGCTATATAGCGATGTGTGTAATTGTCCTATAATATTTATTTATTTATTTTATTATACTCCTAATAATTTGGCCCGCTTTCATCTTAGATTGCATCATCACTTAAGTACCATCAGATGTGATTGCTGTTAAGGGCGTAATGAATGATAATTTTTTTTTTAACAAAAATAGAACCGACTCAAAACACACTAAAAAGTAAAAAATAACCGTGTCATTTACTTGCTGTAATTTACTTAAGCATATCTCTGAAGTTGGTGCCAGCAAGTTTAAGGAATATTTATTTAATGTAGTAAAGCAGTTTGTGGGTTCTAGGTAATGTTCTTAAAGTAGAAACTTTGGCTGGCACCGACTCCTGCATATGCTTAAGTAAATAAAAGCAAGTAAATGACACCGTTATTTTTTATTTTTTAGTGCGTTTTGAGTCGGTTCTATTTTTTGTTAAAAATTTTCGTGTCTTACTTTTTAGTGATTCATCGCCACGTAACGTACTCGTACTATACTGTCATAGTATATTATACGGCACTAGTAGCCAAAAAGCGACCGATACTTACACTAAAACCGAAATCGCTGCAAGTGTGCCTATAAAATTTGAAGAGTTCGTTCAATTTTCCCAGGTTATCATCATCAGATCCTAACATGATGACAATGGGACAACCGTGGAAGTGTGCCCTTTCTAATAAAAAAAAGAATTATCAAAATCGGGCAAATCTGTAAAAAGTTATGCGTGGTCATACATAAAAATATATAAATATATATATTATATACGTGTGTGTAGGAAATTACAACTACATATGTATCTTAATGTATTGGAATTTAAACTAGTATTATAAGAAAGTAAACTTAAATGTTAGCTCTCTTGTAATGAGGTAGTGCAATGCTAACAGACTGGGTACAAGGGACCTTATTAAAATAACACGTCGCCGACCGCAAGAACGTGTTAATGTTATATAACACATCATTACAACAGTTGGAAGATGTTGAAGATTTGCAGGGACCAGTTAGCGTAATGAAGTAAAAAGGTCAAATAGGAGCGTTTATTCACTGTGGAAATCTATTTAAGTGAAATTATTTAAGGGTCATAAAGGTTAATATATAGGTATAACGGCCCGACGGTTAAAATTTTCCCGGTGTCGCTGATTGAGGCTTTCTTTTTTTCTTGTCTTCGTCTGGCTGGTGGAAGGCTTTCGCCGTGGCTAGTTAACACCCTACCGACAAAGACGTACCGCCAAGCGATTTAGCGTTCCTATACGATGTTGTGTAGAAACCAAAAGGGGTGTGAATTCGTGCTCCTTCTGTAACAAGTTAGCCCGCTTCCATCTTAGATTACATCATCACTTAACATCAGGTGTGATAGGAGTCAAGGGCCAACCTGTAGTAGATTAAAAAAACCGTCTCGATATGCTATGGTTACATTTTAAACAGGTAAGTACTAAACTTACCTCGTTGGTCTTATGTGGCTTTAGGTCATAAATATTGACCGTGAAAATATTGAGCCTCCTCCTTTACTAAGTAATTCTCAATAGCAGCACGGAGATAGAGCTCTTTTTTACCCGGTCAAGAGGAGGGTAATGTTTTTCGAGCGTAGGTATGTATGTATGCACGCGTTACAGCCTTAACGTCTGGACGGATTTTGACATGTGAGGTGTCGTTGAATTTGGCAAAATTTTGGAAGTGACATAAGCTATATGAACTTTCAAAATGGCGGCTGTAAATGGGGGAAAAAGGGGGGATGTGTGTATTTTTTTTCTTTTATCTAAACTAAAAAGTATCAAATAAAATTATTAATAATTATGGTGCTGCAAGCAGGGAAAAACGTAGTTTTGGTGTTTCTTTCCCAGGTAATAAAGTATTTGGCCCACGCCTGCAGCACCATAAAGTTTTTAGAATTTTATATAGATATAGTGATCCTTGCTTTTTTCTTTTCAGTACATAACTTCTAAGCAGTCGGGTTTTTTGTTTTTATAATAATAATTTTTTGGTTTAGCACTTCAGTGAATTCAGAGATCACGTTAAGCCTTCGGTCCAACTATTACCCATTATCATGCTGCTTAAATTCCCCTCTGCTCTAACTTCTGGATTCCCTTCCTAATCATCCTTATATATATCGCACAGTTTCAAAAAATTATAACGGTCTTTTTTGAAAAAACAAACGTCCGTGTCTATGATACAGAAGTCTCGCTTCCGTAGTTCATCAGAAACATAAATACTTTAGCTATTTTGTGGCTTTACCTCTAAAGTCAGCTTTAACTCAAGCGTGTGGCATTTGGCTGTGAGCTGGTTTAGATAGGCGCCGACTTCCCACACCTGACTTCCAACACTTTACATCATTATAAAATATGGAGTCGAATCTGTCAAATATATTGTGCGCTCTAATAAAACCATCTGCATTATTTCCTAACATATTACACGGAAACCTCATTCTTGCATTTGATTTACTAACATCATCATTTATCTCAATGTTGCCAGACGTCAGTTTACTTCTGGTATACTTACCTACTTTAATGTTTAAAAAATGGATATAAATGGACGGTTTTTAAACGATATGATAAACATTTCTTATAACTATTCTATTTAACGGGTTTTTAACTGTTCTTTTCTTTTTTATTAGAGTAGCTATCGCAAGTAATTAAATGGTTTTTGAAAATACGTTTCTTCTTAAAGGAGAGAGGATATCGAGCGTAGATCCACCACGCTACATAATTGCGGATTGACGGACTCGGGGAAATAATGTTTTGATTTTTCAACGATCACTGTGGGCTGTCCTCATCTTTTTAAGGTATAACAACACCAATCTTCCCCACCCCGTTTGAAATTTTTTATAGGAAATTTCTTAGGAGAAGTAGGTACTTAGCCCAACAGGACTGTACCTAGGACCTCATGATTTAACCAAGAAACATATTATAATGCAATTCAAAATCATTTAGGTACCTCAAAGTTAAAAATCGATCTATAATAGATGGACTGAGTTATAAAGGTTGTGATAATAACATTTAATACTTACCTAACTAGTGTAATATCATTGAAAGGATAAACCGTATTTTCATAACAACTTTATGAAGTCAATTTCAACACGATGAACTAATTTTATGGAAGCTATAAATGATGCAAAGCGTCTTTGGATATTTCAATCTAAGATGTAGAGTGAAATTATAGCGATAATATCGGATCGCCTCTGACGGTTCATTCATATCAATCGCGTCGGTGTTTACCGAACAATGCTGTATTGTGCAATATTATCGCTCATATCTAACCAATCTTGAACCTACGCACTGCTTCCTTGGAAGCTTAAGCTGTTTTTCATTACAATGAAGAATTCGTTAAGGGACAAATTAGTTAATCGGCTGTGTTGCATCCTGGGATATGGTACAGTTATTGATCACCTTTCGGATGTACCTAGTTACGTCATCAAACTCATCGATATAACGACGTTCTTCAAGGTGCATGTTGCGTAAGCGCATCCGTTTGATGTCAATGACTTTGCGGATGTAATTTGATTTGTGATCAAGGGATTTAAGAGATTTGTCAGTGAGAGTCGATTATTTTCACTTTGGTACTGATTTATTAATCTAATGGGTACATTTATAAAATATAAATAGGTGTATAGAGTATGCATGAATATGAATACTGAACTGCTTATTTAAAAGTATCAAAAACCATCTAGGTATTTTGACCAATCGGAACGAAAATGTATTGGGATTTATCTAATTTAATTAAATATCAAAACACTCATAGTGGTGACATTTTTTTCATTTTTGACTTGGCGACGCCTTAAACAAAGAAAAGAAATCATTCCTCAAACTTGCTCACAAATTTTCAACTAAAAAATAAAAAATTAAATTAAGAATTTATAAATTTAAAAACAGTTAGATGCATATCGGACTTGTTAAAACGACATTCATCAATTATTCGTTATAACACTGGTCAACATTGAAAATTTATTAACACTGTGATATTCACTCGTCAAAACACATTACAATTAATAAATTAAATAATTACAATTAAAAAGTTACAATAATCAAAAGTCCAAGCGGTCAATAACTGACAGGAAAACAAAAGTTGACATTGACATAATTATGCTTGTAGGTACTTTGAAATTAGTATCGCGGAACGCTTGGGTAACCCTTCATACATAATGAACTGCTTATGTCCGATGGTTAACCTATTCGACTTTGATTCATGAGCTCATATATGTTAGAGTCCTGAATCGGACCATGAAATGTCGAGTTTTTCTGTCTTTGGAAAACTTTCTGTAACAGTTCGTAGTCAGGTCGTGGATGTTACACTTTCTAGACTCAGAAAGCACGTAAAGCCTTTAGTTTTCGGTTTTCTATTAATAATAAATTCAAAATCAAACATATATTGAAGCACCTCGAAGCGCCCTCCTCTCCCAGAGGAAGGTCCTGAAAGATGGCGTTACAAATAGGCTGATTATGATAAATATATTCCACTTCTTTTCGATGGTGTAAATCTATATAATACATACACACTTCACTTGAAACTTAGCATATTTAATCCTTAGTCAATGTAGACGCTTATCAAAAGCTGATTTCTTAATACTCTGACGGTAACAGAATACACGCACGAAATCACTGGGCACAGCTAGTGAATAAGCGTAAGTAAATACCATAGATTGACTCATCGCGAGTTCTCTAAAACACTCAATTGACTTCAAAAGCATAGTCCCTGATTTTGCAATGTAGACGCTCAATAAGCACGGATTTGTCGATACTCCCATGCAGACGAAACCACTGAACACAGCTAGTTCATAAGCGTAGTACCTACAACTGACAGACTCATCGCGAGATCTTTAAGTACACTCGATTAATGCAGAGGCATAGTTACTGGATTTCCGATGCAGACACTAAGCCCGGATTTTCTGTTTGGAAGTCCCTAAAAAAGGCCTATGTCCAACAGTGGACGTCTACAGGCTGGTAATGATGATGATGATGATGATGAGAGACCGGGATCTACTCGGGTAAAATCGCGGGGCACAGCTAGTACTACCACATAAATAAATCTTCGATATAGTAACGTCCTGTTAATTTGCAGTCACTTAATAAACTCAGTAGACGCAATCGAACTTGCGAAATAGGCACCTGTCACGATGTGGGCACCTCTTATCACATGTCACGAGTGATAAATAAAGCTTTCATTGGCGCATTTGTAAAACGCAAAGAACTTAGATAGGCAAATGTATTTCGAATCGCAAATTTTAATACCGTGCAATATATTTTGCTTCTTATGCAATCAACGGATCGGTTTTAGAACCTGATATAATAACAGCCGCAGGGAAAGTGGTCAAAACCGAAAAAAAAATGTTTTAAATAATATTAAATCATAGAAGGTTCTTCACATTTTGCACACACCAATATCATTTGAACCTCCCCCTGATATACGTAAATAAGTAATACTAGATATTCCAAATAAGTAATACTAGAGAACACCAGTGGTTTTATCGTACAGTACTCGTTCTTGTAGGGATTTTGGGATAAAATGTGGCCCATATGTCATTTTTTTTATAGACTACAAGTTGGCCCTTGACTGCTATCACACCTGATGTTAAGTGATAATGCAGTCTAAGATGGAAGTGGGCTAACTTGTTAGGAGAGGAGTGGGACGAAAATCCACACCCGTTTCGGTTTCTACACGACATCGTACCGAAACGCTGAATCGCTTGGCGATACGTCTTTGTCGGTAAGATGGTAATAACCCACGGCGGAAGCCTCTCACTAGCCAGACCAAGACAAAATAAGAAAAATCTCAATCTGCCCCGCCGGGAATCGAACCCAGGACCACCGTCTTATAAATCCACCGCACATACCACTGCGCTACGGAGATTCTGATATGTAAGCCATATTATTGTGAAGTTGCATAAGTAGTTTTACTAACTACTAGTTGCGTGAAGGGGTATTACAAATATTAGTAATTATTACATATCAAAAGAAGTAGTGAAACCTACTTTTACACAGCTAAAACTCAAAACTAAGCACAACAATCCTGATTTTTCATTTCTGGCGTCTTGGAACAGTGGATTTTCTATCAATAGTGATACAGGAATCAACTTTTACTCTGCAAAAACTTAAACTAAAGAACAATGCTTGAATTTAAGTTCTACGGCTTATGACACTGACTATACGGTTAAAAGCGGTACAGAAATCGCAGCAAGAACTCAAAGCCGCGCACAATGGCTGGTTTTTGAGTTGTAGCGTCTTAGACCAGTTTCTCGTTGAAGTCAAGTTATGATATATGGTGTTGCAAACCGTGTCGTGCCGTGCTCTAATCGTATCTAGTTAAACGGCTAATGGACGTTAATGGCAATAATCACGAGCGCATCAAACGTATACTGCCCACTGCCACAGAGAAAGTGACAAGTTTGCGAATGAGGTATTAAGGGTAAGCTTATCGGCTTTAATAAATTAGCATTCGAATTATACCCTTGTAAAGATTATCAACACTTCCTTATTGGCGAACGCAATGATAGAATTATTTTTTTTTTGTTTGAATATATTTTAAGAAGCTTGAGTGACAAATTAATTGTATAATTTCCTTATATTTTTTGACGAGGTGGTAGTTTTTTTTTTATCGACTACAAGTGATGATGCAGTATAAGATGGAAGCGGGCTGACTTGTTAGGAGTAGGATGAAATCCACACCCCGATCGGTTTCTACACGACATCGCACCGGAACGCTAAATCGCTTGGCGGTACGTCTTTGTCGGTAGGGTGGTAACTAGCCACGGCGAAAGCCTCCCACCAGCCAGACCTAGACAAATTAAAAGAAATCTCAATCTGCCCCGCCGGGAATCGAACCCAGGACCTCCGTCTTATATATCCATGGCGCATACCACAGCGCCACGGAGGATTGTCTTAGAAATCAATGAACGCCGATGACGACGACGATGAAAAATCATGACTCTTTGTCACATTCCACTTAAGCCGAGCGTCCAGACGTTAGCGCGGACCAGGTGATAGAGGTACACGATAAGTCTCAGCGTTCGGCTTGTGACCTTGAATGTTTTCTTATGAACTTCTTAAAAATCATTTGATGAATGATTTATATTAATATTATTCGATAATACCACTTTAGTGAAACATTGTGTAGCAGTTATTATCAACCAAGAAACAACAACGTCCTACAATCCGCAAACTCACGTGTCCTCAAATACAGGTGTTAATGTTAAGACTAATTTGGCTGTGATTACAGACAATATAAATTTTAAAAGAATTTAAAAATCTTATCTTTCATCTAATTTTTCTAGGTAGATGTTTAATCAATCTCCTAACAAATTTGGTACATGCTTAAGCGCTTCCTCTTAAAAGCTAATGGTGCACTGAAATAAAAGTTGATTAACGAATTAATACAGTATTGTATTGCTTAAGCTAGGTAACTTGCATCACGAATAGAATTGTAACTGAATTAGTCTTCCCAATTACTCTTAATTCTGAGTAGTCCACTATTTTTTACATCTCAAAAAAATCTTTCCCAGATAATTCGTAACTATGTTCCAATACAATGTTTATTTTGATGAATTATAATATTGCTAAAATCGTGACTAACTGTATTTTCCTATGCCTAGATCAATTATTTTCAACGATAATATACCTATAGATTATAATATGAAAATAGCATTACTGGCATAAGGCAGATTATGCCTATCTCTTGTTATTAATTATTTCTGCTTCTATTGTTGGCATATCTAATATATAAATAAAATAGTATAGTTCTTTTTAATATTTGCCTTATCTTTTAAATAAAATCAGTAGCTTTATTTCGTAACGATTTTTTATAACTCAAAAATATGAACCTACAATACGTCTCAATCTATCTCTGTCTAACTCAATGATATTCCTAGATAAATACCACAAAATGGCGGCGCAGTACCCCTAAAAAATAGCTCAAAGCTCGTGTTTGCAATGCGTTTTTCGTTTTGAAACCTCCAAGATTAAACAAAAATCTTCTTCACTAGCTTTCGAGTTCAGATCTAAACCATACATACTGCTAGTGAGATTTTAAAATTGACAAAAAATATTTTATTTAACTGGCTGGTAGAAGACTTCGGCCCTGTCGGCAAAGACGTATCAAGCAATTTAACGTTCTGGTCATGTAAAAAAAAAGGAACCGACTCAAAACGCACTAAAAAGTAAAAAATAACTGTGTCATTTAGTTGCTTTAATTTACTTAAGCATATCTATGAAGTCGGTGCCAGCAAGTTTAAGGAACATTTGTTTAACGTAGTAAAGCAGCTTGTGGGTTCCAGGTAACGTCTTTAAAGTAGACCTTGGCTGGCACCGACTCCTAGATATGTCGAATTGAGAACCTACTCCGTTTTTTTGCGTCGGTTAAAAACAGAAAAGAGTGCAGATTTCGTACAGTTCCTAAGAATTGAGCCCGCTTCCATCTTTGATTGCATCATTAAGGGCTTAAAGGCATTAGCTTGTAACGAATAAAAAGTAAAAAATTGCAGAAGGTAGATAGGTAATAAACGCTTTGAGAAGGCCGCGTGAACACGTCCTTAACTTGTATCTCGTTACATTTGCATAGATAACAACGACGTGTTTGCGTTGATTTCTCGTGTCCATGTCGGATCCATAATATGACATATGACATAGTAATCACCTTTGTACATTGTGTCACGTCTAACAAGCAACTATAATCTACTTAGCAGCTTATACTTTGTCCATTCTCATGCCTACATTTCATTACCAGGAAAGTTTGTCAGTTCGCATATCATGAGTGTTAATAAGTTTTATATAACACTTTAAAACTTAATTGCAATTTTAAATCCTACTCTTGAATAGGTTTATTCATATTAAATGTCATCTTTGTATAAGCGTTGATTGGCTCTTGCTGTGCTTAAATGTAATCGCTTCGTTAAGTTGCCTTTTAACTCTAAGTTATCGTTATTATGCTGTTAATTTCTATATTGCTGCAACGCTTAGAACAATTAGAATCGCGTAAGTTGACAATAATTTTAATTTATATTAAATAGGAAAACTCCGACATAAAGTTTGTTAGAACAATGTAACTAAACGACAGAAAGACTGCATAATAATACAAAAACACCGTTAGCTAAGTAGAGAAGCTACAGACACTAACCATATCAGTCGTTTTACATAGGCTTCTCTGCGAAAGTAAACTGAGTTATAGATTTATCATAGAGAAGAAGTTAAGCCACTTGAAAAAGGCGTCTTGTAAGCATCACAGTATTGAGCTGGCTTCCTACAACTCGCTTGATGTCGTCAGTCCCATTAGTAGGAGATCCGATTAACATTGAGCTTTCCAGTGCGAGGTCGCTATTCGAGCATCCTGGGATCCCTACGTCCATCTGGGCAGAGATGTAATGGGCAGAGCAGCCCATTGCCACTTCAGCTTTTGCAACATGTTAAGCTATAAAGGACATTTTATTTTTTCTGCGGATCTCTTTATTTCAATTACGAATAAAATTATTTTCTTTATTTCTTAACTTCACTCTGTCCAGTAAGTATAAATAAAATAATATACATTACATATAAAAGTATCCTTAAATTATCTTAGCAACATTTTGGACCACTTTTACCGACAAACATTCTCACGATTACGCAACAGACGGGTCACCATTTCGTGATCGATGTGTTTAGGATAAGATTTTAGTAATTAGACAATATTAACATTTCGTGTGAGGTAACAGCCGTGTGGTCGGTCGAGATGACTGACTGCGCAATGTTTTCTGCATGTCAATACATGTCATTGGATTGAGTAAAGTAATGAGTATCGTGAGCACAAAATCAATCATTACACTCTTTAAATGCTCATTTGAAACGTTTATTCATTACAACGATTATAACCTATTGATTATTACAAAATCTTAAGCGTAATCAATCTTGAGATTGGTTTTATGTAGCGGCATTTGTTGTGTTGAAGTCATATTATGTGTTAATTATTTATTAAATGTTTGCACATATCCGCGTACACGTGGCTGTGGAATGACGTAAAATATTTTTTAACATATACATGGATTTGAAACATATATAATAATAATAATAATAAAATATTTTATTCAGCTGAAAGTAGTTGTTGTACAGTATATAGCTTAAAAATAAACTTAGAACTAAAGATACAACTAAAAAATCTTGAAAGAAAAGCCAAATTAAATAACTAATACAAATCATCTCAGCTAAAAAGGTTACTGCCTCAGCATGTTGCTGCAATGTTCGTCACTGCAGCGCTGGTTTCCAGGCATAACCTTAAGTGGCATCGCAGGACACGATAGGGACAGTTTAGAATAAGCAATTAAAGAGTACTGGGACAAAAAAAAAGAAAGAAAAAGGAAAACATAACTAATTATATAAACTAAAAACATAATACATATAAATTATAACAAAACCTCCGTGGCGCTTATTGGAAAATTTGCGTGTATTTATAAGAGGAGATATACGATTCAATTTCTATTTAATTTAAAACTTTACAATACTTTAGACAATAGTTAAATATGTGGAAGTCTTATATCCTCCATGTTTAGTTACCACTATCAACAATTACTTATATTAATTACCAATAAATTTAACGTTCACATAAATTATTAAAAACCGAAAACGATGTTGTTTCTCTCAATTCCAAAAGTACCCGCACTTAGATCACATCACACTTAACAGTGGTGAATAACAGCGTCAAGGACCCTGACGTTAAAATTAACAAGAAAACATAACATAAAAACACGTTTTCGGCCTTTATTGGAAAATTTTCTGTTGTTCTAAGAAGATATATACGATTCAATTTCTATTTAATTTAAAACTTTACAATACTTTAGACAATAGTTAAATATGTAAGTAAGTATTATATCTACTTTCCATGTTTAGTATCTTAGTATTAACACATTACTTATATTAATTACCTGAATAATTTTAACGTCACATAAATTATTAAACATAGAAAACCATGTTGTCTCTATAAATTCCAAAAGTACCCGCACTATAGGTCACTATCACACGTTAGATTCTCCAGTAAAGGTGAATAATCTGCTTGAATCTGACCCTGACCGGTTAAAATTAGCACGATTTAAACATTTGACTTACAATCAGTGTGTTCTCGCTGTCGACCTTCAAATGTTTGGTACCCGTCAGAATCAAAATCAGAGACTTATTATTAATTAAAATAAATAGAATGTGTGGCTTACAATTCCTTCACTAATTGACCGAAAGATTGAGCTACTGTTTAAGGTTCCAAAATATATTGATAATAATAAAATATTATTATTACGTAAAAAAACTAAATTTTACTACAATTCCTTCACAATATTAAAAATAAATAATCGGCGATTTAAAAAAATATTTTTAATTAAGTTGATGTGTCAATTTTCAGAGAGTGATGAAAATTTCGAAAAAAAAAATGGCGACAGATTGCTTCGCTCAAGGCTGTAAAATTGGTGTCAATTAGTATTAGATGAAAGTAAGACCGGTAGATAAAGTCATCATTTTAATTTTATTGCAATATATCAACCTATAAATTAAAATATACAAATAGTTATAACGTTTTATCGATAAAATGTTATTTATGAACACATTTTGATTAAAATTAATGAAGTTGTTAATTAGCTAGCATTTCTACATTTATAACGTCAGAGTGGTTATTCCGTCAAGGTCGAAGAAATTGTTTGAATATTCGCTGTCAGTGGCCAGGGCATACAGACGTCTTTAATGTTCTACTGCATACTAGGACGGAACGAAACTTAACAGTGTCACTTGCCACTATATCTCTATTTCTCTCTATTTACTACTATGCGTTAGATAGCGATAGACAGAAACGAATTTGAAAAGCAGACTGTCGAGTATCATGATACTTATTACATAATAGCGCTACAATTCTGTCAGGTTTTCTAGATATTTTTAGATGAGACCCGACAATGACTATCTTTTATAATAGAAGAACCTGTGCCATTTGCCTAACATTGGTAAAATTACGGTAATCTTTAAAAATTTCCTTTAGGTGTAATAATATAACTTAGACACCTATTTGGCTTTTCGAGACACTTTACACTTAGACGATCAAAGGTCAGGTCTTACTTACAACTTGTACATTTGTTACCTACTAGCTCTTAAAACCGTGATCCCAATCTAATAATTTCATACCTGCCATCGCTATTACTAATTTAACTATGGTAGAAACAAAGGCTTTGAGCTTCCCAGCTCTGATGATGTCTGGCCAACACAGGAATCATTTTTCACTATTATTGTGTGTAAACAAAAGTGTATGTAATATAAAATTCTGATTTTTAAACAGTAGTTTCCATTTTGAGAGCTTTACTTTTTATCAAGCATCACGCTTTACTTGAATCAGAAAAAATAATCTCAGTATAGCTTTTGTGGAGCTTACATACATGCTTTGCTTATTTTTTATTTTATAACACCTACTTGTAAAGCATAAAGTTTGATTTGATTTGATTTGCTTATCGTGTAAAATATGTATTTAAACAAATAGGTAGAACTTTACATAGGTGTGTTTAAAATATTAACCACCTAACAAAGCAGCCTAATTTCAATGGAATACTCCCTTACACAATCCACTTGTTACACCGATAGTATTGTGTAACAGTTTGATTCATACACTATTCATAGATAGGAACATTTTTGCGTAGATATCGAGGCGATGCATAACACAAGGTACGATATCTGTCAAAAGGTTTTGACAGGCTTCCGCTAGCCAAACTGACAGTACTTTGCGTGGCTTTGAGTGGCGAAAATGCCACTCATTAATTGCACCCGACAACACAATCGAGTGACTTTCATTTTTTATTATACAATGCCATTATTTGCATAATATTCTGTTTATTGTTCATTCCAAGAATGTTTAAACGAAATCAAGTTTTACAGTTTTATTGTATGGACAGGTAATCAGGTGATCTTACATTGTATCTATTCGTATAAGCGCAAGTATCTGATTGGTATTTTGGAAATTATTAAATAAATTCTTAAAAATGAAATCCAGCTAGATTGATTTATATATAGCCCCCGAAACCCCCCCTGTATATAAAATTTCATGAAAATCGTTGAAGCCGTTTCTGAGATTCCAATTATATATATTTAAAAGAACTGCCCCTGTTCGTTTAAAGGTATTAGATTAGAATAATTAAGATCAAAATTTGAGATTAAGATTTTTAGTTGATATTATATAGTCATGAATAATTTTGAGAATAATTTGAATCAAAAAATTTGTCACCATTAGACAACTAGATTTTATTTATTTACTAATTTATTCTAATAAATAACTTTTCGCTCCCTCTCCACTGTATTTTTACCTGACTGCGTCAGAAGGAGGGTTATGTTTTTCGAGCGTATGTATGTATGTATGTATGTCCATTTCTTCGTTCGGCACGCGCTACAGCCTAAACGGCTGAACGGATTTTGACATGTGAGGTATCGTTGAATTTGTCAAAATAGTGGTAGTGACATAAGCTATATTAATTTTCTAAATGGCGGCTGTAAATGGGGGAAGAAGGGGGGAATGTGTGTATTTTTTTCTCTTATCTTAGCAATATGGGTACCAATTGAAAGGTCGTAAAAAGACCATTTAAAAAATATAAATATCATATCATGTTCATATTACTTTTTTAACAAAAAATGGCAAAAAGTGTACCAAGTTGTCCCTGTCTGCAGCACCATAAAGTATTTAGAATTTTATACAGATATAGTGATCCTTGTTTTTCTCTTTTCAGTTCATAACTTCTAAGCAGACGGGTTTTTGTTTTTATAATTATAATTTTATTTACTTACGATAATCCTAATTGACCCTTAACGTTAAAAACCTTATTACCAGAAGGAAGCCATTAGGTTATATCCGACGCATACCGACTTTACCACCCACTGTGTCCCAAACCCAATTAGCTTGAACACTGCACCGTTGGAATATTTCAAATATTATGTACAACACCACAACAACCTATAGGACCAAATATTTTCAAAATTATAAATTGTTAAAATACTCGTAAATTCTACAAATGCCGAAGCGTTCGAAGTTCTCGTAAATTAAATGAAAAAATCTAGAAGTAATGGACAACAAGCTAGACAAATAAAAAGTGATTATTCTAGGGCGCAGTATAATTATGTTTTATTCGTACACTAGTCGCAATAGCCATCTTATACTACAGGTTAAATTTGTCTCTATTTTGTAGTTTATATAGATTATCAAGTAACAGAAGTGGACTGACGATATTAAACGTGTGGCAGAGAACCGCTGGTCACAGGCAGCTCAGGATCGTTGTTTGGAAGTTCCTAAAAAAGGCCTATGTCCAGCAGTGGACGTCTATCGGCTGCTAATGATGATGATAATGAAGTAGTATACATACTTCCTCCTCCTCTAGTAGTTTCCTCATTGATGAGGCTCGTGACCACCTCCATTTTTGATCTTATTAGAGATGTGACGCCACTTTGCTCTGTCCTCTGCTGTCCGAATAGTATCCTAGACTGTGGTGTCGAGTGTGGTGCGGATCTGATCAGACCAACGCATGGGGCTGCGGCCACGCGGCCTTTTTCCTTCTACTTTGCCAGTAACTATTAGTTTCTCGAGGTTATCTCCATGTTTCCTGGCAATGTGTCCTTAGTACTCCAGGATTCGCTTCAGGCAAATGGTTGAAAGCCTTTTTTTAATTTTTAGTTTAGTCAGAATAGATGCGTTGGTCCTAAATGCTGTCCACGGGATTCGGAGCATTTTTCTCCAGCACCACATTTCGAAAGCGTCAATCCGTTTGCGATCTGCGGATCTTAAGGTCCAGGGTTCAGCTCCATACAAGAAAATGGAGAAGACCAGTGCTCTTACTAGTCTCATCTTTGTTTTTAGAGAGATTCTCCTGTCTTTCCATGTTTTATGGAGCTGATACATGGCCACATGGCACTCTTGGCCATTCCGATCCTTCTGCGGACGTCTGGTTCACATGAGCCATTATTTGTTATAGTTGATCCGAGGTAAACGAACTCTGTTACTGCCTGTAATTTGAGTGCGCCAGTGAAATTTAGTGAACTTGTACTATCTATGACCATAATTTTGGTCTTCTGCTTATTAATAGTATAGTAGTATACATACTTACATACCTATAATAACTAACTGAATGAACTGTATAATGAGAGCTTAATAGTACCTAGGTTCTATTCAAGTTATATGGAAGACAAACCTGCACAACATACTGACTCAATAATAGGCCGAACACTTTGCAGTTTGCGCTTACTTAAAACAAGCAAAACTCAAGACAACAATGAGAACGATTTTATTCCAGTAAGTATCGTTAAAATTGCCCTGCAAGTACCAGTATTATTGCCTGATTTAACATCGTAAATATAGGTGCAAAATTACCCACACAATTGGGCCAATTTGAATACAGAAAAGTGGGGCTATTATGTAAAATTGTTACTAGTGTGTATGTAAGGCTACATATTACTAGTATGGGTAGTAGTAATAATTATTAGTAGTGTTAACACTACTTATTATTATTTCAATAATATATTTACAAGCAAAGTCATGTTTCGCATTCTCCTAGATGTGACTACTTTTTTTACCGTACCCTTTTAATCAATCATTATCGATTGTAAATTAAAATAAATGTTTACACAGTTATAAATTTTATATTTATAAATGTTATATTTTAAGAAATTTACTATGAACAAAAGAAATATATATAACAGTCTATTACTTTTACCGACAAAGAAGTACCGCCAAGCGATTTAGCGTTCCGGTACGATGTCTTGTAGCAACCGAAAGGGGTGTGGATTTCGTCCTATTCCTAACAAATTAGTCCGTTTCCATCTTATATTGCATCATCACTTAACATCAGGTGTGATAACAGTCAAGGGCCAACTTGTAGTTGATAAAAAAAAGGTATGTATTCTAATACGCATTACATTCACATTTCTGTAATAAACACAGAGGAGCACAAAAATAACTGAGTAGGTTTTAATTCTCTAATTACATTCAATTATGAATTACAATTCAAAAATAAGTAATGATTGTTGATTCATTAGCCGCATACGATACAATCGGCGAAAGCTTTAGTAGGTAGATACATCAATTCCCTAATTGTTTTCACTTTCGTTTGTTACGTGGCCGACCGTCATCGTCCTGCTGTGAGATGTTCTCGAGATGTAATCTCATTGACAAATGGGATTAATACGAGCCGAGATTAATGTTACGCAATATGCATAAAGGGTCTTGCTGTTGTGAGGTGGTATAAAACTACCTGAAGCACCTAATGATAGGAAAGATAAGATCTATTAAAATTTTAAATTTGAATAGTTTTTATGTGGTGGTGCTTTAACTTGGTCATTCAATGATTCGTACCCACACATAAATTCCGCAGTTTTGTGGTTTAATTTGTGAACTCTTTTTGAAACTTAAATAACACTAGAGCTTTTTGTGATAGAGCTTGACCATGTTATTACCTACTGTCATGTTTTACCATACGTCATGGTATTTCCGCCGCCAAGAAACATTGTATTCCAGTCTGAAGAGTTGCTGTTGTGATACAGTCACACGAAGCTTAATTCAACCCGCAGTGGAGCAGCGTGGTGGGTTTACGCTTCATATCCCTTCACCTATAAGGAGGGAGGCCTGGCCCATTAGTGAACCGTTAATAGGCTGATAATGATCAGACCTAACTCCTTAGACTGATGGGCACTGGACAGCAGTTTTTATTTTGACAGATTAGTATATTTTTATTTTGACGGCCGAGTGGCGCAGTAGGTAGTGACTCTGCTTCTGCGTCCTAGGCTGTGGGTTCGGTTCCTACATCTGGAAAAATGTTTGTGTGATGAGCATGGATGTTTTCCAGTTTATCTATATATTACAAGTATTTATGTATAATATGTATAAAATTATCCATCATCTATCATATCACCCACAACACAAGTTACTTACGCTTATTTTGCCTATAATATTTATTATTTATTTATTTAATATTTATTTTTAAAGTGATAGTTTTGAACTTACCATAACTCCGATTATTTATTCAAGAATTATGAACAAAGAAAGAAAACTCCCGTCTGATTGACGACATTGAATTTTAAAGTATTTTTATTTTTATTCATTACAAGTTAGCCCTTGACCGCAATCACAAGTGATGAAGCAATCTAAGATGGAAACGGGTTAACTTGTTAGGAGAAGGATAAAATCAATACCCCTGTCGGTTTCTACACGACATCGTACCGTAACGCTAAATCGCTTGGCGTTACGTCTTTGTCTGTCGCATGGCTACTAATCACGGCTGAAGCACCCCACCAGCAAAACAAAAAAATCATACAAAAATTTTTTAACAAAAAATAGAACTGACTCAAAACTAAAAAATAAAAAATAACTGTGTCATTTTGTTGCTTTAATTTACTTTTTTACGTGATTTATCGCCACGTAACGTACTCGTACTATACTTACAAAAAAACCGAAATCGCTGCAAGTGTGCCTATAAAATTTTAAGAGTTCCTTAAATTTTCCCAGGATATCATCATCAGATCCTAACATGATGACATTGGGACCATCTTGGAAGTGTGCCGCTCTTTCTTATAAAAAAGAGTTATCAAAATCGGATCTGTAAAAAGTTATGCGTGGTCATACATAAAAAAAAATATACGTGTCGAATTAAGAACCTCCTCCGTTTTTTTTTCGTCGGTTAAAAAACATAAAGTCCTATCCTATAGTGTGCCAGCCGATACTTGTACACATAGTGTAATTGGTGAAGGTTAAACCATAAAAGCTATTTTGAAACTTATTACAGCCGCAACTAGGGCATGTCCAGATAAATAATAATTAATTAGCAATAGGCCCCGCACGCATGCCTGACTACCGAACAACCAAAACAAATTGTCAGGCGCGATCAAGCGTTACGCGTAGTTAAAACGACATCGCTGCATTTCATTGTATCGTATGGTTACGCAATAAGGATATGTTTCAGCTATGTGTATGATTAATATTCTATTTTATCTTTCAACTGAGCGAAAAACTGTCACGTTGGTCCAGTGGTATGCTTAAGTAAGTTCGGATCAAACTTGTTCGCGTCCTGTGGTAGGCTATGATATATGTATAGAGAGAAGAATATCTTAGCATTCCATGGATTCACCGTGCGGGTGCCGGGTCCATCGCGTTGCTGAGAGAAAAACTCCGAACAGAGCCCGAGACTTGTGACACGGGTGTAGGTTTAAGGGTACCCTTAGTGACGCGCGTCAACACTCACCTCCTCTGTTCAAGTTATTCTCCTTGCCCAGCCAAATTCGGAAGGACCCTACTAGAGCAGCTTTGGACACTCGTTCCAATATGGAGCTTATTGCACTTATAGTAAGGCCAAGGTCTTTTAGCAGGTTATAGAGAGACTTCGCTGGTATACCCCTCGCACCCCCTTCTATCGCGTATAAACTAACCACATAGCCATTTTTGGTTAGTTCTTTAGTAAGGTCATAATAAATCAAGCATTTTTCCATGAAATTCTCAGGAATAATTCTCAATTCGGAGTTAATAAATTGATAGTTTTATACCGATATAGAGAGTGCACGTTGGGCCATCGCTCCCATCATTACCCTTAACATTTAGTTACCAAGGAAATTCACGATTTGGAGAAAGTGGTCTACGAAGTTCTAAGCGTATCTAAGCTTCCCTTCTCCTATAAAATAGGCTTAGCAAAAGACTCTTCATAATCCAAACAGGTAGAAGAACACCTAGATGGCTTAATATATTTAGTTCATCAAATAACCTATAACCGGATGAAACTTAAAAGATAATATATCACCACGATCAAGCACCGTGTCCTTTTAAATAAAATTGCCGAAACAAACGTATGTACATGAATGTACTGTAATGAAGAAAATAGATATGATTCTTGTTCCTTACGATCTTTATTATTCAAATGTAATAAAAGAATATCTAGATAAATCAATATATTTTAATTTAGGTCACCGAATAACCTATACCTACACGGATGAAACTTTCAAAAGATAAGATACCGCGTCCTTTTAAACAAGATAGCCAACAAACGTACTTACATGGGTGTGTTGTAATGAAACAAGTAGATGTGTTTACAGATGCCGTCAGTTGATGAAGTATGTACGAGGGCACGATTATATCTAGCAGTGCATCTTAATTGCGTAAGAAATACAATGACATCGAAAGTTCGAATGCATTGGACGTGTACGGTGTACCGCAAGGCTCTCGTCAAGTACCTGGATGAAAAATAATCAACCGACCTTAAATATGTTATAATAAACTTCGAAAAATATTATCGTGATGATGATGAAGATGATGATGTGCTACCGATAGAGGTAACTGCAAGTAATACAGATAGAGGAGGAACTTCCTTTTAATGGTGATTAATTGCAATAACTAATCAAGTCAAATATTTTGTAGAGATCTTTTATTGAGAGTTGTCTACCCAATTTTGTATATTAGTCCTGTTATTTCGATTTAGAACCGAAGTTTGCCGATCCGATATTTGTAAAATGAAAATATCTATCAAAAAAAGTAAGTATACCCATTGAACTTAAAACCTCCACTTCCTTTTTTGACCTTGGATGAAAAGTAAACGCGTTGAATTTAAAACCTGCTTATTCTTTTTTGAAATCAGTTAAAAGCATATCGTTTATATTGTATCTTTTATGATAATTTACAATAATAAAATAATGTATAATTTATGTGGTTCAGCCAACACAATCCGTGATTTCACTTCTCTTCTCATGTTCAGTTCAGCGATGAGTTTTGTAATTTGACTTTGGTGTACCGGCTATTGAAATGAAATACCGCCGTTCAATATTGGTACGAAGTACTCACCTCGTACCAATATATAACGTACTTACGTATCGCTGTTAAATGCGATCGTCGTTATGTTTGTATGTTCATGCCTTTAGGGTGACATGTCGCTACAAATATTCAAATATCTAGCTGAATAAATAAATCATTTTATGAATTAGTGTTTTGTTTTATATTGACTCAATATCTACAGAAATGGAAGGAAAAAAATTGAAGACCACCGTGGCGCAGCAGTATACATAGCGGATTATAGACTGAGGTCTGGAGTAAGATTCCCGGTTGGGCTGACGGAGACTTCTTAATTAGTCCAGATCGCCTTTGTAGAAGGATTTAGATGGCTAGTTACCAAAAATGTACCGTTAAGCATTTTGTCGTGTCTGTACGAAGGTCGGATAGAAAGCAAAAGGTTGTAGATTTCATCCTGCTCCTGACAAGTTAGCCTGCTTCCATCTTAGATTGAGACATCAGATTGGAGTCAAAGGTTAACTTATCATTAATTAAAAAAAATTCAAGTGCAAATAAATAGAGTCCAAATAATATTCCCGATTGCTCTTCTATACGAGCCTTCTCTTATATACTCGAGTTTAACACGGGCAATATCGCTGGCAAAAGCTAGTTTTCATAACAATAACAAAAATAAAAATAAATTTATCAAGATGCGCCTTTTGGCAAGGAGTACGAAACATAATTTAACTTTCATTGAGAATAACCGATAACATAACAACGAGTTATAGCGATTTAACAGCCATTTATTTAAATAAATTTAGTAATTTGACAGTTTTATTGTAAGAAAATCCTTGGCTTAATAATAAAATTTAAAGAGGATGGCCAATTTAAAGGATTATTATTTTCTGCAGCATCATGTCTTACCAATTATGGAGTTATGTAAACACTTAGAGGTTCCTAATCCCTTCATAAAGTTCAAATATTATTAACATAATTTAGTTACTGTTTGAATTGGTCTTGACCTCTTAATATAACATGCACTTCATAGAGGCGTTAAAGCAATGCTTCTCTGGTAATGTTTTTTTTTAAATTTTGCCAAGTCAGCGCATACAATTTTAAAAAGCTTGTACCCATATGCACATTACTAATTTGAGTACATATTTCCTTACATGATAGTGAAGTCAGTGGCAAAAAAAATGAAAAATAAAACATATATGTAAATCTATTTGGCTCGGCAGCGGGATATTTGTGGATAGCACTCTTTTTGTGTTGTACCTGTTTGTGTATTAAGAAATTCAATTCATAATACGATTTTTTTTATATAACCTAACCTTTATACCTATAAAGGTTAGCTATATGTTTTAATTCACCTAATGGCGCCAATGCAACGGCAAAACTATCCGCTGTAGTAAAATGTTAACTTAAATATTATTCATTAGTATGTTATCATTACTGTTATTTAACTATACCACATGTTTTCTACTGCTGTCATCTTACGGCTGTACTGTTTTGTGCTAGCTCATTTATTTATTTACAACTATTTTTAAAATTTTTAACAATGCTTATAAAATTATAAAAAAAAACTATTAAAAATTTATAAAAAAATCCATTCCGCCTGCTGCGGGGCCCGGGGGTCCAAGCAACCGGTGGTCAGGGCTCCAGAGTGAGGAACCTCCTCACAATACGCCCGTTTCAAGAATTACTGCCTTCTGTATCCCCGACCCTTGATCCAACAATTAAGCGAAAGCTTTTTAAGATGTTCGTCAAAGCTTTTCGCTATAAGACCGTTGACTGAAACGACTATAGGAGCAATCATTGTTGAATCAACATTCGTGCTAATATTTAAAGAATAATAAGAGTGCTAGCTTATTATTATCCTTTAAATATTTGATAGAATAATATAGTGACGTGAAATCTAATTATACCTAAAATATTAAACTAAATAGCTATAACCATAAATATCGTGGATAATTATGACTCAATATTTTGTAAAGGCGTGTCAGCCTGCTAAATGTTTAAGGCCCATACAATAATAAGGTATCTTTAGTTATAAGAATACATTATTTAAACTTGTATTTCATTGTATTCTTGAAATTAAAATAAAGAAAATGGCGCCATAATATAAATATTCATTACTGAACATAGCAGGTGAAACCAGACAGGGTCGCTAGTTAATTAAAAGAATTACTTATAAAAATATCAGTAATCAGCACATACCAATGCAAGACGTAGACATCTTGATTGAGATGACGTCTTACTGAATGCTTGGTTGGTTGTTACGAAACTATTGTGGCTGGTGTTATGTTACCAGAATAATACATATCGATAATAATCGTAATAAAAAGATTGAATAAGTGGAAATATTTACTATAGGAGTAACTACTCACTAAAGTTTTAACTTCTAATTAATTATCGACTAATATCTGTCTCGAAGTCTTTGTGCTTAACACATTATACTTCATGTTATATTGAATCTAATCCAGGTATATGAAATATTAGATATCTAAGTATTTAATTTCTGAGAATTTTTTTGAAAAAAAATTTTCAAATTCCAAGAAATTCTCGGTATTCTGAGCTCGAAGTTATAAGTTAGTGGTGTCGCTTTATTTAAGGCGTTTCTTATTATCAATATATGAAAGTGATCGTTCCATATAAAAATATCAACATACGGTCGTCAAGCTGCAGCGTGATGAGTCTGAATTCCAAATCCTATCTATAATGATGAGCCAATGGGCGATTACAACTGGCCGACCATAATGAATAATATCGACAACTATGAACCTCAGTAACCTTGACTTTCAATCTTAACGAAGTACAGTTTAACGAACAAGCAAAGCAAATGAGACGTGTACCGAACGTGCCTTCTCAAAGGGCGGGCAAATTATAGCGGCGCCAATTCCGCGTACAAACATGGTTAATATTTGTTAATTCTTCCAAATTCTATAGTTAATACTTTCTCTATCATTGTTGTCATGCGTGCCTTGACGCCACTTTCGCTGGCAAACTCGACAATTTGTTGTTTGACTTTTGCAACTCTTACATTTCGTACATGGCTCTTACGAAATATTTCCTTTTTACATCATAAAAATATGTTTATACCTGACTAAATATTACGAAATAACGTTTGTATAAGGACTTCGAAATAGAAGACAGGCATGATGAGCTTAAACAGAAATTTCCATAATGGACAAAGTGTTCTTAAAATTGGGTAAAATACGGAAAAGTTTGTAGGTACATATTACGGTATTACCTTTTATTTAATACATCTATGTGTGGTTCTTAGAATCATTTCCTGACGTTCCGATGGATGGACTTAAGATATGTTTGCCTATCTTAAGAACTGGCTGAGTTTGTTTTAGCTTTTTAGGGCAAAAGTGGGTAGCTTTAATATAAGTTTACGACTTTAAATTGTCACCAATAGATACTTTTAAAATATAATAGTCTTAATATAGACTTTTCAAAAGTTCTAGTAAGCTAAAGCCTGAAATAAATGTATTTGACTTTGACTTTATCTTCGATAGCGATTCATTGATGATTACGTAACATCGAGCTGGTCTGAAAATACCTTCAAAAGTTATAAGAACTAAACTATGATAAACCATCAACCATCAAGCGATATTTGTATCGGCTTGCTCGTAAACAATAACTACAAATACAAATTACTAATTAGTTTAATGAACTCAGGTATTGAAAAGAAATGTCATGACTCTACATAACATTAATCACGCCATATTTACTTAAAACAAATTTTGCAGCTCTGTTTCTGAAATTTAATTTTATCTCTAACTATAACAACTTCATAATTTCTTTGTAGCATCTCAAATGGTTTATTTTTGCAATGTGGGAAAGGATATAACAGGAAGAATGTGGATAATCCGGTCTTAGTCAGGATGCTAATTGACTGCTGCTTAACTTCGTCATAAGTGCATAACCAATGGTTTATAAATAATTAGAATTTCCCTTTACTACCTACTCACATAAGTTGAATATTTTAATTTATTTATATTTAATTTATACTTTGTATTTTAACTGTTAGTTATCAACATAGACCGTTTTATAATAAGAATTGTAATTAAAAATAATAATTTCTATTTAATTACTACAATGTCAGTATAGTCTGTCTTTTTGGAAGTAAAAAATTTAGCTCGATTATTTTTTGATAATTTTCATAAATCTTATAATGTCACTGATTCCAAACTGTTAATACCATACCTGCAGCACCATTAGAATGTTATATTGATGTAGTCATACCTGCTTTTCTCTTTTCAGTTCATTCTACTAATTAATAATTAGTTCTCGAAGGATGTTAACTCCGTATAACTTGTATTATCGAGTAATAATGAATCTCGTGGTAGTGGTAAAGGCGAGATATTTAACGATGGCGTTCGCTAAAGTTACACAGGAACGCGCCTGGATCCCAACGCTGCACAGAATCGGGCGAATTCATTTACATTATTAAGTTGTCCCAGCTATTTCTAGCGCGCCAGAAACGCACTCCATGTTTATTGAAATTCTAATGCAAACTTACAACACGGCTCCACAATGTATTGAGGCATAAAAACTAAATTGCTCTATTGAACTTCAGTTACATTGGTCTGACTAAAAAATTATTTTTATTACCTTAAGGTATTCGTTTTATCGTTGGATCGGAACGTATCCGATCCAATAATCTATTACATGGACTTGTGTATGTAAATATCCAACAATTTCGTCGTCTTTTTAACCTATGGATTTCCAGTATATCTAGACGTAATAGCCTTTGAGACATCTCGTAATGTTTTGTTTGTTTTACAAATTTCAACGTTCTTCAATTTTTTTGCTGGTGTTATAGGGTAATGAAAGGATTTACCAATGTTTAGTAAAACTTGTTGTTCAGCAGCTTATTACCCAAAAGTAATAAATTAGGTATAGGTAGATTTTATTGTCACTTCTTGTGGTAACATACCTGCAATTGATTTCTTGTATCCTTTAACCTGTATAAAAGTGGCAGACTCTCCAACATAAATTCCATCCCGAACTTCAATACTCATTACCTTTTTATTTTTTTTTAAGTTATTGTAACGTCATAATAGTCTTCTCTTAAAATTTTCAATTTATTAGGTAAAATTTAATATTTACGTAATGAGGATCATCCTAAATACAGGATGAAATTAGGAAATACACAATAATAACAAAAACCAAAAAACTACTTTCTATTGCCTAAATCTCAAACACATCACATCTTAACAGTAACAGTTAGTCAAAAATACACTGATTAATTTGAAACACCTATTAGTTCCTGTATTATCCTAGTTTTGTATCTTACAACTTATGATAAATCTAGTAAGTAAGCTAAGTTTTAATTTAGATAACCGCATTTAAGCTTATCTAAGTCGTTACTCACGAAATACTGTAGCATTACTGACAAAACTTGGAAGTAAAATCGTTATGAACACTCCCAGCATTAAAATAATATTTCAGTCGAGACAAACAGACGTCACGACATGGCAAATGTAGGAAATAGAAATTCATTTCATTTTTGGTCAAAAGCACGATCATTCATCTGATGTCATTGTTCTCAGATATAATAAGAAGATTGCAGAAGAGATACTCGCTTGAGTCTAGACAATAGAAAGCGAATTTACTACTAAAATTGTACTTTTAATACAAACAACTGGTATAAAATACGCGATAGCATTAACGGAATTGGCATAAACGTTATAATTAATAAAATAATATAAATACTTAACTGACAATGTGATATATTAATAATAATAAAATAATTAATAAAATAATGTTAATATGATTGAATTATTATGATAGAATTCCTCAGGAGCATTCTAGAAGAGCAGTTTTAATACTTTATATTTACTTTTAAACATAACTTCGAATGGACAGAAATAAGGAGCAGAATTTTAAGGTAGCCTGAAAACCCCATTTATAATTACGCTCATTTATTCTTATTATTAGTTATGAAAACATGTTACATTTTTTATTATAGTCAGGCAACTTATTGAGTAAATATTAACCACAAAGTACTACTTTGACATGGATACTTAACGTTATTTATTTGTTCACTAGAAAATACCAATTCATTCCGATGTTGGCGTCTTAAGGACGTTTCCATTACATTGTTACATTACATTCAGTGGTATGTCCATTACATTCTTTCTTATGTCCGTTAAATTATTTCTCACGTCCATTGCTTTCTTATTTATAATACAACTGCAAAGTGGAAAATCTGCCATTCATTCGATCCATTGCTGGGAAAATTTCTTTGTTATTAATTGCTGATATATTGCGTACACCACGGCGAATGTTAAGAAATTTATGGCGACTGGAATGAAACTGTTAAAAATCACTTACCTAATCTACCTACCTATCTTACTCTAACGCTGAGTTGCTAAGATAAGAAACTTTTTTTTCTGAATGTGTATTAGGTTTATGGTCTTTGGTGGGACCATAGAAACACAGCAGGAAAAGGCCTTTGGTGAGCGTAGAACCACTGCTTGAACAAGCCCTAGAGAAAAAGTACGTAGGAGAACAGATTTCTATAAAAATCTCCCCGAGAACCCTCAATGGCCTATAAAACTCTTGTTCTTCTTCAAATGCCATATCCTTTCCGGAGGCTGGATCATTAAGGCTATTTAAATTATAGAGACGAATTGGAACAATGATCTTGTGATCATCCCTTACCATTTGCGAAGATTTTTCAACTAGTTGATTTACTTAGATCTTGTCTTGTAAATAAGCTACATAAGATCTAGCATCTTATCTGGCTGGCTGGTTCTATGATGGGTTTCAAATAATATTTTCCTATTTTTAACCGAGGAAAAAAAATGGAGGAGGTTCTCAATTCGACACATATCTATATTTTTTTTCATTGTTACAGAGTTATCCGATTTTGATAATTCTTTTTTTTTTAGAAAGGGCACACTCCCAAGGTGGTTGCATTTGTCATCATATTAGGATCTGATGATGATATCCTGGAAAAATTGAAGGAACTCTTCAAATTTTATAGGCACACTTGCAGCGATTTCGGTTTTTGTGTATCATCGGTAGCTTTTTGGCTACAAGTGCCGTATAATATACTATGACAGTATAGTACGAGTACGTTACGTGGCGATAAATCACTAAAGAGTAGGAAATAGAACCGACTCAAAACGCACTTAAAAGTATAAAATAACTGTGTCATTTAGTTGCTTTAATTTACTTAAGCATATCTAGGAGTCGGTGCCAGCCAAGGTTTCTACTTTAAGGACATTACCTAGAACCCACAAACTGCTTTATACTACTTTAAATAAATGTTCCTTAAACTTGCTGGCACCAACATCATAGATATGCTTAAGTAAATTAAAGCAACAACATTACATAGTTATTTTTTACTTTTTAGTGTGTTTTGAGTCGGTTCTATGTTTTGTTAAAAATTTTAACTTCTAAAAAAGCTCATAAAGCTGATATTAATAGTATTTTTCTTTCTTTTAATTACTAATTTATCATAGTAATAATCAATGTAGGACAACGTTTTTCCTGTTCTTTAATTGTATAATTAGATTTTTATCAGAGAATTTATATAATTTCAATCGAACCCATTTTGTAGAATATGAGGTCATAGATTTATGTAATTTCAAAGAAAGGTTAAATAACTTTTTCTATCATATACAATACTCTACCAGATAAAAATATATTAAATATTATATCCGTTTTATCGTAAGTATCTAGACATTAAGCTGGTACTCCATAATGTCTAAAAGCTACTTTATTAGTTTATAGCATTACTATAGGCTACTACTACTCGTACGTGTAAAAACTAATACAATGACAAAAAATAAAAAGAACTCTTGTACAAGGTTTGTAATTTAAAACATAATTTATAAAGACTTGACGACCTCCGTCGCGCAGTGGTATGCCGGTGGATTTATAAGACGGAGGTCCTGGGTTCGATTCCCGGCGGGGCAGATTGAGATTTTTCTTAATTTGTCTTGGTCTGGCTGGCTTTCGCCGTAGATAGTTACCATCCTACCGACAAAGACGTACTGCCAAGCGATTCAGCGTTCTGGTACGATGTCGTGTAGAATTCGAAAGAGGTGTGGATTTTATCCTACTCCTAACATGTAAGCCCGCTTCCATCTCAGATTACGTCATCACTTAACATCAGGTGTGATAGCAGTCATGGGCTTGTCTTGTGTTCGATAAAAAAAAAAACAAACTTTTCTGTCAATATTTTTTCTCATTTAATTTAAGGAATATAGCGTAATAATATCTAAATATTAACATTATTGCAGAACTGACTCTTCTAAGACTAGGTAAAATAAAAAAACAAAATACAGAAGACCAATTAAGTTTACTGTAATTTTGAAGCCCTGCTCCCTGCTCTATATTGTATCACTGTGTTACAGGAGGCAGTGTCTTCCTGTTATCAATGTTATAAACTATTTCATTTATAATAATGTTTAGTTAAGAACATTTTTAATAGATATGATACATCATAACATATTGTTGTGTATAGTGGTAGGTACGGGTGGAAGATTGACTTTATAGCAATGTCAAGTTCAAGATTGTTCGGATGGCGTATTCGAAACAAAATCAAGATTATCTTATTGATTGCGTAACGCATAACCGAGTAGAGCATCGCACTATCGTAATGAATTATTCATTTGACTTTTGAACAAGTTTAATTTCGGCGTTTACACTGTATTATATTATTTTTGAACATTTCCAGGACTTGATGAAAACATGATTATTGAAACTTTTATTTCTTAATGTATATTTTATTATGATACTTTTATTTTGTGTTGTTAATGTTGTAACAAAGACTGCCTCGTTGGACTAGTGGTTAGCGTATGTGGCTTCATCACATGATCCTGACTTCGAATCCTGGGTCGGGTGGTGGAATAATTCTGAGTTTTTCATTCTACTACGCAATTTTATTTTCAATACATTCCAAGCCTGAAGTTGGTGTTTCCCCAGTGCCTCGGAGAGCACTATCATCAACATCTGATTGTGATCGTTGATGAACAAAAAAAAAGACGTGTGGCACTCGGAGACTGCCGCGGTAAAGCTATTGCATAGCATTTTTTATCAACTTATGTTTACCTACCGACGTCATCGGGACCGTGGTCTAGCGGTAAGGCGCTCTAAGTGCCCGGATTGCTAGAGAGACGCGGGTTCGAATCCCGTCGGTTTCGCAATTTTTTTTTTCAAGCGTGAAATTTAAAAAGTCATTAATTTTTTTTTTAAACTAAAAAGTATCCGTTTAGTTTTTCCATCTATCGATAAATACCACAACTTTTAATGACTTTTTGAAATATCACGATTGTAAAAAAAAAATACTTTTTGAAAAATCACGCTTAAGAAAAAAATTTCGGAACTGACAGGATTCGAACCCACGTCTTTCTGGCAATCCGGGCACTTAGAGCGCCTTACCGCTAGGCCACGTTCCCCGATGACGTCGTTGCCGAAATTGTGCTTTTGATATTATATTTTATATTGAGAGGGTGTTAGGTTTTTTCGTTACGGAATTTCTGGAATCGGTCTCCACGCTCAAGGCCCGCGATAGAAGCTATGCAATAGCTTAAAAAATCACCCTAAGTAAACCCCCTAATTGAAAGCGAGCTAACTTGATAGGAGTGGGACGAAAATCCACACCCCTTTCGGTTTCTACACGACATCGTACCGGAACGCTAAATCGCTTGGCGATACGTCTTTTTCGGTAGGGTACTAGCCACGGTAATAGCCTCCCATCAGCCAGACCAAGACAAATTTATAAAAATCTCAATCTGCCCCGCCGGGAATCGAACCCAGGACCTCCGTCATATAAATCCACCGCGCATACCACTGCGCCATGGAGGTCGTCAAGGGGTAAGGTAAATTTTATAACCTCTAAGCTTGTAAACTTCCTTTCCTTGCTAAAATAAATTTATGTTAATTTATTCATTTCAATTAGCGCAAGCAGTGATTGATTTCTATACGATACTGTGTTGAAATCAACGAGTTGTAGAATATGCCTTACTTCTGTCTCTTTCCAACATGGACTGCATCGCCCTCTTAACATGCTCATAAGATATGACCGTAACTTGTTAATAAATAAATAAATAAACCACGGGGGTAGAGTTAGATTATGATCATGATTGAGAGTTTTCCAGTAAACAAAGAGTACTAAAACAATAAAAAATTTATACATAATATGAAACTTCCGAGGGCATATACCAGGCACTTCTTCCTCCGCCGATTCATGTGCCTGTAACTTCTTCGATTCACAGCAATGTTTTGTGGCAGCATAATGAGCATTTCAGTAGAGAGCGTCTTAAATAGTATTTTAAATTTCAAAAAAATAAAATAACATACAGCTGGGTACTCTTCTCAGCAAAACTTGCTTTACGAGAGGGAGACGAATATCTTAGCATTCCATGGATTCACCGTGCGGGTGCCACTTCCATCGCGTGACTGAGAGAAAAACTACGAACTGAGCCCGAGACTTGTGACACGGGTGTAGGTTTAAGGGTACCCTTAGTGACGCGCGTCAACACTCACCTCCTCTGTTCAAGTTATTCTTCCTGCCCAACCATATTCGGAAGGACCCTACTTGTGCAGCTTTGGACACTCGTTCCAATATGGAGCTTACTGCACTTCTAGTAAGGCCAAGGTCTTTTAGCAGGTTCTAGAGAGACTTCGCTGGTATACCCCTCGCACCCACTTCTACCGCGTATAAACTAACCACATAGCCATTTTTGGTTAGTTCATTAATAAGGTCATAATATTAATTACTTTTCAATATTGCTTGTAAATTAAACCTAATTTTAATTTAAAAACTTTAATTTTACTTCCTAAAAGTTCTATGTTCGGCTGTATGTATATTTTAACTAGTGAACTCCTGTCAAGGAGCCAATAAAGTGGTCTTACTATATCCACTTGTTTTAGACGGGATTAGCACGTTTCTCATAATTCCAAAGAGCGATTACCAGTTGACCCCCGTGACCCCGAGCCGCACTAACGACGAGCCTGCAACGCAATGGGTAAGACTAACAAATTATATTGCCGTGTTAAATCGTAATTCTAACTTCCGTACTAATATTATAAAGGTTTAAATGTTAGCTGTAAGCGTGTCTCAGTTTCAAAAGCTTATTACATTGAAACCCACAGTAGTAAAATTAAAACAAATACAAAATACGTCTTACATCATTTCAATATGTTTCATTTAATAATTTCAAACCAATACCAATAAACATTATAATCAACCGACATCTCATGTTTAATAAACCATAACATATAATAATAATCATTCGTTAAACTAACATTACTAACTTTTCATTACAGTTCCAATATATGAAAATTCTGCGGGCTTCATAAGAATCGAATCAGAAATGAGGAGATCCGCAGAAGAACCAAAGTAACCGACATAGCTCAGCATAGCTTCAGTCGCAGAACTGAAGTGGCAATGGGCGGGGCACGTGGTTCGAACAGCTGATGGATGTTGGGGGCCGAAGGCTGAAATGGCGACCCCGCGCCGGAAAGCCCAGTGTTGCCCCCCACCAGGTGGACTGACGACATCAAACGGGTCGCAGGGAACCGCTGGGCACATGCGGCTCAGGATCGTTGTGTTTGGAAGTCCCAAAAATGGCCTATGTCCAGCAGTGGACGTTCAACGGCTGATAATGATGATGATGATTTATTTATTTTATTTTATTTTATTTTGTCAAAAACAGTCATTACAAATAAAAAGTTTTACATTAAAGAAAAAATACATGTGTAACAATAGACAATACATTGCCAAAGATTTGTACATAAAAAAAATTTTATTTATGTGATAACAGCATTAATAAGATAATATTAGTAAGAAATAATATAATATTAGCAAGAAAGAAAAGAAAAAGGAAAAGAAACCAACGATAACGTGTACATTTATACATTGTTCTCGTACGAATATGCTTTAAGAAACAACTAAAGGTATTTCTTCGAACATTTCTTTTTAATATTACTTATAGAGGTGGAGCATAAGTCAATATCAAAAAATTCATCATTATAAAGTTTCATTGCACGATTAACGTAACAGTTGCGTGTGTAAAATGATGAAAATGATGGTATGAAAATTATAATACAAGTTATTATTATACAATGTACCACTAGGACTAGGATCACCAGTAATATGGAAGTTTCTAAAATAACAGCGAACGATCTATCGTCTATCATTCTGTAACATACATCCAACTTAATCTGCGCATTTTCAATTTTGGTAAAAGATTTGTATAAATACATCGTAATTCGTGAAAATAAATGCATCCTGTAGGTACCAAGAAAGCGCAAGGAAGACTCTCGTTAAGAGCAAACAATAAACAGTCGTATGCACATGTATGGATGTAAATAATGAAAATTAAATAATAAATATACGTTGGCCTGACATTGACCATATGTAGCGATTTGAGGACGTCAAAACGGTTGCAATTTGTAAAACCATGTCAGTTACTAGTAATTTTCACACAGCTGGTAATTACGATACTATCAATTTATGAAATAACTTTCCAGTTTTTTCCAAAAAAAGCACCTCGTTACCAATTTATTGTTAATCTCGCGATCTTTATCGGAAATCCAATTAAAGTTCGGGGGTGTTTCTTTGTTAATTTTTTGTTGTCCTTTCATAGAGGCATTGAACTTATTAAGTTTAGCGATTGTAATCCGTTCAGTTGTCAGTGTTCAAGGCTTACAGAGGGATTACAGCTTAATAAAAAAAGTAAACTGTGTTGCGAACGTAAATGAGACAAACGTTACTAAGGTTTTTATACCTAACGGGAGTAAAGCGAAAATAAACAAGGTAAGAGCTGTTAATCATTGCAGAGTCCTTTGTCTGGAGTTTGGCTCCATCATCAGAACTACTCCAACGACTCCTTCATTATATTGAAGTATTTTACTGAATTGAAAAATGAACAAGCGCAGTCCCTCAAATTTAAGAAAGTTTCCGCCGATTTCATAAGGATCCCATGATCGGATCCTAGTTTTCTTATCATGGTACAACTCTTGGACTATCTCCCTTCCAACAAATAAAGAATCATCAGAATCCCTTCATAAATGACGAAATCATACACGAACATACGTAAAAAAAATCTCCTGTTATTGTAGTCGTTTCATCATAAGTAGGATGAATCTAGGAATAGATATGCAATATACGGCTATTAATATCTTAATTGTGATTTTCTTATATTCAGACAAGTATTGAGTTATTTTCCGGCTCTTTAAATTTTTAATTATTCCCTCTTGTCACGCGAATTAATGAACTAAAATTTCTTAAAGATAGGGTTGCATGTACCTATAATACAATGAGTAAAATTGTTTTATTTACGAGTATCTTGGAACTACTTCGAAAAATAAATACACTTTTGAGGGCCTTAACCTTAAATATATAATAACGGTCCATGTTTAATTTATATCTTTAAAAGTTAATCTTTAGAAAAAAAATCAACAATTTTACCGTTCGAATTACTTACACTCACGACATAGCAACATGATTATATAGAGCCATGCAATGACATTATTTTAAAAATAAAAATAATATGAGCGATGCACGAGTGGCCACTTCGAAACCATGTCATGTGGAAACGTGACATGAAAAAAATTAACATTGTAAGAGATCTACGATAAGATTTCTCCACTTTTGATCTGAGAATTTTTGAAGAATCATAATACTCGATATGTTTGCGGTTTTTAATAAATTACGCGAGTGTGAAGTGTCATGTTAATGAACACGAACAATAAATAACTAAAGTAGGTATCGTCTGCGGCCACAAGTCTTTTATCTTTTTTAGTCGCGCTGACTCAGCTGGGAAAGTCTTGTTATTATAAATGTGTTGTTATGGGTTCAATTCTTCATGATTTCAAATCAAATCATTTATTTTGCAGAATATGGTACATGCAATAAGTACATAGCTCTTAAAAATAATTTATGTGTCACACGTCCTGCCACAGTTGGTGTGCAAAATCAATTAACAAAATGAAATTTAATCAATAATAATAAGTGGGGTTTTCATTAAAAATTAATTGTTATATAGGCCTTTTGTGCCTGCAAATCTGCATTGGAGCGGCGTGGTTGGTCTACCCTCCATACCTCCTCTTTTACACGGCAAGAGGCCTGGCCCTGTAGTGGGCCGACAAGAGCCTGATAATTATAGGCTTTATTTTATACTACGTCGGTTAAGTAGGTACAATAAAATAATAATCTGTGTTTGACTTAAAAGCTTTAAGAAGGTACGTATAACTAAATGTTCTACTTATTCAAACTTTTGTTATTATTATCCATATAAACAAATAATAAATATTATAGGACAATTACACACATCGCTATATAGCCCCAAAGCTTAGATAGCTTGTGTTGGGTAAGGGTACCATGATAACTGATGAATAGTTTTATATATATTATACATAAATACTTATAATATATACATAAACACTTAGACAACAGAAAACATCCATGCTCATCACACGAACGTTTTCCAGATGTGGGAATCGAACCCACGGCCTAGGACGCAGAAGAAGGGTCACTACCCGCTGGCCGTCATCCATATGTAAGTATTATTCAACGAGTAACATATGACCATCCACAATAGTTTCGTAAAAACAAAAAGAACCTACTGAAGATTCGAAAACTCTCTGGCGCTACATGTTAGCTATTTTATGTAAGTTTTTTTTAAGTTTTTAAAAATCTTGTTTTCATTTTCCTTATCCTACATTAATTACAATATCATACATCACAGCCACTTGTAGTTGGACATAATTTAATGATTAATGAAAATGGAAAACCAACAGCTGACACACGGGTTATTTTAACTCGAAATTTAAAAGTGCAAGCGCAAATTAGTCCGAAGAGTAATGTAGTGGAATGACCGCGCCGTCGTTACGACGGCTACTGGACTTTCACCGTCGAAGTCATGTTCAGAGGTCAAGTTTACATGACTTCCGACCGATCGGTACGCATGTAGGTCGTATTGTACCTCAAAAATCATTTGTTATATGGACAGCTGCATGTAATTTACAATTAAAGATAATCGCACTTTGCCACACAAATCGCAGAGACTTTAGCGAACGTCTGATCATGAAACGCAACTTACCGTATTTGTATTGCAGTCGCAGTCGGTATTCAACGCTGGTCGGTATTTGTGATGTTAGCATACTTTGGTCGACTGCGTTATAATTTTGGCAAAAGCATTTAACGATATTCTTAGTAATTTATCATTATCACCAGCATTATCAACGTGGACGTCAACTGCTGAACTCTAGGGGTGCATATCAGTCTAACCGTTTTCGTAGCTTAAGACTTGTGAGCTTCTTGGAAAGCCCATCTAGCAATTTTATTGCAATACAATACTTTATACATTTCTGCCGCAGAAGAAATGGGCTAGAACTAGAATTGGAAGACCAACTGCGGTAGTCTCAGTCGGATTCATATATTTTTTAATACACTTACATAAATGTATCAACTTGTATAGAACTAAAATTGCGATCTCGTTTGATGTTATGTAATGAAGTAATTTAAGATATAAGGATTTGGAAGGAGTGAATACTTTGTACATTTTTGGACTGAAGTTACTACTGATTTCTACACGCCATTGTATCTGAACGTTAAATTGCTTGATGATACCGCTAATTTTTTTTATCGACTACAAGTTGACCCTTGACTGCTATCACACCTGATGTTAAATAATGATCAATTCTAATCATCTTGCGGCAATCGACGACCGTCTGCAATTGCCTTTAGTTATACTTTGTGCATACACTGTAGTCTGTAGTCGATACATTTTAACAGACTTCCAAAAAGAGCCGAGAATATTAATTCGGTGTGATTTTTTTTATTTATGTAGGTTCACTGATTTCTCCGTCGTTTTTTTTTAAAAGTTATGTTTAATAATTAACTCTATTTTAGGAAATATGATAATTCTTGAATTTTAAATTAAAAATTAATATATTAATTATGAATTTATAAAATCAAAATCAATTATTTTATAAATTTAAATTAATTTTTACAAAAATATACTTAAATTAAAATTTTTAATAACCAATTAAATGCTACCATTCCATCAGTATTTTTTTTATTTACGTTTAGTCCAGACAACCAATTATTTTGTTATCTTAGACTTCGTAGTTTCGGATCACAAGGTTTTGAGTCACACAACGATTACTCTGCCAATTATACACACAAAATACTCTTCCGTTTCTTTTAAAACAATCTAAGTTATTTTTTATTCAATAGGATAGAAATTTGAAAGTATTGAATACAAATAATATTCACACCACAATTTCCTAGTCTAATGTCTGACCTACTCTGTTTAATACAGAAAATTATTCAGTGACGTTTGAATATCGAACGTGAACTTAAAATCAATGCTAATAAATATTTATGGTTACCAAATGCGGGTGAGTTTTTGTTAAGTGTTACGTGTCCGCCGTGGACAGTGTTACGGCGAAGCATTCTACAGCCTGCCGTTTATGGGTTGTCTGTTAACGTCGCGCACTTGTCGTTGAACCAGTGCGTGTTACACTGAGGCAGTCGTGCCCAAAGTTGTCCATGTAATAATAATCATGACGTCAAAAATGCTACACAGTACATGGCCAAACTGAGTAATAAGAGGTTATAGTTTTGAAACCCGACCGTTGTCTATTCCCGCACTAATTCCTGTTAGGTGCTTTCGTCTGTACGACGAGTTGAAGAAAAAGTTGAATATGTCACGAATAGCTTAGCATTTCATGAAGTCACTGTGTTGGTGCCGGGTCTATCGTGTGATATAGAGTCTGAGACTTGTGTCACAGATGTAGGTTTAAAATGTTGGGCGAGGAGGAGTGACCGGTCCGGGTGATAAATGAGGTGAATTTGTAACCCATTGGAGATAAATCCTCGGGCTGAATGGCACTCCCTGTGTTCCAGATGCCTATAAGTAGACTTGCAAATTTAGGAACAAGGAGGATCGGCCCTGCTGGGCGACGCTGTTGGATCTCGGAAGCAGCTTTTCGTTCCCGTGGTCCAATTTTCACGCGACGAGTAGGAACACCGTGGGGTTTTAGGTGGTAAGAGTCCGACATAACCTTCTCGCCTCCACGTAGCGAGAGGGTATCCATGAGGATTTCTCTACGAAAAAAAAAAAGGAGAGTGACCGGTCAACGCTCACCTTCTCTGCTCGAGTTATTCTCTCTGCCGAACCAAATAAGTAAAATTCCACTAGAGCAGCTTTGGATACCTGTTCTACTATGGAATTTGCTGTAGTTCTGGTTGAGTCAAGATCTTTTAGCAGACTGTGGAGAGATTTACCTATTGCTCCTACTTCAACTGGTTATAGCCATTTTTAGTTACTTCATTGGTTAGGTCGTAACATTTATTCACTTTTATTAGCCTAAAGAAATGTTTCTTTCGCACGCGCGTGTTTATTAAATGTACACGTGCTTCTCGGAGAGCACATTAACCGACGGTACCAGTAATTATCATATCATATTAATCTTCAATCGTCAGAGTGTAAGCATTATCACCTTTAATTCGTTTGTCTAAGCTAAATATTAATTAGATAAATTAATTAAGAAATGGTTTTAAGTGAAAAAATTTAATTTTGAAAAGAGATCCGGGTTCAAATAGTTTGGGAACCCTTGCACTAAGGGTACACGCAGACACAACACGTCTGTTAGGCCACCGTCAGTCAATAATACAATATTGATTGAAGAGCGTATGTTCAGACGTGACTAATACTTTGTGAAATTGTAGAACTCTTACAAAGTATACGTATTTTTTACGCGACTTGACGCTAACGTGACTGACGTGTGAACACTGATCTTGGTCATTAAAGTGTAATATTCTGTGTGTATGAGCTTGACTAGTCGATATGTTACCCGGCCTTATCTAATACGTAAATTACGCGCATAGTGTAAGAGTGACATAATCGCAATGTCAACGAACTTCGAGGCGCCGGCGATCATTACAAGTACTAAATAAGGTTTCATATACTACGCTTTTTATGTACACAGATTTTTCTTTTCGGTTTGTGTAAACAAACTCGATCGTCTGGTGTGCGGATGTTTTTCGTCATACTAAATTTACTCGGCTGTGTGCAAATAAATAATAATACGTTTCTTGTTAGTAATATTTTATAACAATTTCCATATACATATAGGTAGATAAATATCAAATAAAACAAAATTATGAAGTAACACACTAACCACTGTACGCATTTTAGGGGTGCATCCCAGTAGTACCCCATACCGTAGTTCTATAGAACTGTTGGGATACTTTCCGGGCTGTCAAATTATATCCCAATAGTTCTATATAGTACTGTAGTATAGTTTTTGCTCTTGACTTTGCTTATAGCATATAAGTTATAAACTTTATATTATTTTAATTGATATCTCATTTTGTTTTTAACAAAAAAATGTCCCTTGCGACAAAAGGTAAGTTTTTAAAACCAAGTAGTTGTCGTGTCTAAAAAATATTCTCTTATTTTAGAAGTTACAGGGGGACACATTTTACCCCTTTGGAAGTATCTTTCGATCAAACTATTCAGCTTAGAAAAAAATTATATTAGAAATCTCAATATCATTTTTATTATATTTAGCATGTCGCCAAAAGCTTTTTTGAAAGCTTATTTTAATCTTTCGTCATTCCCAAAGTAATCTTCAGCAATTAAAGAAATAAATTTTTGCTGACGTTTTGTGCAATTTAAGCAAAGCTGTATTCGATATAGTATGATTAGATACTTCACCATAATGCATTTCAGTTTTTGTAGATACTCTCAAATTTAAGTGGACATTTATTATTGCAATCAAAGGAGAGGTAATTTATATGTAACGTACAAACAAGATGTTGATATCGACATTTCTTTGATTTTGCCCCATTAGTTAGTTCTATATAGAACTATTGGGACACTAAACCTAATATGGTGTGTAACAGTTCTTGACCCAATGGGTTTGGGATGCACCCCATTTTAGGACAAAAGAAATCTTACTACGAAATATAATCCATTTAAAAAGCCCAATTTTATATTTATTGCTCGTTGGTACTTTTTACAAATAATAAAATGTATCGATGCTGTTAGCAATAAGACATTTTATACCCATATACATACAAACGTACCACCCTCTCCCAAAATACTATCATTATTTAATATAATATGTGTTTAATATATATTTCATTGATTAATATAACAATTATTATGTCTTAAAAATTTATGACACATTTTATTACAGACAGTATGTTAAAAATCATGTATAATATATTTAGAAATTTTAAAAATAGGTTTCACGATAGTTGAACGTGACAATGTTTAAGAAAATACTGATGGAATGGTAGCATTTAATTGGTTATTAAAATTTTTAATTTAAGTATATTTTTATAAATATTAATTTAAATTAATAAAATAATTGATTTTGTTTTTATAAATTTATATTTTAAATTTATAATAAATATATTAATTTTTAATTAATTTAATTTAAAATAAAATATTTAATAATTATATCAGCGTTTTAACAGCGTTCGACATCCGTCTATTAAGACGGATTGCACTTCAAGCCTTACATGGAACGCCTCAAAGCGAGGTAACGACGCATGACGTCATATTTTTTCGTGCGTGCAGCCGGCTCTATCGAATTACAAGACGTTGTCACGTCAAAAAGAATTATATATTTTCAAAAAATCCACAAAATTTTACATTTTTAACAAACATACAAGCCCGACTGACACTTAAATATATACAGTCGCATTTGCAGTGACACAAGCAGGCTTTGCTAGATATATTCAGCGTTTTGAATACAGTATTGGAACAGTAACCGCGATGGTATGCGATACAAACCGATAGGCGTACGAGTTTAACATGGCTCCTATTAAACCTTACCGTCTTTGATCAAACTGGCTCTAGATGTCGATCTAGGAGCCGCTAGTTGTAGGCTGAGTGCTGGATTAAGGCCTTTCCACATCTAATACAATGTAACTTAACTTGACATAATAAATTGTATCTAATCACTATAATATATTATTATAAATTACACTTTGCTTGCAAGAAATTCAACAATGCTAGTTTTTCGATTGCAAAGAGTTGAATATTATAGAATAAACCTTTCCGAAACTTAAACATTATTGCTTTGAAGGATGTGCAAATAAATTATTAATCTGTGAATAAATTATATGAAAAATGGACAAGTTGTTGTTACTTTATACTTTTTTAAACAGAATAACAGTTATTATGTAGGTACGTACTAAAAACAAAGTGCATCAAAAATAAAATCGAATCTAGACTATTTCATATTTAATCAATCGTCTTAACCATACTAAAGCCAAACTCGATTGAGAATGCTTGTCAACAAAGAAATTTAAAATTAAGGTAGAAAATGCAACACATTTTATGTCTGATAAATTTAAAATTATGTTTTCTTTTTTTATAAAACGTTATTTAAAATATATTGAATATATTAATTAGTTTTAAGCTTACTAATCTAATTTATTATCATGAATTCATCATTAACAAGTAAATTAAAAAAATAGTAGTAAAATGACTATTGATTTCTACCTTCATTTTTAATTTGTTTGTTGACAAGCATTCTCAATCGAGATTGGCTTTAGTATAGGTAGGTATTTAGCAATATGAGCCAACAGAGACAATAATATTAATAAAAATAAAATATTTAATTCATCTTAATTGTTTATATTATTGTTTAATAGAAGAATTTCGTCAATTTTTATATAATTCTGAGAGTTAATTCTTCTATTAAACAATAATATAATTAATTCTCAGAATTATATAAAAATTGATGAAATTGCAAGATACGGTAGCTTGTACCTAATTATAATAACGGTAGGCAAGGAGACTACGTTTAGTTTATATTTCGTGGACTACTGTTATTTTTAGGCTGTGATCTGTATAGCAGCGTAAGCGGGTAGCGGGCATTTGTCACTGCATTTGTCGCGTCTCTTCTTTGTTCGCTGTCGCGATCTTGTACGCGATTCTTAGTAGTTTCCATGTATCATTTTACAACATACGAGTACCTACTCCTACGTACGAGTGCTAACGAAGACTAATAAGGGCAGGGTGAGCTGTTGTCAGCTTTTAATAATACGGTACATTGTCACACGATAAGCGGAATATCAGTGAAAATTAAATATATAAAGTGTCGGCATATTTAAGTTTAACGTATTATCATCGCCAACTCAAATAGACCTTCGTCAAGGACTTCCAAACACCAAAGCTTTAAGCGGCCTTCATTAATTCATCATCATCATTATCAGCCTATTAACGGCCCACTACAGCGCCAGGCCTCTCTCCTTATAGGAGAGGGGATATGGAGCGTACACCCACCACGCTGCTCCAATGCGGATTGGCGGGCTTAGGATGATAATGTTTCATTTATTAACGATCACTATCAGATGTTGATGACAGTGACCGGGACCGACGGCTTAACGTGCTCTCCGAGGCACGGGGGTGTATCACCGCCAACTTCCCGACTCCGGGCTTGGAATTTACTGAGAATTTCATAGAAGAATGAAAAACTCAGAATTATTCCGTGACCCGACTCAGGATTCGAACCCTCTTGATCGAAGCTAAATAGGCTAACCACTAGACCAACGAGGCAGTCATTAATTACGCAAACCTTCGGACCTCATGAGATTATCGCCGCCTCATGGAATATTGAGTCAACCGTTATTGGTACGATAGCCATTTCAGACAATGGACGTACAGTGAACATATCCGATGACGCGAATTATGTTTGCTTCTCTGATTAAGCCCTGACCATCGATTGCTTGGCCTCAAACTCCGACAAACGATGAAATATATATAAAAATGTTTTTTTTATTAACAAAAAATATAACCGACTCAAAACGCACTAAAAAGTAAAAATAACTGTGTCATTTAGTTGCTTTAATTTACTTAAGCATATCTATGAAGTCAGTGCCAGCAAGTTTAAGGTACATTTATTTAACATAGTAAAGCAGTTTGTGGGTTCTAGGTAATGTTCTTAAAGTAGAAACCTTGGCTGGCAATGACTCCTAGATATGCTTAAGTAAATTAAAGCAACTAAATGACACAGTTATTTTTTACTTTTTAATGCGTTTTGAGTCGGTTCTATTTTTTGTTAAAAATTTTTATTTCTTACTTTTTAGTGATTTATTGCCACGTAACGTAATCGTACTATACTGTCATAGTATATTATATGACACTTGTAGCCAAAAAGCTACCGATACTTACACAAAAAACGAAATCGCTCCAAGTGTGCCTATAAAATTTGAAGAGTTCCTTCAATTTTCCCAGGATATCATCATTAGATCCTAACATAATGACAATGGGACCACCTTGGAAATGTGTCCTTCCTAATAAAAAAAAAAATATCAAAATCGGACAACTCTGTAAAAAGTTATGCGTGGTCATACATAAAAAAAAAATATACGTGTCGAATTGAGAACCTCCTCTGTTATTTTTCTTCGGTTGAAAAGGTTTATCATCAATCATCATTAGCAGCCGTTGGACGACCGCTGTTGGACATAGGCCTTTTTTAGGGACTTCCAAACACAATGAACCTGAGACGCCTGTTGCCAGCGGTTCCCTGCGACACGTTTGATGTCGTCAGTGCACCTGGTGGGGGATCGACCACCACTGCGCTTTCCGGTGCTGGGTCGCCATTCTAGCACCTTGGCCCCCTAACGTCTATCAGCTGTTCGAACCAGGTTAAAAAAGTAAGGGCTTAAAAACGGTTAATTCAGAATAAATATAAAATTTATTAAATGAAAGAAAGAATCATATAATAATTCCTATTACAACATCCAACGATATTATACTCGTAAGATGTCTTTGGTCTCTATAAAATAAAGTAAGATGGAACTTTATTCAAATTCAATAACATAGAGACATTTACGGCACCATGTCTAGTGGATCGTAGAGCCATTCGAATGTATAAATCGATGGGACGAATTCCATAGTAGTGGGTAGTCAGTTTTTATAATGAAATTCATTTAACAATCTTTTATTTGTTTTACCTTCCACCGTGAATGAAATATTCCAAGTTAAATTTAACCCACTTTCCGGTTTCCAATTGAGCTGAAATTGTGGAAGCATCTTATGTGCCTATATCACATGATAATGCCATACATGATACGGAGCTGATCTGATGGTGGAGCTGGAAGATAGCCATAGGAATTCCACAGTAAAACGATACAACCAAGGCGAGTTTGGGCTCGTTTGATTCGTCTTTATGAGTGGATAGTCTAGTCCCAAATGATAGATATCCTAATTAAATCTTGTGTTTTAACACAATGTTTTTTTGTTATTTATAATTGTTAACTACTATTTTTTACAACTTTTCTATGCCTCTTGCTTATAAACACAATTTAAATAATAAAATAACATAATCCTAAATGTAAGACTAACTTTGTCTGTTTATTACACTGTTACGGCTACACCTCGAAACTGATAACTGTGTATTTTAATACAAATGAATAGTTAAAAATGTTTAATGGAAAATCCTTTTAATTTTACACCGATATCTTAGCAGAAAAAATGCTAGCTTTTATTTGTAATCGATAAGTCGAACAAAATATGAATCACATAAACCTCAATAATTGAACCGTTAAAGGGCTGGACTTAACGCCGAAAGGTCATGGGTTTGTTCCCCGCCCATTGGACCATTGTCGTACCCACTGTTACCACAATTTTAACGATTAATTAAAGGGAATGAATACTTTTGATATAATTATTTAAAACATATTATTAAAGTAATATTTTTAAAAATAATTAGGCACCGCTTCTCCTATGCAATGTAGAGCCAACGTTCTCATTTATACGAGCCCACGTTCCTGGAAGCCCGCACGGTCACCTGCTGCGACAGAAACATGATAAATAAGACATAGGATTAATTACTTCCTACTGCACACCCTACAGACAAACACTACGTAGTCCGCAGCCATTAAACTGTGCCCAGAGATAATTACAATAGTCAGGCTTGACAGTTCTTTTGCCATGGTAACATAACTTATTATAGAACTGGCTCGTTGGTGCAGTAGTTAGCCTACGTGGTTTTGAATCAGGAGGGTTTCGAGTTCTGGGTCAAGCTTTTCTTTCTTACAACATAATATCATAGCCTGAAGTTGAGGAAATTGGCGATGTTACATCCCTTTGTCTCGAGATCCACATTAAGCATGGTACCAAACATTTAATAATCATTTTTTTCCCTTCAGGAGAGGAAATCCTCATGGACACCCTTAAGGGTAGAGCCGTACTCATACCGGCTAAAACCTCTCCTGTCACCTAGCTAGCCGTGTACCTACCCGCCACACAGCCTATATCACGGTAGCACTTTGTCTTTTCCTCTTATCGCGCTTCGTTTCTCTTTCTTCTTCCGTCTCCTTTTCCTTTATTATTCCTTCAAGGAATGTAGCAATCATGTTCCACCTTTTTCAGACTGTAGCATATTAGGTACTAGATTTCCAACAGATATCTCCCCAACCTTTACACAGAGTTGTCGCCTAACGTTTTCCCACTCAGGGCAGTGAAATATTGTATGTCTGGCGTCGTCAATTTCACTACAATACATGCATTGCCCGTCGAAACATTTAATAATCTGATAGAGATCGTTAAAACAGTATAACATTGTCTCTGTGGAGTAGGGTGGGGTAGGTCTATACACCATATCAACCAAGGCCTATGGTGGGGTGGAACTATATTCCCTCTCCTCTGAGAGACATGGTCCTGTAGTGGGCCAGTAAATAAGGGTGATAATAATTACATTGATAATAAGTACCTAGGACCTAGGTACAAACAGTTTAAAACTAACTGTGCCGACACATTTAATCACAATAGTCAAGCTCGCCACTTATTTTTGCCATGATAATATAACTTAATATAAAACTGTCGATTTGTATTGCTATTATCGGCATTGGGTTAGTTATTGTATTTTGGCCTAGTCTATAAAACAAATGTCTTGTTATCAATTTCAGTGTAAAACCACCAACTTCACGGAGTAGGAAAGTTTTATAATAGAATTTACTGGAAAAAATCCTTAGAACTCAGAATTACTCCTTGTTTCGACCCAAGATTCAAACCCAGGACCTCATGATAGAAGCATTTCGATTAACCACTAGACCAACGAGGTTATATTAACTATACGGAGAGTTAATCACAATAGTCAAGCTCGCCAGTTCTTTTGATTAACCACTAGACCAACGAGGTTATATTAACTATACGGAGAGTTAATCACAATAGTCAAGCTCGCCAGTTCTTTTGATTAACCACTAGACCAACGAGGTTATATTAACTAGAGTTAATCACAATAGTCAAGCTCGCCAGTTCTTTTGATTAACCACTAGACCAACGAGGTTATATTAACTATACGGAGAGTTAATCACAATAGTCAAGCTCGCCAGTTCTTTTGATTAACCACTAGACCAACGAGGTTATATTAACTAGAGTTAATCACAATAGTCAAGCTCGCCAGTTCTTTTGATTAACCACTAGACCAACGAGGTTATATTAACTATACGGAGAGTTAATCACAATAGTCAAGCTCGCCAGTTCTTTTGATTAACCACTAGACCAACGAGGTTATATTAACTAGAGTTAATCACAATAGTCAAGCTCGCCAGTTCTTTTGATTAACCACTAGACCAACGAGGTTATATTAACTATATTATGGAGAGTTAATCACAATAGTCAAGGTCGCCAGTTCTTTTGATTAACCACTAGACCAACGAGGTTATATTAACTATATGGAGAGTTAATCACAATAGTCAAGCTCGCCAGTTCTTTTGATTAACCACTAGACCAACGAGGTTATATTAACTATACGGAGAGTTAATAACAATAGTCAAGCTCGCCAGTTCTTTTGATTAATCACTAGACCAACGAGGTTATATTAACTATACGGAGAGTTAATCACAATAGTCAAGCTCGCCAGTTCTTTTGATTAACCACTAGACCAACGAGGTTATATTAACTATACGGAGAGTTAATCACAATAGTCAAGCTCGCCAGTTCTTTTGATTAACCACTAGACCAACGAGGTTATATTAACTATACGGAGAGTTAATCACAATAGTCAAGCTCGCCAGTTCTTTTGATTAACCAATAGACCAACGAGTTATATTAACTATACGAAGAGTTAATCACAATAGTCAAGCTCGCCAGTTCTTTTTGCCATAATAACATAACTTATTATAAAACTGTCGGTTTGTATTGCAATCGCCGGCATTGGGTTATTTATTGTACACTGGCCTAGTCTAGAAATAAATGTCTCGATTTCGCCACAGGCACTACCAGCCGTGAGTCATACTGGCGTTTATTATAATGAAGTTTCGCGCCTTCCATACAAATTGATGTTTAACTTAACGACAGATACTGACAATGATTGTCGAGATTTTATCGATGTATTCCAGTGCGTACTCGTAAACCTTCGGTGAGGTTTTCTTAATAAGGATTTAAGGCGTGCGAATAAATGATTGCGATTTAAAACTGTAACGTCCTTTGTTTTAAACAGAATGAGGTAATACGTAAATTTTTTGCACAATTAGGTACGAGTACTATTTAGGTAATTTAGTAAAAATCGGCCCAGACAGAATAAACGTAACATAAAGTAAACAAAGGACCGATATGTTAAATTGAACGAGCATTATATCTGTTCTTATCTCCCGTAAGCAAAAATATTACAGTTTTTTCTAGAATGATTCATTTGTTTAATTTCGATGGGTGAGCCATCTAAAGTAAACAAATGTTATGTTCAAAGATTTGTTTGTATTTTTTTGCGAATAGGGAAGGTAACTGAATAATTTTGATTAGTATGTGTGTGGCTTCGATCACGAGGTCCTGGGTTCGATTCCTGGGTCGGGTCATATTTTCATTCTCTCTGAAAGTCAGTACATTCCAAGGAGGGGTTTGCCTAAGATCACGTTAAAACGTCGGTACCGGTCACTGTCATCAACATCTGATAGTGGATATGTGGGAGGCCTGACCCTGTAGTGGTGATGATGATGATGATGTGTGTGTAGGTAGTAGGTACCCTGGTACCAAAAAAGTGGCATGTCCTAGTCCACACATCTCCATTTAAATTGTCACCAAAATTAAGTACTTAATTGGGCTCCATATCAGATTCAAGGTTCTTTCGGATCAGTTTCAATCACGCTTAATCAACTCAACTTAATCATAAAAAAGCAATACCTAGTCGCTACAGCCACAAAAATCAATTTACTATTGTATGCCTGCGGGAGTTCTAAGGCTTCATTGTCCACAAATTCTCAATTACCTCCCGAGTCAGTTAGACACATTATCAGCTGTATTCTCAAATACTCAGTTACCTCCCGAGTCAGTTAGACACATTATCAGCTATATTCTCAAATACTCAATTACCTCCCGAGTCAGTTAGACACATTATCAGCTCTACTCTCAAATACTCAATTACCTCCCGAGTCAGTTAGACACATTATCAGCTCTATTCTCAAATACTCAATTACCTCCCGAGTCAGTTAGACACATTATCAGCTCTATTCTCAAATACTCAATTACCTCCCGAGTCAGTTAGACACATTATCAGCTCTACTCTCAAATACTCAATTACCTCCCGAGTCAGTTAGACACATTATCAGCTCTACTCTCAAATACTCAATTACCTCCCGAGTCAGTTAGACACATTATCAGCTCTATTCTCAAATACTCAATTACCTCCCGAGTCAGTTAGACACATTATCAGCTCTATTCTCAAATACTCAATTACCTCCCGAGTCAGTTAGACACATTATCAGCTCTATTCTCAAATACTCAATTACCTCCCGAGTCAGTTAGACACATTATCAGCTCTACTCTCAAATACTCAATTACCTCCCGAGTCAGTTAGACACATTATCAGCTGACACATTATCAGCTCTATTCTCAAATACTCAATTACCTCCCGAGTCAGTTAGACACATTATCAGCTCTATCTCAAACAATTACCTGTCAGTTAGACACATTATCAGCTGTATTCTCAAATACTCAGTTACCTCCCGAGTCAGTTAGACACATTATCAGCTCTACACATTATCAGCTCTATATTCAAATACTCAATTACCTCCCCAGTCAGTTAGACACATTATCAGCTCTATTCTCAAATACTCAATTACCTCCGAGTCAGTTAGACACATTATGAGCTCTATTCTCAAATACTCAATTACTTCCCGAGTCAGTTAGACACATTATCAGCTCTATTCTCAAATACTAAACTAGCTCCCGAGTCTGTAATCTGTAACAGGTGGAAAAGAAATATTGCCGTTAGTTGAGTGCAGAGTCGACCTTCTGTATGCGAGTGCGTTCCAATTTTCAAACGTATGATTTATGCGTACGGCTCATAGCAGATTGTGAATTATGTAACATTCTCAATCATACGTTTGCCAAATTGATTGTAACTGTAACATTTTATTTAATCAAACATTTCAATTCAAATAGAAATAATCTCACAAAATTCTGAACGGGTGCAATAATTTTGTTCCTATTATAACATCTATAACATCTGTACTAATTACCTTTTTTTTTATTAACTACAAGTCAGCCCTTGAGGCTTGACTGCTATCACACTCGATGGTAAGTGATGATATAAACTAATATGGAAGCGGGATAACTTGTTAGGAGTTGGATGAAATCCACACCCCATTCGGTTACAACACCACCTCCTGCCTTCAGCCAGACCTGGGCCAATTTGATCGATCTAGTTTGGAATCGAACCCAGAACCTACGTCTCATAAATCTACTGCGCAGATCATTGCGCCACGGAGGCCGTCAAACTACTACTACCTAAACGATAAATTCGTTATTTTAGTTATAGACAATTTGCAGCCAAGCAGCATCGCTGTGTTGTGATCTCAACGACTGATATAATTAGAAGTAGATGAGTTTTAATACCTTTAAATATAATGGTTTCAGAATACCCTGAAATATTATTCTAGTTCTGTTAAAGGCAACAAAAAACAGATAGAAAGCTGCTGGATACACATACAAGCAGCTCAAAACTGTGGTTTAAAAATCGTTACAAGCAGCCAGCAATTACGTTATTGATGACGATGATCATGATGGACATAGGGTTTTCAGTTAAATACTACTATAAGAAAACGAGCATAGTAACATATTAAGTTATTGAAAGTCATCAGCAACACCAAGGTGTCATATGCCTTAACAAATCAACACTAGACAAAACACGGAAAACAAGAGGAGCTCTATCAACAAATATACTTAAAGCTTCCTAAATAGATTTCCATTTTGATATTTAATAGGCATGCAATAAACATTTAAACTAAGCGCATAATAAATTAAGTTATTAATTTATGCAGTCAGCTGTTCGTACCATGGAGTACTAGTCTGCTTGTTATGGTTTATGGCTTGTCATATTAGGATACTCAGACCTATTGTTAGTCAGACGGCTCGTTAATTTTTTATACTGACAACCCACAAGGAATTGAAAAAAATTAATTATCATCAATTTAATTATTTAAAAACGTTTAAGAACCATAAATAAAACAATGGATGTAAGGCATCGAACTCTACTATTTGTTGCCAAGTGATTATTACTCGTAGAATATGTTTTGGTGAATCATAATATTCGAACAGACGAGAACAAAACAGTAACTGGAATGTGTATATTGAATAATATTATAGTAAATATTAAAATATAAAAAGACCATCATACGAACTAAATTAAAAGAGACACGACTAAACAATTAAAAAAAATCCTTATTAACTGTGGAACGATGCTATACATTTTATTTTTTAATAAGTATAATTAAGTTTTGTAAATTTATGTGAAGACTCAAGTAAAATTTACTATCCTTTTAAGTTAACAAAGGACAATGAAGAGAATGTAGTGTCTTCTAGTAGGAACGTAATAAAGAATGAATATTTCTAGTGTAACTTTAAACAATTAGGTGATTAAGCATCTAATACTGAGAATGAATTAATAAAATTGAAGAAGAAAGCTTAACTAAACAAGTAAGTTGTTACCGTGTCTTAGGAAAAGCGAGTACAATATAGAGCTAAATCTCAATTCTTTTTACAGCCAATCAATGAAGAGAATGTAGTGTCTTCTAGTAGAAACGTAATAAAGAATGAATATTTCTAGTGTAACTTTAAACAATTAGGTGATTAAGCATCTAATACTGAGAATGAATTTATAAAATTTAAGAAGAAAGCTTAACTAAACAAGTAAGTTGTTACCCTGTATTAGGAAATGCAAGTACAATATAGAGCTAAATCTCAATTCTTTTTACAGCCAATCGAAGATGAAGAAGACATAAAACCGAGGACAAAAGCCGTTTTGAATATTGATAGTCATTTGCCTTATGGGGGCATCACTAACATTCCACTTGCTGCATTATGATAATGTGCCATTTTCAATAAGCGCATCGTGGTCGTGCCAGCCGCAACACGTTTCCTCTCTGGCGCCAGCAACCACAAATAAAAACGACGTATGTCTCGAAAATAGGACAGCTAACTTTAAGTCTTATTTGTAATTAAATAAAGCACTCTTTCATTAAATTTCACTGAAAGCAAAGCTTGTAATACCAATCAAGACAATGCGCTTAATCTAAGTTGGATCACACGACTAAATTGGACGAAAGTGTCTTGTCAAACAATTGTGATTACCTTTTGATTATGTAGGTGTATTGCTAAAGATTGTGTACTTATCATTATATTATACATTAAATTGTTACCTACAGCAGTTTTAGAGCAAGGCTTTTTTCTCACAAAATAGATAAGTACCAATTTTTTTTTAAATATTACTTACTTAGTGCGTCCACTACCAGGATCAGTATTTTGGGATTGGAGCCATTGTAAAATTACGAGTATCATCAATTTTTACCTACACCAATTTTCTTTATTTTTAAGCAAAACTATTCGTATTGGTACATCCATTAGTAACACTATATTGTAAAGATTGTTTGATAACCAGATTGTGTTAGTTTCGAATTCAACTCTATCAATTTCTGTCTAACATTATACAGAGAGAGAGACAGAGGCGAATTCAACACTGACAATTATCAAACACATCGTTATAGATTAGTGTTAAAGTATGATGAATTACAAAGTAAAGTCATATTTAAGCTATATATTTAGGCTTTCGTTATTTACCTATATATTTAATCGTACTTACCAGTAAAAAAAATCTCTTTTATCAAGATAAAAATGTTAAACTTTGTTACGAATACACTAAACTTTCCAACATATTCTGGTCTTAAATATTTTTAAATTATTGGTCACATTAAAAGAAGTTTATATGAAAAATATGGTTCGTATTTCATTATTAAATATAAAAATATATGGGATTTGGTCACGACCAATGGATGCGAATTGATTTTACAAGAATATTTTAAAGCAGAAAACACCCTCAACCTCAGGCTATTTCTAAACAAAAGATCGGTTCGTTACCTAATGGCCCTTATGGCTATAATAAAGCCAGACACCAGACGCAAAACTCAGGCCGGACAAAAATATCTCAAATTCCTTTCGACTTCGGTAATTTGTATAGTCATGATTTTGTTGTGCTGTCTCGTAAATATCATCTCATTTAATTATTCGATCTGGCAGACCTCATTGAAATAAAGATATTCGTCAACATCATCATCATCATTCTGATTTTGATGTATATTCCCATCGCATAAAGTTCCCACCTTATAATACGACTAGGAATGCTAATATATTTCCCATAAGTTATTTATTGACCTGACATGAACAGGCCAACTGTATCTTTTCTAGTATTTTGTGTACGATAATATGATTTCTAATATAGGTTTTTAATAAGAGTCCGACCGAAACTGGTTTTCCGGCCGAAACCGAAACCAAAACAGAATATTCGGCCCTGGCTTCAGTTTCGGCCGAAACCGAAACTCATGTGGTCAAGTATAAAATTCCTTAAAATAATGAAATTTGATGCATTTTACACATTATGCTGCATTAACTGACTAAGTTTTACATTAATGACTAAATTTTTTACAACGGAGCTATCCGAACGGCGCACGACAATTCCCGAACGGGGCCGCCAGCGTCTGCCATAGTGTTGCCGCGAGAAACGAAGCTAGGCGAGCGTGCACGACTACTTGCGAAATCAGTTTCGGTTTCGGCAAAAGTTTCGGCCAATTTAGGCCGAAACCAAAACTGCTGCCGTAACTTGATTTTTGGCAGAAACTCGGCTGAAACCGAAACCAAAACCGAATTTTCGGTCGGACACTAGTTTTTAAGCACAATATTATTCAATAAAACTCATAGGATTAGTTGCACGGTGTGATTGATTTTAAATAAAAACTAGTTGTGTTTCGTAGTTTCACTCGCGTGCTTTTTGATGGACCGTACAACACTGAAAGAATCATTAATTAATGAAAACCAACAGTTCCTGATTTCCTAAGATTACAGCAATCAACCAAACAATCAAACTCTTCAGTTTTATTATATTAACATAGATTAAACAACACAGATATTAATAAAACAGTTAAGAGATTCCTCATTAAAACAATTACACACCATATAAAGGTACAAACAGTTCATCAACTTATAAGCGTCGCTTTAGAATTTTACCGCCTTCACCTACAATTCTACAACTGCCATTCCTATTAGGAAAGAGAAGGTAATCTCAGTATCTAGTACCGTTTTACCCACGTATTTTATGTATGGTTGTAATTACCCGCTCGTTCTTTCACGTCTCAGCCTGACAAGCAATGAAAAGGGACGCATTTATCACATCCGTACAGCCTACATTGAAGTCGCTAAGACGAATAAATGCTTCGTAATTTAAATCCTTCTCGTTGAAATCCGGTGGGTGGTACACCATCAATCTAGAATCTGGAATACTCGTTGCCTTGGTACGGTTGTGCAATGTTTCTGTATCTATGATTTTGTGTTAATCTTTGATTTATACTGGGATAATATGGAGTACAGCTATGTGAGTTTAAACAGATTTATGCTTTGATATTAGCTTCCAACTATGTTTTATTGGACTACCTTGTTGATTGAAAGTAATGAAGCTCTATAAGGCTTCGGATCAAAAGGTTCTGGGGTTCAAGTCTTGGCTTAAAAATATTAAACATTTCTTAATATTATTAAGTAATTCGCAGTAAAAAATCACAGGCCACAATTGGAAAGTGCTGAATGAATAGCCAATTGCCTCACACACACACATAAGATTCGGGAAGTTGTAGAGTCCCGGTCTTATAATTAATATTACACGTTACAATGATTGGTATAAAAATAAAGAGTATAAGATCGATTATCACCATTAGCTTAAAAATCTGTACAGGGGCCGAGTGCAAGGACTAATCACTATATTCTTTCTTATATTAGTAGGCAAGCCTGGCCCTGTAGTGGGCCATTAAAATAGGTTGATAACTACTAAAAATACTGAATTACTGACAATACGTTAATATATACTATGTCTAGTTAACATACACGGTTAAAATAGTCGGTATATCAATTATCATGCATCAATCGTCATGCAATTCCACAAAGAAAGTTATCGACTGCAACGTTGTACCGACGAACAGTTGGGGAAGGTCAAAAGTGAGTACAATCGTAAATTCCAAATGATTTATTAAATTTTACTCATTAATACAGCTGTAAACATTTTATAAAGTTTATTTATGAGCTTCAGTAGGTGTTAAAGAAGCAACATTCACCTTTTAACGGTTCTCACATTTTACATTTTGCATTTAAAATATTGCCCATACAGTTTAGATAGGTACTAACTAGTACGTAGTTATCTTTGAAGATGAAATCAGAAATGTAGATTTTCATAGCCGAATCAGCGTTACTGACATAAATCAAGGAGATGCAAAGTTGGAGTGGTAATAGGCGGACCAGATAGTTCGTAGAGACGATAATCGTTGGAGTCCTCAGATGTTGGAGCGACGCGTTTGGCGCCCTAGGTGTATCTGTTTGCAGGCAGCTGTTTCAGGCAGGCAGGCAGAACACAATTGTAGTGTATAAGAGTCCTTGTAGGAGGCGTATACCCAGATGACCATTGGTTGATAAATTGGTTGCTTTTGACGACCTCCGTGGCGCAGTGGTATGCGCGGTGGATTTATAAGACGGAGGTTCTGGGTTCGATTTCCGGCGGGGCAGATTGAGATTTTTCTTAATTTGTCTTGGTCTGGCTGGTGGGAGGCTTTCGCCGTGGCTAGTTACCACCCTACCGACAAAGAGTCAAAGACGTACCGCCAAGCGATTTAGCGTTCCGGTACGATGTCGTGTAGAAACCGAAAGGGGTGTGGATTTCATCCTACTCCTAACAAATTAGCCCGCTTCCATCTTAGATTGCATCATCACTTAACATCAGGTGAGATAATAGTCAAGGGCCAACTTGTAGACGATAAAAAAAAATAAAGTGACTATAAATTAAGAATTTTTTTCTATCAAGACGACAAGTGTACCTACCATCTGTCTACTCATACAAAGTGGTCCAAAACATTAAAGAGTATCCTCAAGGAGATTCAGTCTGCATCATCACATTCTAGAAAACCAAGCAAGTTTTGTCTTTTTGTCTAGTTTTATGACAACAGGAAGTCAGAATTTGGTAAACTTGTGTGTCATAATATAAATGGTCATAGTTTCGGTTGCATTCAATTATAAGTTAGTTTTTAATATACTTAGGTTAAAACCCCAGAAAAAAAGAAAAAACTTGGTGCATTTTCGTAATAAAAGCGCTTACACAGTAATAAACTTTTCATTGTTTTCGTTTATAATTAGGAAATTTCAACGTTTATGTATTCTTTTTGTACTTTTTCACAATATAATGATTTTTTTATTACATTTACTGCCAAAACATTTACATATTTATTTAGGTAGGCACATCAAAAGTGTTGACAATAAAACTCCGTAAAATAAAAACAAGTTATAATTTTATCCAGAGCGACTACGTCAGGATGCCTGCTTACAGATATATATTTTGCTCCTCGTAATAAATAAGTGTGGATACAGGATAGGGTTACCATTTCTTATATGAGGAAACCAGGACAAAATTTAAAAAAAACCCGGACTTTGGGGCTCAGAACACGGACCAATCAATATTTTGAAAACTAGCTCAATATTTTTTTTATTTCAAAACGAATTTCAAATAAATGACATTGCCAAAATTTGCCCCAGGCTGTCCAAAAGTATGCTCATATTTAACCATTTTATTGAAATATATAATGAATTTTAAACAACTACCATGTTTCATAGCAATCACTTAAAAATAATTAAAAAATATAAGAATTACTATAGGCCTTATGGGCACTATTATAAAGTTAATGAATAGTGGAGATTAGTATTAAACACCGAGTAACTGATTCAAAGTTTTAATTACGATATAATAGAATTTTGGTTAACAAATTTCGAGAGGGCGGTATGCAAAGAATAAAGTAGGTACCGCTAGCTGGGCGCGTCGAGTACAAGAGAACGACTGTCGGCTGTAGTGAGCGTGTGACGTAGCGGGCGCGCGCGCCGGTAAACTTGGTCGGCGCGGCATACTACAGATTGCACCCGAGTATGCGCGTGAATTATGTTTGTTGTGCGAAATGTAAATATAATAATTTGTGAGTGTGGTATTATGTTGGTATGTAATGTAAGTGTTTATGTAAGTGTGAATGAATGTGGTAAATAAATAAATATGAATATATCTAATGAACTAATAATAAAATATATAAATATAATGTATATAGCCTACATCACTCCCCTCCAGAGGCCGTGTCTACGGACGATAAAAGTCCGGGAACCGTACTCTTCTCCCTGACCGTGAGAAGCGTTCTGTGGTATCTCCAGCTTGGTGCTGGGTGGATGGGGGGTCTGGAAGCTTGGGTGATGCTTCTGGAAGCTTGGATGGTGGAATATCCGGTGGTTTGGGTTGAGGTGTATCGTCAGACAGTATATAGGCTGGTTTTAGTCGGTCTATGGATACTGTGACGATTTTGCCCTTGACACTAATTTTGAAAGACTTAGCACCTCTCTGCAAAACTTCGTAAGGACCTGTGTAGGCTGGTTGTAAGGAGCCACGTGCAGCGTCTTCCCTAAGAAAAACGTGACTACACGTGTCGAGTTGTTTGAAAACGAAGGTTTTGCGAGAATTGGAGTGATGCTGAGTTGGGACGGGTCGAAGTTTCTCGGTAAAGGATCTCATTCGGGCTGAGAAGTCAGCGATGTCGGTGGTGTAACCAGGATTGGTGTGGTCAAAAAATTCACCGGGCAGCCGGAGTGGCTCACCGTACACCAATTCTGCTGATGAGGCTTTAAGGTCTTCTTTTACAGCGCTCCTTATACCGAGAAGTATCAGCGGTAGAAGTTCGGTCCAATTTGAGTCGGCATGACAAGTTATAGCTGCCTTCAGTTGTCTGTGAAAGCGCTCAACTAAGCCGTTGCACTGTGGATGGTAGGCAGTTGTCCTGCGGTGTTCGAATCCAATGGATTTGGCCAACTGCTGGAAAAGCGCTGATTGGAACTGCGCACCCCGATCTGTTACCAGATCAGTTGGAATTCCATAGCGCGACACCCAACAAGCAATAAACGCTTTGGCTACTGTTTCAGCGGTTATATCTGTAATAGGGACAGCTTCTGGCCATCGCGTGAAGCGATCGACGGCTGTCAAACAGTAGCGATAACCGTTGGAATGTGGCATTGGCCCGATCAGGTCTAAATGGACATATTTGAATCGCGCAGAAGGTAAGGCAAGCGTACCTAAAGGTGACGATACGTGTCGCGTTACCTTCGCGCGTTGGCAAGCCAAACATGCCTTAGCCCATTCGCGGCAGTTTTTGCGCATAAGAGGCCAAACAAAACGCTGTGCAACGAGCTTAGCTGTAGCATTGGGACCAGGATGACTAAGAGAGTGGAGGCTGTTAAAAATTTGCCTACGACAACTCTCGGGGACAAAAGGTCTGGCAGTCGGGGTACTGACGTCGCAGTACAGTTCAGTACGAGTGCCAGGTATTGTCCTCTTTGTTAGCTGTAGCGATGTTTCGCCGTTGAGGCACTGGACAAGCTCAGCATCCGTGGCTTGAAACTTGGCAAGGACTTCGAGATCGACTGGCTCCTGCAATTCAAATACTCGGGAAAGCGTGTCGGCAACGACATTATCTTTGCCCGCGATATGTTGGATGTCCGTTGTGAATTGAGAGATGAAGTCCAAGTGTCTATACTGACGTGGCGAGCAGTTATGTTTCCGATCATGGAAAGCGTAACAGAGCGGCTTGTGGTCAGTATATATGGTGAAATTGTTGGCCTCTAGCATGTAGCGAAAATATTTAATACTTTCGTATATTGCAAGGAGCTCGCGATCGTACGGTGAGTATTTGATCTGCGAAGGGCTCAACTTGCGCGAGAAAAATGCTAGAGGTTGCCAAGCTCCATCCACGTTCTGCTGTAGAGCTGCTGCGATGACTTTATCGGAGGCATCGGTGACGAGTCCCAATTTAGCGTGTGACACTGGATGCGCTAGTAGGGTAGCATCACATAGGCTCTTCTTGCAGTCCTCAAAAGCTTGCAGTGCTTCTCCTTTTATGACGACTGGGTGGGAAGCCTTGACGGATCCGGTCAGTAAGGCGTTCAGAGGGGCTTGGATTTGGGCAGCGTTAGGCAGAAATCGTCTGTAAAAATTAATCATGCCCAAGAATCGCCTGAGCTCTCTGACGGTCTTCGGGATGGTGATGTCTGCGATGGCCTTGACCTTGCTATCCAGTGGTTTAGTACCTTTTTCTGATATCTGGTAACCTAGGAAGGTAACTTCAGATGCACCGAAGACACATTTTGCTGTATTAACCAGCACGCCGTATTCTTGCATGCGGGAGAACAGCTGACGTAAGTGACCTTCGTGTTCTTCCTGAGTCCTGGAGTATACCAAAAAATCGTCGAGGTAAGGATAGCAGAAGTCTAGTCCACGTGTTAGCTCATCGACGAATCTCTGAAACGTCTGACCAGCATTTTTCAGACCGAAATTCATGAAGGGGAATTCAAATAAGCCAAAGGGGCATATTATCGCCGCCTTCGGGATGTCCTCCTCAGCAACTGGGATCTGGTTGTATGCCTTCACGAGGTCTATGGTGCTAAATATTCGGCAGCCAGCTATACTGTGCGCAAAATCGTGGATATGACGGATAGGATACTTATCCGGGATTGTTCGGGCGTTCAATCGTCGGTAGTCTCCGCAGGGTCGCCAACTGTTATCCTTTTTCGGAGCTAGATGGAGAGGAGACGACCATGGGCTGTCCGACGGTCTCGCAGTGCCGTTTGCAAGCATCGTCTCGAATTCCTGTTTGGCTATTTTAAGCTTATCAGGAGCGAGGCGTCTGGGTTGGGAAGTGACTGGAGGACCTGGTGTAGTTCGTATGTGGTGTAGTGTTTTGTGTTTGACTGTACCTGGTTTACCGGCGGGGCGGGTGATGTCTGGAAAATTAGCTAATATTTTATGATACCTGCTATCGCCACCAGTCGATACCTTTACACTCGTTACAAGCGATTTCGGTGAAGAAATATTAGCGATGGTGCTAATATTAGTAAGGCTATCGATAAGCCTACGGTTGCTGATGTCTACTATTAAATTATAAAAAGACAAAAAGTCTACACCTATTATAGGTTTAGTGACGTCAGCGATTACGAAGCGCCACGGAAAGTTGCGGCGTAAACCTATATTTAATGTTAATTGAATGCAACCGTAGGTATCGATAGCTGTACCGTTTGCCGCGCACAATGAGAAAGAAGTCTTATTGCGACGTTCGTGGAGTGCACTAACGGGGTAAACACAAATGTCACTTCCGGTGTCTATTAAATAAGTTATTTTTGTGTCACGGTCCGTCACAAATAAGCGACCTGCGTTACGACAATCGTCGGTCGCCATCAGTGATTGTCGCGGTCGTTTCCCGATGTCAATTTAAAAGTACATGGCGGCACACACTTATTTGCACTAGCACCGAATTTATGATGGTACCAGCAGTACGCGAAGCGACGGTGGCTTGAGTCCGATCTTCTGGACCTGGAACGGCTGCGACTCCTACCGCGGGATCGGCCGCGCTCGGTTGACGATCCTCGCTGCTGGTCGCGAGCCACGAGCGCGCTGACCTGCTTCGTTAGCTCGGCGACTTGCAGGGCTAACGCGTCGAACGCCGACGATGACGTCACGGCAGCGGTCTGCCTGGCTGGTGCTGCGATGTCGTAAACCCTGTCAGCGAGCTCTGCCAGGGCGTCCAGCGAAGTTGTCTGTGATGCGACTATTGGCTGGATCTCCGTAGGTAGGCGGCTGGACCAAATGGTTTTTAGGAAATCCTCTGGGACATCAGCGCCTGCTAGATGTTGAAGGTGCCGAAGGAACTGTGACGGTTTGCGGTCGCCCATGGTTTCGTGCGTCAGCAGTTGTTTGATTTTATTTTCCTTCGACACCGATAATCTCTTTATGAGCACGCTTTTCAGCCTCTCGTAATCCGCCGGGCCAGTTATGATATCCTCCACCTCGGATGCGTACTGTCGATCCAGGCAGGAGAGCACCTGGTAAAATTTTATTTCTTCATCCGTGATGCCGAATATTCTAAATTGCGCCTCGACCTGGCGAAACCAAATCGCGGGTTTCTCCGGCCAAAACGGTGGGACCTGTATTTGTCTGACGGGCGAGGTCATCGTATATTCAGCACTATGCGACTCTTTCTTCATTTTTGGGCGCGGGCGTGTGTTCACTGATCCGGCTGTGTCACTCTCACTACTCATTTTCTTTTTACGGGGTCACCAGTATAGGCCTTATGGGCACTATTATAAAGTTAATGAATAGTGGAGATTAGTATTAAACACCGAGTAACTGATTCAAAGTTTTAATTACGATATAATAGAATTTTGGTTAACAAATTTCGAGAGGGCGGTATGCAAAGAATAAAGTAGGTACCGCTAGCTGGGCGCGTCGAGTACAAGAGAACGACTGTCGGCTGTAGTGAGCGTGTGACGTAGCGGGCGCGCGCGCCGGTAAACTTGGTCGGCGCGGCATACTACAGATTGCACCCGAGTATGCGCGTGAATTATGTTTGTTGTGCGAAATGTAAATATAATAATTTGTGAGTGTGGTATTATGTTGGTATGTAATGTAAGTGTTTATGTAAGTGTGAACGAATGTGGTAAATAAATAAATATGAATATATCTAATGAACTAATAATAAAATATATAAATATAATGTATATAGCCTACATTACAATCAATTTTTTGTGTTCCGAATCACGTGACCGTCGTCCTAGTATCAAAAGTCAACTTTTATCAACATTCATAACTTTTATCAGCGACTGCTTAGTTACAAGTAACTTTACTACTATTTAAATAGAAGATCTGTACTATTTAATGACATATATATAATCACTGGGCATCTCTGGGGCAGACTTTCATACATTTTTTACCTATGTCCTTTAGTCATTGTCGGGTGGAAGTGTCAATCAGTGGCTATTTTGAACCTAGACTACAAATGATTGCCACCCTGTTGCTCCAAGGACGCTCAAAAACAAAGACAATCCAGGGAAAGCCGAACAGATGGCAATTCTGTGTATACAAATAAAATTTTTTAACAAAAAATAGGACCGACTCAAAACGCACTACAAAGTAAAAAATAACTTTGTCATTTAGTGGCTTTAATTTACTTAAGCATATCTATGAAGTTTAAGCGACATTTATTTCACGTAGTAAAACAGTTTGTGCGTTCTAGGTAATGTTCTTAAAGTAGAAACCTTGGTTGGCACCGACTCCTAGATATGATTAAGTAAATTAAAGCAACTAAATGACACAGTTATTTTTACTTTTTAGTGCGTGTATTTTTTGTTAAAGATTTTCATTTCTTGCTTTTTAGTGATTTATAGCCACGTAACGTACTCGTACTATACTGTCATAGTATATTATACGGCACTTGTAGCCAAGAAGCTACCGATACTTACACAAAAACCGAAATCGCTGCAAGTGTGCCTATAAAATTTGAAGAGTTCCTTCAATTTTCCCAGGATATCATCATCAAATCCTAACATGATGACAATGGACCATCTTGGAAGTGTGCCCTTTTTAATAAAAAAAGAATTATCAAAATCAAACAACTTTATAAAAAGTTATGCGTGGTCATACATAAAAAAATATATACGTGTCGAATTGAGAACCTCCTCCGTTTTGTTTTCGTCGGTTAATAAACAATTCATTGCTACTGAACTAAGATGTTGATATAGCTTTGTTTGACGAACGATACTTGCCTACTAAGTGAAAACATGTTAGCAGTTATTTTTACCCACGCGTTGATGGCGCCGAAAACTGGTTTTGTTACTGTATCCCAGTGTTTTATTGTTCTTATATAACTGCACAATATCTAATGACGCCAATCGTATTGCGTGTCATATTACCATCTAATGAGCACACTAGCTTGATAGCTTCTCAACTCGTTGGTCCAGTTGTTTGCTTATTTGGCTTCGGAACACGTGGTCCCAGGTTTAATTTTTGGATAAGGATATTATACAATACTGAGTGTTACTTTCTCCAAAAAATTATTTCAATAAACATTCTAGCTTGTGTGTAACATCCGTGCCTCAAAGAATAAGTTAAGCCGTGGATTCTGGTCATTTTCATCAACATCTGGAAGTGATTGTTACAAAATCAATTATTATCACCCTTAAACTGCCAGCACCACCAACTCCGGGCTTCAAATTTTACCGAAATTTCAACCCAACTCTAGTTTTCGTCGTCGAAGTCATCGAGGCAATCACGTTTCCATTGTATTTTTTAAGAGTTATTCAATCAGTTATATGCATATAAAAATTATTATTTTATCGTCCCCTTTAATACAGGCTTAAAGTTTTTATTCCTGTAACAATAATCAGGTGTTAATGGAACCGGCCACCGGAACTGACGGCTTAGCGTGAGAATTATAAAACCTTTCGTAATTAAATCGAACTCCATTTTTGCATCGTCTTGTAAATTTGTGTTCTTATAATTGAAATATCGTTTTTCCCTTGAAGAATAATAGATATGTTAAATATGAATCGTCTATTTGTTATTTATTTTCTATATTCTAATCAAATAATTTTGTAATAAAAATAATAATTATCTAAAAATGCTGTAAAGGCTTAAAATAAAACATTTAATCAAGTTTAATAATAATTGTATTTTCGTAGGTATTTAGTTCATTTAAATATAATTGACATTTTACATAAACATTTAATTAAAAGGTAGTGACAAAAATACAATGTTAAACTTCCTGGTCCACAGGTAATTATTATTTGAAAATGGCGGTAGTCTTATCGCTAATAGGAAATTAGGTTTTATAAAAACATTATTAATTACAAGCAAAAGGTGGGTCAAACTTAAGGAATAACATATTATATTATTAGGTGCTTTTTACAAAAAATCATCACTGGTTGTCGTAGTTTTCAGTAAATAATCAAAAATATTTTAATACAAAATGCTACTAAATTTTTCGTTAATCATTTCAGTTTAATCATAAATGACTTCATTTTTTCAAATGTAAAGTATTACCAGTTATTCGGATATTCATTTTATATCTAGATCTGTAAAAAGTAACAGCCCAGTAAATAGTTGGGAGTTTATGCGTAAATTGGACCACGAGTAATGTAGGGTTCTGTAGTTGTATAATACTTTTTCAGTGTCTCGTTGTAAGTATTAAAGCGGATCAACGACTAACACTTACAAGTTAAACACACACGTATACTGCTAATATCTGTTCTAACTTCGTGGTCAAAATCATTACCCTTCCTTTTATGTCGCCGTACTCGGGTAAAAAATAACCTTATGTGATACTTTTTGACAACTTTGTAGCTATTATAATGACAAATAACCATACGGTTAAGCCATGAATTAAATCGTCATAACTGACAAACAATGATAGTTCTTTATTGGTCCATAATGACAAAAGATACCCTGTATCATATTTGTTTATCTTATTACATATAATATTTTTATATTAATTAAATTCATTATTGACAGTTACGCTAATATTGTAATTTTAAATTGGCTGAAAATTTATAATTTTCTCAACATATCTAATATTAATAGATAAATGTTTATTTAATAAACAATTATTTTTAAGAGGTTCCGTAACCAAAGGGTAAAAACGGGTAAAACTAAGACTCCAACGTCTGTCTGTCACTACGTTTTTCCCAGATATTTTTCTATAGCCGCTATAACAACAAATACTATTCAGAATAAAATAAATATTTAAGTAGGGCTCCCACACAAAGCTGACATTGACATTTATGCCGTCTTTTGCTCAATCGGTACGGAACCCTTCGGTGCGCGAGTCCGACTCGTACTTGGCTAATTTTTTCTACCAATTGGTACGACTTGAAATAGGTACGCACTACCTGCGTAAATATTACGAGAACACAGCCGTATTACAAAAACAATATAAAAAATTTACATAAAACCATCTTTAGATTTTATTATATTATTTATTTATTTTGTTTCAATATAACAATTTAATTCAAATACTATATGTTTTTATTTTTACAACAATAAATTTCATAATACCTACATTATGTACAAAATACGGGGCGATAAAAAATTGACTATCAAAATTCTTTATACAAGTAGAAAATATCTTAACCATTAAAGCCATCTGAAATCTGGATCATTCCTTTCTTCCCATGCCATCTTCAAGCCAGGCTTGACTTCAATCCACATTGCGACCAGAAAACCTTCTGCCTTGTGCAGAAGACAAACTCCGTTACGGAGTGAACAAGACCAAAAATTATATCTACTCAGCGGATCATATGCTGAGGGAAGGCCGTTTCTTCCGCACGCTCTTGTTGCTGAGACCGAGAATTGTGCCGATTACCTGCACGAAGAAAAACTGTCTTACAGTAAAACATACTCAAATATTACAACTTACTGAAAATTAAACAAACAATCAGTAATTTGTTTGCTTTCATATAATAAATCAATATTTCGTGCTTATATCGTCATGGTAGAAGTCGTAGAATTTTTATTCAGTCTATATTTTATCTTAACTAAGCGAAACATAAACACATCTCCACCTTCTCTTTACTGAAATGCGTAAGCGACACGGACTGTGACGTCGCTTACGACGTTTTTATCTTAAACAAAGAATTAACGATGGTACAAACGAAAAATCATGAAAAACAAACTTTAATGTGCGAATGGAAAACTTCGTAACACCAACGTAAATCTTACAAAGCCATAAACAAATCGAAGATAGATTGGGCTTTTACGATGTTGATAACAATTGTTTTTATATCGTAATGGTATTACGCACATTCCTAATTATTTAAGTTCAAGGTTACATGCACTTATAAACAGCGTATTGAATGATTGGACAAATAAATATTTATATAAACGATTGTCGTGACAAGCGATAGATATCGAACGCTTGTTATGAGTCTTTCAAAGCGATTTCTAGTCTCATGTCCTGCTACTGTGCCATTTATGTCTAGCGGCTCTAAACAAGTAGCAAAAATAGTATCTCTTAATTTTCTTAAGTCTAAATTATTAAATAATAACTATATAAACCTATTACCCATCTTTTTTTAAATTTTTCTATTAAAAAATCCTTCACTGTCTATTGTATGCCTATAGATTCAATATAAATTTATATGTAATTTTGAGTGTTTTTTTAAGAATTACGTTACGTATAGAGTTTGTAAATGATGATTGAACTTATATGAGGTAGGTATCTGATATTTTACTAACACTTACTTATATTTTTTTTTAATATTTTCTCATATTATTGTCACAATGTTTTCCACATTACTAGCTCTACTTAGAGAGAATTATTTATGATTTAACGTACATAGTAGCCCAGAACAGAAATTGTGACTTTCTATTAAGACATTTGCCTGATAGCCTTACAAATTGTTCCAACAACTAACCTTTGAGACAGAGTAAGCGGCGAGCTTGCGGCGCGGCGTCGGCAACAGCATGGCAAGCGCGCGCGCTTCTCTCAACAGCGAGTGGAAGGCGAGCGCGGCGCCCGCGCACGACTCCGCCGCGGACACCTCGTAGAACTGGCAGCCGAACCGCAGAGACATTTCTTGACCTTCCTCAGTCTTCACCACCCTGAGTACAATACAAACATTCTAATTCAATTTCATTCATTTAACTAGGCTCAGTTTAAAAGCACTTGTACACATTTTGAAGTGATAAGTTATGGGAGGGTAAACTGCTTCGTTTCGTAACGCTGCTCGGCGCTAGTCTGTCTGGCTTGTCTTTAACTCGCATACTGCAGCAGTAGACAAACTCCTCTTTTCTAATTTTTTTAACAAATTGCCCTTAGAGTGGGTAAAAGGGAACTGGAAACGTCAGCCGTCTGCCGGTCATAATCTGACTCTCTTCATACTACAACACACTCTGCCTCTGCAAGTGCCTCGATGATTCAGTGATTAGTCTAGGTGGCTATGTCATGAAATTCTCTATTGAAATTTTGGGTCGGGCCATAGCCGATATAGCCGAACCGATATAGTCTTTCTTCTAAAAAATTTTTCGATAATTTCCTTGCTCGCGGACAGGAAGTTAGTAGTGATACAACATCGGATCCGTTCATTACCATTAACATCTGATAGTGATCGTTATAAAAGTTAAAATATTATCACCCTAAATCCATTAACTTTTTTTTTTTATAGTGTATAGGTTAGCGCTTGGCTACGATCACGCCTGATGGTAAGCGAAGATGCAGCCTACGGTGAAACGCGCTTGCCTAGAACGTGCCTACTCACTCTTGACTTGAAGATACCCACATTGTAGGTGGTAGGCAAAACGTGAGCTGGAAGGGCATTCCATATTTTCGCAGTTCGAATCAGGAACGAGGAAGCGAAACGTTTTGTACGCGTCCACGGAATATCGACTACGTATGCGTGCAGACTACTACGATGCCTAGCAGTTCTATGGTAAAAGGGCGAGGGAGGAACAGATCAAAAAGTTCCTATGCACACTCTCCAAAATATATTCTGTAGAAAACTGACAGACAGGCAACTTTTCGGCGATGATTATATAACTATTGTCGTACCTACTATTAAAACAGTCTGCACGACAACAGAAGGGGGATTATTGATCGTTACATGCTCACTGTTAACTGAAGTATCCACTCATCATTTTGTTTGTAGATCCTAACCGTTACATTATTTAGACAGGCCACATTAACAGAATTATGTTTTGACGAAGCAACAACGCTGTAAGTAGAAAGGAACTCTTATGTGAAAGGGCTGTTACAATATCGAATACAAATCAACAACAAATAAAATGTACTTTGAGATTAAGTAATTGGAATTACTTAAGATAAGTTTTATTTAAATCTTAATTATTATTGAAATACTGTTTGCAAAAGAATTCAATATCTATGCAACAACAAGAAAGAAATATCCGTACTGGGTCACGTTGCGTCAAAAATATTACTTATGTTCATATTGAGAGCGGTATGCAAGTAAATTTTGGAATATTGTACACAATACTATCTCAGAAACGTATGAAAGTGGCGCCATTTGCAATCACATCATTAACATATTTTTTTATAAAAATACCACCACGATATGATATTTTATACATTTGTATGTGTAACACCAAACTAATATTATAACGAAAGTGTGTGCGTCTGTTATTTGCTCCTTTACGCTGCAAATACTAAACCGATTTGGATAAAGTTTTAAATGGAGATAATTATATCTTGGATTAACATAAGGTACATACATTGTATCCGCTATATACTCAGGCATTCGAAGGTATCACTTTGTAAATAATAAATATACCCAACAGCAATATCTGATAAAAATGGATAAGCATGAAAAGTTTATTAAGGTGACCTACAATTAATTCTGCGAAAGAAAGGCCCTAGGGGCCAAAAAATGTGTTTTTTCGTCGATTAAGTAAGTCATGACTGTGATCGTGCCTGATATAAAGTGATAATGCAGTTTAAGATTTTATCGCTTTAACTTAGAAGTAATACGGCGTCTTTATCGCTAACTGGTTACTACAACACATCGTACCGTAACATTAAATGGCTTGGCGGGCTTTTGCTGGTAAGATGGCAACTATCCAAGGCATGGTAAGCCTCCGGCCAGACCAAACCTGAGGCTACTTGAAAAATATCAAACTAAATCGCTTTTAGGTTAGTTGTAGTAGTAGAACTTTATCCCGCCATCAAGGTTAAGGTTACCAATGTAAATACAGTATGAGACTTAATATCTACGCCTCAGAATCATAGAAACAGAGCTATATTTTATAAGATGTATTACCTACTTGCATGATTTTTAACTTGCTATGTCAGGTGAATCATATACCTACCTAATTAATCTGTCAATGATATCTTTAACGAGCTGGAAATAAGGGCAATAGAGGTCATCAATTCAATTGAACTATATTGGTTTGCTACGAGTCGTTATCGCACTGGCGGTCTTATCGTAGAAGCTAAAAGCAGTAAAAGGCGAGCTCACGTCGCCGGTCTGGCGCTCTATAACATGCAACTCAAAGTAAAAGTGGCATAACAACATAATGTCCCATAACAGTAATATTCCTACCGCGGTGTAATGTCATAATATTTATAATTCATAACATTTATATGTATTACCAGTAGCTCGAGGCACCGCTTACAGATATTCCGAGTTAAAATACAGTATTTACTATTAATAAAACTGTTCCTTAAGTGAAAAGTCTCATGTAAAATTGTCTGAAATATCAGTTTCGGCTTTCTAATGCCGTTAAGATGTTCAAAAACTGCATTTACCTCGTAACGGCAGTGACAAATTGTGTTGAATAATATCTACAATGATATCACGTAATCTGATACAATGTATAGGGTGTCCGGTGTAATTTCTGCACCTTGTAAACTATACGTCCTTACAGTATTATTAGGTCAAGTGTTGTGGTTTATAAAACCGTGGCACCTGAGCTGAAGTAATTCCTCGAATACAGTTGTGAATAATACGAATTTATATCGTTGTTCAATACCCTATACAATAAATTCATTTTCTAGGTAAGATGTTTGTTGATATCGTTTACAATGTAAAAGCTACCAGACATTTCAACGTATATACGAATAGTTATATATACAGCGCTGGAAATATCAAACATATTGGGTGCATCCCAGTAGTACCCCATACCGTAGTTCTATAGAACTGTTGGGATACTTTCCGGGCTGTCAAATTATATCCCAATAGTTCTATATAGAACTGTAGTATAGTTTTTACACTTGTCTTTACTTATAGCATATAAGTTATAAACTTTATATTATTTCAATTGATATTTCATTTTCTTTTTAACAAAAAAATGTCCCTTGCGACAAAAGCTAAGTTGTTAAAACCAAGTAGTCGTGTCTAAAAAAATATTCTCTTATTTTAGAAGTTACAGGGGGGGACACATTTTACGCAAACAGTATCTTTCACGCAAACTATTCAGTTTAGAAAAAAATGACATTAGAAACCTTAATATCATTTTCAAAGACCTATCTATAAATACCCCACACGTATGGTTTTAATGAAAAAAATTTTTGATTTCCAGTTCTAAGTATGGGGAACCCCCAAAATTTATTGTTTTTTTTTCTATTTTTGTATGAAAAAGTGGACGTTTATTATTGCAATCAAAAAAGATACCATATTATTCTTATAAAACAAGGTAATTTACAAGTATATATATGTAACGTACAAACAAGATGTTGATATCAACATTTCTTTAATTTTGTCCCTATATAGTTTTTTTTTGTTTCTATATAGAACTAATGGGACACTAAACTCTAATTTGGTGTGTAAACAGTTCTATAGAACTAAAATTAGGGGGTACTACTGGGATGCACCCAACGTATTAATATTTCAGATTTCAGAATTTGCATCATTGAAACAGCGAGGTAAAAGTGCAAATTCCCCTTTCCTACAGGAGCTACTCTCCTGAGGCCTGTGTGTTGGTGGGCTAGTAAAAACAGCTTGATGATAACAATTATAATTGATAATAAATCGATCGATAGGCGGTAACTTACAAGCAAAAAATGACTATTAATTTGCTTTAGTTAAGTAACTACGAGGAGACTTAGTTAAAAAAAACTGTTTTTAACTTTTGATGTACAAAAATTAGATCATTGGAATAATTACGAAGATAGTATTTTCGTAATTACCCAAAAGCATTATATGAATTGTATTTCCTTACGAAGGGTGTTCAAGTCCCCCAGAAAAGTGACGGCCTCACCAGGTAACCTAGCTCTCTCTAAGAGCGCTACCATTTTCGTAATCACCCCAAGGCATCTTATCAGTTTGTAGCTTACCTAGCGTGCTCCAAGTCCCTCTTGTTCCCGAGCAGAGTGACGGCCGCGCAGCCAGGTAGCCTAGTTCTCTCCAAGCGCTACCATTTTCGTAATCACCCCAAGGCATCTTATCAGTTTGTAGCTTACCTAGCGTGCTCCAAGTCCCTCTTGTTCCCGAGCAGAGTGACAGCCGCACAGCCAGGTAGCCTAGTTCTCTCCAAGCGCTACCATTTTCGTAATCACCCCAAGGCATCTTATCAGTTTGTAGCCTACCTAGCGTGCTCCAAGTCCCTCTTGTTCCCGAGCAGAGTGACGGCCGCGCAGCCAGGTAGCCTAGTTCTCTCCAAGAGTGCCAACAGTTCTGCCGCAGCCAAAAACGACCGTCGATCGCACACCGAGTACACTACCGCAAACGCGTCGCCCCACCGCAGATGTTCCGCTAAACAACCTCGTTTCTGCACAAAGAGAAACAAGTATTCGTAAAATTGTTAGCAGGTACCATCATTAACCTTAAAGTTAATTTTTTGTCATGAATATATGAAAACTTTAAATATTATGATGAGTTGTTTTACGATCTTGTAAACTACTCAACGGATTTCAATGCGATTTTCATTAATAGTTAAAGTGAAGATTCAAGAGGAAGATTATCATCAGGTGTATATTAAAGAATGTTTTCATACGGACTCAGATGAGGGGCGTTCACCAGTTATTCCAAGTATGTCTAGTCTACAAAATTAATATAAGTGATTTGTTTTTTATTCTTTTGCACAGAAATCTCAAATGCCAGCTGCTTCAACACAGTCATCTTCGTTTATTTCAAATAGGCAAATTGTTGACGACCTCCGTGGCGCAGTAGTATGCGCGGTGGATATATAAGGCGGAGGTCCTGGGTTCAATTCCCGGCGGGGCAGATTGAGATTTTTCTTAATTTCTCTTGGTCTGGCTGGTGGGAGGCTTTCGCCGAGGCTAGTTGCCACCCTACCGACAAAGACGTACCGCCAAGCGATTTAGCGTTCCGGTACGATGTCGTGTAGAAACCGATAAGGATGTGGATTTTCATCCTACTCCTAACAAGTAAGCCCGCTTCCATCTCAGATTGCATCATCACTTAACATCAGGTGTGATAGTAGTCAAGGGCCAACTTGTAGTCATTAAAAAAGAAAGGCTATTTTACAAATACCTAGGCTATCTCGCTTGGTAGCCGAAAAGTGTTTGTGCTTCATTCTTATTAACTTGGAAGAAGTAAGATAACAGTTAAGCTCAGAAAAAACTTTTAATTTCAAAAATGTGTGTGTCATTGTTAATGTTATTATAGGTACTTACCGCACAGCCACAAGTATCCAAAACTTCGATTTCCGACGTAACACCTTCAAACGATACGCGGTGTTGATATAGAAAATCTGCAACAAAAAACAGTACAGTTTTCTTTAACAACTAAAAATTTACTAAAAAATAACTCACGCTGACAAAATTAACGATGTTTTGAACGATAAAATGTTGTGGAGAAAATTAGTGAATTCATTGTCGTCCTTGAAGTTCAATAAACACAAGAATGTTGGGAAAGACGCGTGCATTGCGTAAATCACGGGCTAGATTGCGAAAAGAAAGGGATTGTGTAATAACATAAGCGGGGAGTTTTAAAATTCTCGCAATCTTTTGAGTGTCAACGGCCGTTTTAGTGGCGCCGGCCCATCCAGCCTTGGCTATACAGTAACTCACTTGCCAATTTCGCAAATAAACTATTGGCATCTAAAACTTGGCAGACGTTAAGGGCTCGGGTGTATCAAAGTAATTAGTATTGATACCCATAACTTTTAAGGCGATCAAAATTCCACAGAGAATTTCGAAAACAAAAAGAAATTTAGATTTTTATGATTAGGTTATCTTGCGAATTATTTAAATTAATTAAATGTTGAATCTTGATTGCTCTATCTATGGCTATGGAGGTCGACCTAAACTTGAGAGATTTTTAGTCCAATGAACACCCATTGTAAAAGTGTAATTTAATACCCACTTTAAGGACAGTTATTACGGTTCAATGCAGGAGAAAATATTCTTAAAAAAGATTAGGTACCAAAAATAATTTAAATAACTATTTATAGAAAGCACACGACTGTCACTATCAGACGACAATCTCAAACATGAAAATGTGACCTGCATGTAGATCAACAGCCTCGCGAATCAGTCTATTGTCGAGCAAAGCGTCGCGTACACTGGTGCTTTCAAGGTTATACCAGGTTATTATACTGTATATCTGATTCAAACACGTCTACTGATAATATAGAACGCATCAGTGTGCATGGAGCTTTACAGTATCAATGTTATCAATAAACTAAATCACATAAATCTCAATCGGCCAGATTTTTTGTCTCTGTATGAGACAGTATGAGAACAAATGCGATTAGCTGCTGTGCTCAATTTTGTTTCAGTACAAGTTCGATAAGATTCGAGATACATACCTAACTACAAAGGAACGGAACAAATATCAAGCATAATATTAACTAGACATATAAGCAATGTATCTGCTCAACCATAAGCAAAAATGTTAGTAGCGTTCATTCTAATATTTTGGGCCAACTAAGCACAAGTTCTTGGGTCACCTGATGTATTAAACCTGATATGGATTCTAGAGCCAATGGACGTTCGCTGCTAGTAATAAGCTTGGCTAGGCTCAAGACTAGAACAAAACTATAAACTAGGAAAAACGTAACTGTCTCGTTTAGGTCAGTATCATCAACTAAACATCTTCTTAGAATGATCGTTAATGAATTAAACATTGTCACCCTAAGCTCGTCTCTGCGCATTGCAGCATTATGATGGGTCTACATCCCATATTTCCTCTCCTTCAAGAACACCTGGGCTGTTAATAGGCTAGAATCAAAATTGTGAATACTGACCTCCCGTAGAACTGTATTCTCCAATATATCGTTTGGTTAGATAACGAACCACCACGGCTGAAACAAATAGAAATAAAAATATATTAGACATACAAACAAAGTGATCTATAATATAATACTAGGTACTGATTCATCGGTAACGTTGAATGAAAGTTCACTGCACTGTTACTTATTTATTTATTTTATTTAACAACAGCAAATGAAACGCAAGTTTGCGTCAGGGAAAGCAATTAGCAAGTAATCGGTAAAGGTGTTACAAAAGTTATATTCTTGAATAAATTTATAACTACGAGTTTCAATTAGAGGGAAAGCTGACAAAGGGCTAGTCATTAACACGAATGCTTGAATTGCCTAATCGGATACTAAACCTATACCCAACAATGTAATTCCATATCTGCTACTTTCCAAAAATATTAGAGATGAGATATATTAGTCATTTAAAACGAACATTACAAATGTAAATATTATTTTGTTCACTATTAATCATACCCGCGACTTTGCGTTTTCTACTTATGAAAGTTTTTATTTCGTACAACCATTTCACGAAATTTTGACTTTTTATTTTTAGTTTAAAATTGCAAACTACTCGCGTATGGATAAGTTGAAATTCTTGATTGCTACATCCATTGAAATAATAACTTTACAATGTTTAATTGTAAAGTCAACTGATCATTGTAAAGTATTATACTTCCGTTTCAGAGTGAAAAGAAATGTTTGTCTTCATTGTCATTTAGATATATTGATTTTGCGTGGAGTATAGCAAAATAAATTAATTATTCAATGTCAAAAATGAAAAATATGTTGATTAAACGTCAATATATTCAGCTTACTTTAAAAAGTACTGATCATATACAGACACTGTCTATTATGTTTATTATTAAATATAAATAATGCCAAAAGTGTGGGTAAACACTTTTCAATAAAACTAAAAAAGAACTGTCTATTATTTTATATTACTCGTCTGTATAGATTTTAACCACGCAGCTAATTACTGAAAACTCAGTTCTAATGATAACAACAATATACCTTCTACAATTACATTAAGGTTTCTTATCGCCTCAGTTGCTGCAATAGACGATAAAGGAAATAAATTCTTCACTCTGTTTTCATTAGAGCACGTCTGTAATTATCTGTTGATTGTTTTGCTTAATTTGACTATCGCTTAATGTAATTAAACCATGTTTACTACAAATGTTTGCTGATTGAACAAGTAATATTTAGCTACATATTTTTACCCGACTGCGTCAGAAGAATGTTTTAGAGCGTATGTATGTATGTACTAATGTATGTATGTATGTCCATTTCTTCGGCACGCGCTACAGCCTAAACGGCTGAACGGATTTTGACATGTGAGGTATCGTTGAATTTGTCAAAATTGTGGTAGTGACATAGGCTATACAATTTTCAAAATGGAGGCTGTAAATGGGGGAAAAAAGGGGGGATGTGTGTATTTTTTTCTCTTATCTTAGCAATATGGGTACCAATTGAAAGCTCGTAAAAAAACCATTTCAAAAATATAAATATCATATCATGTTCATATTACTTTTTAAACAAAAAATGGCAAAAAGTGTACTAAGTGTACCGTCTCATTTCTATACCATAAACTAAAACTAAAAAGTCTCAAATAAAATTATTATTATAAAAACAAAAAACCCGACTGCTTAGAAGTTTTAAACTGAAAAGTTTAAATTAATTAATTCCAAAAAAGGATTAATCCTTAATAATTTCTAAGCATTTCACTAATTCTGCCAAACATTACTCATTATTTTCTTGAATTTTTATCGCCTTTTCTGTTAGGAATCTTGGTCAATTAACCTTCCAGCAGGAACTTGTTAATTTCTTTTCACGGAAACTATTAAACAATAATCGTACCAGATTAAATTATAAAAAAGACAATTAAATATCGGTGCTGGATTATTCTTGAATAATTTTCTAAACTTTTCACTCATTCTTAAGTTATTGTGACTACACAGTCTCCGGAAAAAACAAATGCATCAATTATTCCGAGTAACTGTTATTTTTTGTGTTAGGAATATATTGTCGACTCAAATACCTAGCAGAGAATGGTCTTGGTGATAATATTATCGTCACGTCGCATAAGACTTTGCATTTTATTGCGCCTTGCCAACACTAATAAGCTCTTGGCTTGCAACCGTGTCTCTGACAGAACTATAAAAATGTCATACCATCATTATAACTGTGCTTCTGTTGTTGGTACGAAATATTATTGTGTTATCGTCTAAGATCCCACTGCTCGATTCTGCAGGTATCTATCTGTTTTTTTTTATACAACTAATTTGAAACTAATGTTATATTAATGAGGGAGTATGCAATTGATAATAAAATCGGATTGTAAAGGATTAGCAATGGATTAAATAAATTAGATTAGATTATTTTTTTTAACTAATTTACTGATAAGAGTATTAATTGCAATTTCATGTTTTTTTAATTCAATAAATGATTCTCAACTATCAGCCAGCAGCAATGTAAGTATTGCCAAGTTGTCATTGTTAATGATTTATACCTAACTATCATTTTTTCAATTCAATTATTTGATGACGATTCAATGATGTAAACTTCATTTCTTTTGAAATGATGTAAAAATGATTAAACAGATTATATATCTGTTTAATCATTTTTACATCATTGCCTTTAAAATCAGTAATTAAACATAAATAATTATTAATGATAGGTGACATATCACTAAACCATTGAATACCCCCTTAAAATTAATTTAAAATTAAAAACGAGAGTGAAAAGAAATATTTGATTAGACATATCGATTTTGAGTAGAGTATATCAAAATAAATCAATTATTCATTGTAAAATGAAAAATTTGTAGGTACATTGATTTGTAGGCAATATGTTCAGCTTACTTTAAAAAGTACTAACTGACTGACAGACACTGTCTATTATTTTATTATACTCGTCTGTATAGATTTTAACCACACAGCTAATTACTGAAAACTCAGTTCTAATGATAACAATTAACAATACCTTCTACAATTACATTAAGGTTTCTTATCGCCTCAGTTGCTGCAATAGACGATAAAGGAAATAAATTCTTCACTTACATTGATGTAAAAATGATTAAACAGATATATAATTGCCTTTAAAATCAGTAATTAATCATAAATAATTATTAATGATAGGTGACATATCACTAAACCATTGAATACCCCCTTTAAAATTAATTTAAAATTAAAAACGGACACCTGCAGAATCGAGCAGTGGACTCCCGTACTATTGATGTTATATACGAGTACATAGAAGTACCAATGAAATATTTAATGCAATATTAATTTTGCCTAGGAGACAAATAAACAGGTGCACTTTCAATAATTTCACCAAGTAATCTACCTACCTAGTAAGAAACCTGTCTTTTTATCAAAACTTGAAAACTGAACTTCAACTTGGTAGCAAAGCAATTAAACTAACAAGCACTTTCACTACTGATAACAGTCAGTTTACAGTAATGAACATTTTTTTGAAATCAAAGTAGCATGTGAAACTATTCATTTATTTTTAATTGGAAGTAATTAATATTATTATAAATTATTCGTTAAATAGGAAACGGAATAATTGGTATATACGAATTATATTACATAACAGATTGGATATATTCGTAAAAAAGATCAAAATCAGTTCATCCGTTCGAGAGCTTCCATACGACACGCACACACACACACACACACTGTTATCGACGTTAAAATTACCTTCGTAACTATTTTTTCGTCGGGAGTTACAAAAATCAAGGAAATTTAAAATGTCAGTAAAGTGAGAAATAATAAAAGAAAGAATAAATATACTCATTACGTAAATATTATTGTTGGTTAAATCTTACTAGCGTATAAGATGAAGAATACACAATATGTAATAAGAAACCGTTAAAAATCATTTTGTAACAACTCATATCAAATTCTATCACAACAACACGTTTTACGACAGATTTATTGCAGTGAAATAGCATACCCAGTGTTGCCAGAAGTGAGGAAAGATGTGAAAATAATCGTAATTCTTATTAGCTCGCAGAGCACACCAGAAAGGTAACTGTAACGAGGTCTATAACGGTATATCAGGAGACAAGGCGAATTTAAGCGATCATGCTTACTGAATACGGTAGCTGAAGGCGAACGTTAATTAAGAGCATCGACTAAGGTGATCGAGACTCGATCCCAACCTGTCTACAAGACGTGTTAATTGGAAACCAGACAATTTAGCCCAATTAAATGAGTCTACTTTCGACCGATTAACATGATATGATAAGACATAGTTATAATTAAGTACTTAAAAGAATGAACCATCTTTATTTATACATTAATTAGAACAACCGTTATATTTTATTTCCTTCTGAATGGAAGGGAATAAAAACACATTAAACAATTAATGAGCACATTAATACGAATAATATTTACTAATAGAAGATTAAAATAGATCGCTGTATGACTGTGCAAGGTACACAAATATCAAAACTAACATGTTAAAAGTAATCACTTCGCCATAGAACATGGTAGTTCTAGTCTTAGTTATTATAAAATGATCTTATCTATAGGCGTATTTAACATGCCTCTTTAGTATTAACCTCCGGTGAAATAAAAAAGGATGCGATTCCGCTTTCTCCTAAATCGACACATAAGCGACCTACTAATTTAAATTTCTCTGCCTGTAAGTATTGACAGTGATATGTTTCTAAACAATGATGTTTGACTGCATGACCTGGAAATCCAGAAAACTGAGTGCTATTATTACACGTCTGAGCCATGTCAAATTTATAGACATTTAAAACTTTTAACATGCAACAATTCATTGAGCTTTAATGAGTACTTCACTAATAAATACGTCTACTGAATAACAGCCTAATTGTAAGAATATAAGAAAATAAACACGCACTGCGCACAACAGTGCGTGTTGCCAGTGATGACCTACGGATCTTGGTCGCTGACTGGCGGGCTTCATAAGAAGGCTCAGAGTCACTCAGCGGGCGATGGAAAGAGCAATGCTTGGTATCTTTGCGTGATCGAATCAGAAATGAGGAGATCCGCAGAAGAACCAAAGTAACCGACATAGCTCAGCGAGTCGCAGAACTGAAGTGGCAATGGGCGGGGCACGTAGTTCGAACAGCTGATGGACGTTGGGGGCCCAAGGTGGTAGATTGGCGACCCCGCACCGGAAAGCGCAGCGTTAGTCGACCCCCAACCAGGTGGACTAACGACATCAAACGTGTCGCAGGGAACCGCTGGCAACAGGCGGCTCGGGATCGTTGTGTTTGGAAGTCCCTAAAAAAGGCCTATGTCCAACAGTGGACGTCTACAGGCTGGTAATGATGATGATGATGAAGAAAATAAATATGTACAGGTGAATGAGCCAGACAACGTGAGCAACAATTTTTTAATACTTAAAGACACATCAACGTAACAAAAATAATCTTCAACGCTAATATTATAAAAATGCGTAATGACGCAGCACACGAAATACGTTCAGAGATTAGTCGCGTGTATGGCGAGTATAGCTGTAGAGACGGGTGTCCCAGCAGACGTTTGACCGGGTGACTCACTCCATCAGTCAGTGGCCAGTGGCATGCGGCTGCCGCATATAAATATAACTGCAACTGGCATTTAGACGTTCTCGATCTACAATTCCGAAACGCATTCTGCGAGTTTTATGTCGTGTATAATACACGGCCTGATTTGATATCTATTTAAATCTTGATCCGATATGCGCGATATGGAACGGCTGCCTAACAATACAATAACATTAGCTCACAATTTAAAGACACGCTTGTAATTTGGACCGTTATGTGTTAAAGTTTTTGATCTCGTGACATTCAGATTTAGTAGATCGATATCTCTTATTTTTGTTTAATCTACACCAGTGATTCTCAACCTTTTTTTTGTTGCGGCACACATTTAATGATTTCAAAATTTGGCGGCACACAAAGAAAAAGATAAAAATTATTTACTTACTACAACACACTGCATAAATAAATTATGACAAAAATTTTAAATACACCAAGACCCCGCTTTGCGTCGCTAATGCGATCCTGAAAAATGCGACGCAAAGTGAATCACAAATTTGGTAAGCATTTTTGTGGATTTAAATATATATTCATGTTAATAATATTTTTCTTTTTAAATAATATAATTTAATAATATTAACATTATTATATATTTGCAAAATTTGGCGGCACACTTTTGAAATTTGGCGGCACACAAAAGTGCCGCGGCAGTGGTTGAGAATCACTAATCTACACTGTCATACAAGATTTTTGTAATTAATTCGTCATTAAAGTCTAATCCTACTACAACATTAAATGCTGCTTTTATTTAATATGTAAAATGTAAATGAAGAAAAGTTTAAAGTTATCAATATTAAGATAGTGTACGAATATATAATAAGTGATCAGCTACTCAATCATAATTAAAACCATTAACTTGATACATGATCTCCTCATCATTATAATATTAAACGTTTACCAGCTTAAAGCTTATAGCTTCAGGCAGAGAGTGGGTTGAAAAAATTATTCAAAGATAATGTAATCACAGAATGACGAGTCAGGCGATGTTGATTGATTGTTATATAATTACAGTAATCGGAATACTAAATACGTTTATTGAAAGGCGAGTTTGGTTTTGTTTGGATTATAGGAATTATCATCTGATGTCACATTAAAATTTTACTTGTTATAATAATAATCTTTTATCTCGGTTCATAAATAATATTTGAAGAGATTTAATTTGTTCTGACATGTTTATGTATATGAATAATAATTTTATATTTAACATAATAATGGGTACGTAAGACTAGACATATTTTTGTCTTGCAGAATTATCCATGCAGGCTATTTAACCAGCTACTAGGGTATGTATTCATCAACTCATATGTTGATGACTATTAACACTTAATCAATACTATTTTATTCTATGTGAAGAACGCTACCTATTTGAATAATTTAAATGATAATCTTTTTTTTTATTGACAACAAGTTGACCCTTGACTGCTATCACACCTGATGTTAACTGATGATGCAGTCTAAGATGGAAGCGGGCTAACTTGTTAGGAGTGGGACGAAAATCCACACCCCTTTCGGTTTTTACACGACATCGTACCGGAACGCTAAATTGCTTGGCGACGTCTTCGTCGGTAGGGTGGTAACTAGCCGGCGAAAGCCTCCCACAAGCCAGACCAAGACAAATTAAGAAAAATCTCAATCTGCCCCGCCGGGAATCGAATCTAGGACCTCCGTCTTATAAATCCACCGCGCATACCACTGCGCCACGGAGGTCGTCAAATCTTTTGAGTTTATCATGATTTATAATCTTAAGTTCATTAAACTTTAATAAAATTCAATCGTATTTTATTACCATAAAACATCACAAAGCTTTAAAAAATTATGACATAAAAGTGTTATTTCTTTATATTCAATGACAACCGCAACTGTTACTTAATCGGTGGCGACATTAGTCAAATCATCTTACTCAATATATCTTAATTGTTATGTTAATACATTGAGTGTTTCCAAAACGACATCCGAATGCCACCACGATAAATCAATTTCACTCAACAGCTTTCGCCAACTTATTGTTTATACTTTCTATTGCATAGACAATATTATTTATTACCGAATAGACACTTTTCACGGATTATTTAATAATTATGTTAGGCCATTTATCATTGTTTGTATCGGTCTTCATTAATTTTGCAAATTCTATAATTATTATTTTATTTAACATAATAATATAATAAGGAATCTTTCTAACCAAATTTGCGTTATTTACTCTAAGTAATACGAAACGTCAATGTCAGTATGTGATTGACTATTTTGACAATGACATACACTGTCAAAATAGACAAGCCAAGATAGCGGGAACTGCGTCATAAACGTAAAACTTGTGAGATTTATGGTTTTTTTTACCAATTCTGAGTTCACTAAATATATTATTATTTTTATAATTTCTTTAACTAGGCAATTAAATTAACAAATTATACCATCATAGCTTTAAATTAAGGGTGTGACAGGCATTTAGGTCTAGTGTCTATTAACTAAGACTCTAAGGTCATAGAAATATATTGATAAATAAACAGGCTTCAATAATTGCTAGGTACCTACTTAATTTAAAATAAAAATATGATTTAAAAAATGTTTAACTGTGTTTATTTAACATAAATTGCAGTAAGTGTTATTTATAAAACTAACACCAACAGCGAGCGGAAGATTAATCAATGCTATTATCTTTTTATTGCAAATATCGGTATCAGTGCGATGCCAAAAGAATTGACCTAAATTTTATGTTATTGATACTTCATTCAGGTTATCGTGGCGATATCTGATATGCTCTTTAAATCCATTTTTGGAAGGTTTATGGTCACCGATGTTTGTTTGTACTTTTTACGTTTATGTGTTGTTAATAAGGTTAGTAAAACGTGACATGGTGTCACAGTGTACACTATCATATCTCTCTATCATATTCATATCTCCTGTTAATCCGTCGTAAATTCATTTTTTCATGCCTGCTTTCTCTTCCTAACTGTAAAGTGTAATTGCAACAGAGATTTAAATGGTTAACTTCATACGTATGGAAACTTGTCCATATTAACATCATTCAACCTTTGTTGCTTCAACTTTATTACACTTTTGTACAGTAGTACACATAACATAATATTAATCAATATACAGGAGCTATAAATATTTCACTAATAAATTTTAGAAGATAATAATTTATGTTGAGACTGTGATTAAATCATAATAATTGACAATAAAATTTTATGATGAAAACTTGTTGCCGCCGCATTTCAATTTAGACGAATATAAAAGCGCATTGTGCTACTAAGATTAGTAGCTGTACTATGAATTGAAATCGATAATATTTTTATATTACACGTCTGTGGGGCAAGTGCGAGTTTTCACTGAGCGACAACGTAAACAAGTACTCACTCGTAACGTCAAATTATATAGAAAAAAAAGCGTTTACTCTCACTATAACTAGATGGCGCTACTCCAATTCCATATAAAATTTGCGTTTACTGTTTTCGATATCGACACGGTAAAATCTCACACTAGCCACACTGAACGCAAATAAGCAATTCTAAATAATCGAAACTAACTAATAAAGTTGATCATAAATTTTTAAATTATATTCCATACAGATATACTAACATATCATGTATTCTTGCAGTGATATACGTTTGACAAGACCAGATTAAGTTGACATAAATTAATTTATTGCTGGATTAAACATTTAAGAAGGTAACGTAGAAAGTTTGAAGTTACCTATTCTGGGTATTGGTCACGAGTACCGATTTCCATAACCAACAAATTATTTTAACATAAATTCAACAGGTTTACACGCTCTATTAAGTGTTGATGGATTTCGATGTCATATTATTATTAAAGCGCTCACTTTTTAAATGTAAATATCACTCTACTGAACTACTTTTAATTACAAAACGCTTTATTTGTTCACAAGGAAGGCTATTTTTTTAAGTTGTAGTAATAATTGACAGATCGAGGAGATAGCCATCTTGATGAGAGCAATAGCATTACAAGGAACACATCATGATGGTACTTCCCCGGTCGAACTCTGACACAAAAAATTTTAACAAAAAATAGAAACGACTCAAAACGCACTAAAAAGTAAAAAATAACTTTGTTATTTAGTTGCTTTAATTTACTTAAGCATGTCTATGAAGTCGGTGCCAGCAAGTTATTTTTTACTTTTTAGTGCGTTTTGAGTCGGTTCTATTTTTTGTCAAAAATTTTTATTTCTTACTTTTTAGTGATTTATCGCCACGTTACATACTCGTACTATACTGTCATAGTATTATATGGTACTAGTAGCCAAAAAGCTACCGATACCGAGACAAAAACCGAAATCGCTGTAAGCGTGCCTCCAAAATTTGAAGAGTTCCTTCAATTTCCCCAGGGTATCATCATCAGATCCTAACATGATGACAATAAGACCACCTTGGAAGTATGCCCTTTCTAATAAAAAAAGAATTATCAACATCGGACAACTCTGTAAAAAGTTATGCGTGGTCATACATAAAAAAAAAGTATACGTGTCGAATTGGGAAAAAAGCTCCCTTTTTTTTTCGTCGGTTAAAAAGGTGAACCACTAAGTCTTCTGATATAACTAATAGGTATGATCCACAGCTAAAATCTGAGTAAGATGCGTCAACAAGCTATGTCTGCATATTAAAATAAACGCATCGCCCCCTCAATACGTTGTCCGTACAAGAATAAAGTATTTCAGTGATGGAATTAGCGTGACTACAGGTCCCGCATTCCTTTCTATTTTATGACCCTGACTAATGTATCTAACCTACCCTTGTGACACTTTGCGATTACACGTGAAAGGTGCCAATTTGTTCTAAAATAAAGGACTTTTCATTCCGGTTAGTGAGTATTTATATATTTGCTTGAATTATTTTTAGCTCTTTATTATTTTTAATAATATTGCAGTATTTTTTATTCTATATTTTTTTAATAATACATTTTCACGTTTTATTATTATTAAGTAATTTAAATATATTTTGTAACAATAATTAATTTATCTGTCTAATGAATTAAGTCAATATGTCCTTCTATTGATTAAATGGAAGGACCATATTTTCTTTTATTAAGATCGATTAAAATGATTAAATCATTAATAGTAATTGGGATTAATAACAAGTTTACCACCTTAATAAATAATAATTCAATCAGTCCTCACAACCTAATAATCTTTAATACCTTTTACTGTATTAACGTCACATCTTTTATCATTAAAGAGCAAAACGAAGATCTGAAGAAAAAGAGGAAATCTTAACAACAAGTAACCCCTTAAGTGCATTGACTAATTTTATTTATTAGGTACTTTCTAAGATGATTGACTATTTCCTTAACATGGTCTTCATAAAACCGGAAGTCTAATTAACCATAAATAATTTAATTTACATGTATAGTAATAAGAACGCTATTTATTAACTTTTAATTAGAATAAGTATGCAAGTATTTGAAATGAACAAACACTGACGATTAATCTATTAATTTAGTTTTACTTGACCAATCAGCAATTTTTTTTTTCGACTACAAGTTGGCCCTTGACTACTATCACACCTGATGTTAAGTGATGATGCAGTTTAAGATGGAAGCGGGCTAACTTGTTAGGAGTGGGACGAAAATCCACACCCCTTTCGGTTTCTACACGACATCGTACCGGAACGCTAAAATCGCTTAGCGATACGTCTTTGTCGGTAGGGTAGTAACTAGCCACGGCGAAAGCCTCCCACCAGCCAGACCAAGACAAATTAAGAAAAATCTCAATCTGCCCCGCCAGGAATCGAACCCAGGACGTCCGTCTTATAAATCCACCGCGCATTCCACTGCGCCACGGAGGTCGTCAAAATCTATATCTTATAAGTAGAACTTTGAAAAATCTGCATTTAGAACTACATACAATGAATACTTGCCACGATTTATAAACTAGTGCCTTCTAATTATTGTTGTTTATATCTAGGTACTTATCTAAGTGTCAACAATGAATAAATTCAAGGTTTAGTATAACGTTGTTAAATGAAGTTTACAAAACAATAAACAAGACCACAGAAAAAACAATTTAAGGCTTTTTAAGGTGACTTCACATGACAGTGGGATTGTAGGTGCATTGTCTAAATAATAATATGTACCTATACGCTGCAGTTTGCTTTGCACTTTGTTTTACCAAACACTATCTTGTTTGCTGCACCATTCCATGGAATCGGCCACCAGCCCTATTGACACATTACACAGTGCCTGTTATCAAAGTCTGCGACGCGACGCCAACGGCTGGCTGATAAGGAACAAGTATGTACCTAGGTACCATGAGTGCATTTCAGAGAGTTGAGAAAACAAAGCTTTTCAATCATTGTTTGATTATGATAAACATGCTAAAGTACTATAGTAGCTGTAGTTATTAGCATCATCCTAATATAATAACAAATAATAACAAAAAAATATCGGAATGAAATTGAAAAAAAAATATACTCCTTTTTCTTTCTTCGAATCCTGAAATTGTTTACCTGTTAAATGAAATGCTGGTTACAACGCTCTACTGTAACTCTACACAACGCAATAAAAATGACAAAATACTTATAGTAAAATGCTTACATACTTAAAGCTCAAAGTGTATGAAACTAAACAATAATGCAATCGAAGAATCATACAATCCTGATATTGTTTAAGTATTAGTATATAAGAAGCCGGTGTCGACGCTCTTCTATAAATGCATTAAGTAGATAACTTCTACTTAAGGTTCAAGGTTGCATACAAATCTAAACAATTATACAACGTTTCTCAAATACATAAAGCTTAAAGCGTAGCGGTATACTTAAAAAGATATCAGAAGATCAATACTGTTACCTTTACCTCCGATGAGATCAAAGAATTTAATTACCAGTCTGAACGGGCAATAATTACGGTGTAGTAAAAAAACATATGTTGTGATCCCAAAATAAATCGAGGAACTTTTTTCAAGCCATTAGAGGTAATTGATTTCGGCATCCTGGCCAGGGTCAAACAAAAAATAGCTTAAGGCGAGATCCAGTCACGCGTCATTAAAGCTTTATTAGCCGTCAGATCAAATTTATTTATGTATCAACAAAAAGGAATGTCATCAGGAAATCTCGGCGATGCAATCGAAATTAGGCAGCTGTTCTCATCAATTTACTCTGTGGTACTCACCCGATTTGCCGGTGCGTGCACTGCCCAGGACCACGACTCTTATTCGATTAACTGTCATCTTCATTACTCTTTAGTCTTTAATCACAGCACTGTAAAAAATGGCTATATGTCATTTACGAGCTTGATGAATTGATTTTATAGTTTCTGGACGGATTGTATACGATCGCGTTGCATGAATTGCGAATCAGCTGTTAAAGATGGCGGACGCACGCGCGCACGACGCACCTGCTAGCGATCGACTGCAGCCGGCAGCGAAAGAACGAATTGGCGCTTAGCGCAGTCGCAACGCTATGATCACTCATAGAGTGGAAAATGTAGTTACTCTAAGTATGATTTATCTGTTATTGCTGATGTGTGACTTATCTCTGTGAGACAATCTTCCAAATGTACGTAAACATTCCCACCAGCAAATATCATACTTTTAATTTGAAAATGTCACTTCATTACTATTTGAGATTTAAGTTAACAATATTTCATTAATTCGTAATACACCTAAGCTGATACTACTACTAGTTTGAGATACACGTATGTCGAAGACTATGTCAATTCAATTATGTATATGTATGAGATAACATCATATTTCAGCATCAAAAAGATAAGAAAATCTCTGCATCGTGACTGACAGCATTTATAAAACATAATGAAAAAAAATCGGCTCCACAAAAAGTTTATTAGACTATACCTAACTGCTTTTGTAAAACATTAATCTTTATAAAAACTCAATTAAAAGTACAAATAGTAATTGTGACAAGTTTGTCAGCGGACATTACGGTTATATGGGTAGGGTAGACTGGGTACGGATGAAACAGATTAGAGTTTTTCGCACATTACATTATAATTATTTAAGCGACCGTTATGGTAAATATTTTAAATAAAAGATCACTTATCTGTCTACCAATAGGCAATGTTATTTAAGATTATTATATAGTATTTTATTGTGTAACGCCAGTTTAAAAAAAATCTATAGTTTGTTTTAATCGTCCACAGGCCAGGGTCGGTTTAAACAATACCTGGGGTAAATTGAAACACATGTAAATAATACAAGATAAAATCAATAAACATGATTTATTTATCATTTAATAACACAGAAATGTAATAACACACTTGAAAATCACAAATAGTTTGTATTCATAATCCAGTCTCGCGATTTTTATAATCTAATATTTTTTTTCACTCATTTATTTATTTACAATTATTTTTTAAATTTTTAACAATGCTTATAAAATAATAAAAAAAACACTATTAAAAATTTACAAAAAAATCCATTCCGCCTGTTGCGGGGCCCGGAGGTCCAAGCAACCGGTGGTCAGGGCTCCAGAGTGAGGAACCTCCTCACAAGTCACAATACGCGCCGTTTCAAGAATTACTGCCTTCTGTACCCGACCCTTGATCCAACAATTAAGCGAAAGCTTTTTAAGATGTTCGTCAAAGCTTTTCGCTATAAGACCGTTGACTGAAACGACTATAGGAACAATCATTGTTGAATCAACATTCCACATGACGGTAATCTCATGACCAAGGTCTAAGTATTTTGATACTTTTTTCTTTTCAGCTTTCATCAGATTATCGTCATGTGGAACAGTAATATCAACAATCATTGCACGGCGCGTTAATCGATTAATTATCACTATATCAGGTCTATTGGCTACAATATACCTATATCAGTGATAATTAAAGCACCTACATTATTTTTATTAAAGCTAGTCGCTCTAGTAAGACTTGTAGCCTGAGCTGCATGTACTGAGAGTTCAGTATTTCTCCTCATAAACATGCGAAACCATTCTTCGCCAGCCATTTCCGTGACATCCCAAGACCTAGGTCGAGATAAGTTGTACTTGATGGTTAGTTCATATGCCAATTTTCTAACATCTTTTTTTGTGAGGCCAAAATATATGTCTGCACATCTTATTAAATATTTAGATAGCTCTTGCTCTTGCTTTTGGTTAAAAACTCGATTATGAGCCTTATATCCCATTTCTAGATTCTCATCGCCAACAGTAGCATCTCGTTTACGTACATACCTCAACAAGGAACAGTGGTTCAGATTATTCCTTTGGGCAATGAAGATCCAGATTTAACATCTTCATATGCTTGTTTATATGACAATAAATCAGCCTGACCTCTCGTAGTCTTTCTTACGCGTACCCTAGGCATCTAAGAAACAAAAAATAAAATAAATATACTGTTTCAATTGTACCCACAAAAAATGTTTCAATTGTCCCCTACCTCCTTTTAAATATAAAACTGTTCATGGTAAGAATGATAATAATATTATTAAAAATTAATTCATACATTTATATTCGTCAAACTTCGATGGAAATGGTATTAAATCTTTCAATACGATATCTTGTATGAAACTATAATAATTGCAAAAATAATCTAATAAAAAATACTTACTTTCTCGCCAAAGAACACAAGGGGGTCTTCTATATAAAACCACTGTGCGCGCGAGGTGACGCAATACTAAAATTCGTGTTTCAACTTGTTAGACGCTTCGTTCTTCCCTTGTACCCCACCCCTCATCACGCACGATTGTCGAGATATTCACTCTGTTTCTACCGTACCCCGTTTCAACCGTACTCAGTCTACCCTACAAGTGAACTTAATCCAACGAGAAACGGTGCCAATGTTTAATAAGATGGTACCCGCTATGTGTCGATAAATGGGTCTCTCATTATAATCACAACATGATATTCAATTATTTAAATTACAAAATGATAACATTAGATCCGTCAAAATTAAAAAAAAATTGTGCAAAGTTTTCTAGAACGTTTCAATCCACATAATCACAATGTTGTGCCTTAAATAAAGTATAGACGACTATGGATCATCGTTCTACGTCTACTAAAGACTTTCTTGAGAATTGTTAAACACTATTGTACATAAATATCATTTATTTCCCATAATTTATCGATAAAGGTGCGATGTCATTGAGTATTTTTCTTTTTAAATTTGCAGCATATTTATATGAATAGGCAAAGGCCTGTTACTGTTTGGTAATTTGCAACAAAAAGTATTTTGCCATTTTTCAAGCTTCTTTGTATTTACTGATTCAGACCAAAACCTCTTGCTAGAAAAGCCATAACAAAATCAACAGGTTTCTCAGAAAGGCAACTTTATACAATTTTGATGAGATGGTTGCAAAATGATAAGAATTTTAACAAGCACATTAATAACTTTTTCGATGGCCTGTCTTTCTAAAAACCTAAAAAGGAAATATTCAAAAACTGGCGTAACATTGTGATCCACAAAAACACGGAAATCTGAAATAAACTACACATCTATGATTTTTAAAATATTAAAACAGCAAGATCAATTTTTGCGGTTTTCATATTTTAAAAATCATACAGTATCTATTTATATATAGAATAGTTTTTGAGTTACGCAAGAATTTGTAGGGACATAAATTATTCTTTCTTAAATTAATGAAAAAAATTAACCCTAAATTAAACATAATCAACTTGTTCTACGATATATTTTACTTTGTTATTTGTAAGAGACAACCCAAGACGATTTAATGTTTGTGCAGTGAGGTTTTTGCGGCATAGTAATAAAAATAAACGTCAATAGTATGCGGGCAGGCGACACCAGCTGTGGAAGCGTACTCGTAAGTCTTCTCTGCGGTTTCAAGCCCTGTTCGTGCCTTAATCGGATCATCGATGCGACATACAGTAATGCCTTTGTTTTGGACTAAATGTTTTTATTTCTCTATGTACAACCACTTTTAGTGCAAGCTAAGCCGTAAGTCTCTTTAACATTTGTATCTGAAAGCGATTGTAACAAGACTACACACTATCACACTAAGCTCTCCAAATCCGCTTGGTAGAAGTTTGCTAGGTTAAGGTACAGTATCTTCTCTGCTATTCACGGGGTGCCTCATATTATTAATTTATAATTAAAAAAATTGGTTGTCTGTAAAGTCGGTTTACTGACGATAGTTGAACGTGACAACGTCTGAAGAAAATACTGATGGAATGGTAGCATTTAATTGGTTATTAAAATTTTTAATTTAAGTATATTTTTATAAATATTAATTTAAATTAATAAAATAATTGATTTTGATTTTATAAATTTATAATAAATGTATTAATTTATAAATATATTAATTTTTAATTTAAAATTAATATATTTAATAATTATATTTAATAGACGCATGTCGAACGCTGCCGAACGCAAAGGCCGATTGTGCTTCTTTGTCACTCGTTCCGCGCTCTCGCTTGCACTTCAAGCCTTACATGGAACGCCTCAAAGCGAGGTAACGACTCATGACGTCATGTTTTTTCGTGCGTGCAGCCGGCTCTATCGAATTACAAGACGTAGTCACGTCAATATAATTGCAACACTAACTAATTTCAACACGAAGTATCTTAGAGAAAGAAAAGCTCAAACTTTTAAAGCATGACCCAAGTCCTCGTGATCTGAAGCGAGTAGTTAGGCTATATGACCACTGAACTAATGAAGCAATTGTGTCACTGAACATCAATCGTCCGCCAATGATTTGAATAAACAACCAATAATCTGACGCTGCGCATAATTGCAAAGAGGCAAGAGGCTGATAGTGATGAGAATTTAAATCAATCACCTAACAATGTATCCGATGCATTACAGATATGAATCCCAAATAGATTACGTCCTTAATAAAATTAGGAACGGAATGTCGGTTTATTCGCCATGCTCCATCAAAATGGTCGTTATCTGCAGATGAGATCGCGATCGAACTACACTATAAAGGAAACAAAATTGGTTGTGCTCCCAGTTTATAAATAAACACACGATTTTTCATCGGTGGTACGTAACGCAGGTAATATGATTGGGCTCATCCGTTCAACGTGACAGACAGGCGACGCGGCTAGTGTTACAACACCGGGGAATTTATTCGGTAGCCCGAACGATCCGTGTACATAAATAATATCTGGGCGACCGTGTTTTTTTTTTTTGCAAAAGCTGTATACGAATTTATCTATTATGAACTTTTGCAGTACGTGTAACCTTATACGATTATGTACAATGTCTTAGGTACATAGCTCATAGCATCAAGCTGTCAACCAGGAGTTAGGCAAAGAGAATAAATACATGCCTACAAAAAAAAAACTTCCTACGGAAATATGTGGACAAGAATTAGCTTAAATCTTCAAGGAGTCAACCCTTCTTGCTTATGATGAAAAAAAACGGAGGAGGTTCTCAATTCGACACGTACATTTTTTTTGTATGACCACGCCGCATAACTTTTTACAAAGTTGTCCGATTTAGAGAATTCCTTTTTTATTAGGGCACACTTCCAAGATAGTCCCATAGTCATCATGTTAGGATCTGATGATGATATCCTGGGAAAATTGAAGGAACTCTTCAAATTTTATAGGCACACTTGCAGCGATTTCGGTTTTTGTGTAAGTATCAGTAGCTTTTTGGCTACAAGTGCTGTATAATACTATCAGAGTATAGTACGACTACGTTACGTGTCGATAAATCACTAAAAAGTAAGAAATAAAAATTTTTAACAAAAAATAGAACCGACTCAAAACGCGCAGTTTTTTAACTTTTTAGTGCGTTTGGAGTCGGTTATATTTTTTGTAAAAAAAAATTATTTACATATAAAATAATTATTTTAAACACAGAAGTGTGTTAACAAGATCGAAATGTATCGGTACTTTTCGCGATGTTATACCATAAACCTGACACATGTGATATTGTTTAACTAAAATGGACGCATCAAAGCGCTGGAAAACTTAAGGTCATCGAAAAAGACAGAATTACTCGTATTTTTTATAAATGTTAAGAAACTAATAAATCCTCTCATAAAATCTGATTTACGATATCAGTAATAGATCATATCTTGCAGCATTATTAAGTCTTAATATGATCGGACGTGAGCATAGAAAAACTGAATCAAAGAAACTTGAAATATAATTATGTATTATGTTATTCTATACGAAGTTGCGAGCGTCTAGTGCCAATTAAAAATTGACTCACATCCATAAAGTTGACGGAATATAACTATAAAGTTGATGCAATATAACCAAGTATAAAGTTTATGGAATCGTGCATGAACTTTGTTTCTCATAAACTATGGAAGGCTTGAGGTTATCAGAAATTACGGAATTATTCGTAATGCCTATGAATGATAAGAAATGGATAATTCCTCTCATAAGGTCTAAAGTACGTTATTTGTTTGTATACAAAGAATTACTATTGATTAATAATTACTATGCATGAATTACTCACATGATGTTTACTACGTAGTAATTGATTTTAATTAAATTTTAGATAACATCAAGTTTATAAACCTCATAATGATTACCGCATTTGATATCGTTACAAAGGATGCCGCATTAAGTCAGATATACCTACAAAATGTTATAAAGGATGCCGCATTAGGTCAGATATACCTACAAAATGTTATAAAGGATGCCGCATTAAGTCAGATATACTTACCTACAAAATGTTATAAAGGATGCCGCATTAAGTCAGATATACCTACAAAATGTTATAAAGGATGCCGTATTAAGTCAGATATACCTACAAAATGTTATAAAGGATGCCGCATTAAGTCAGATATACCTACAAAATGTTATAAAGGATACCGCATTAAGTCAGATATACCAACAAAATGTTATAGTCCTGGGTTCCAATCCTAGGTTGCGTTTTCTTTCTTCTAAGAAATTTTCATTAAAGGATATGGCCGGATTCTGCCCCCAAATTGAATAGAATTTGCAAAATTTACTAATATGTTAAAAAAATAAAAAAATAAAGCAATAGTTAAGGCAAAAATTATATTTCTCTATAACATTCTAGAAATACGTTTTTTTTTTGTTTATTTTGGATATTTCTTTGACTCGCATTAGCTTATGAGTTTGGATACACATATAATACATATTCTATCTGTATTTAGGACTTCAGTTTGTACTTAAATATAAAAAATACGACTAACAAAACACTATAAACTAAATTAAATATTATAAACATATAATAATAAAATAAAGATTTACGCTTTTTTATTGTATAAATATGTTACGATTGTTGATGCGGCTGCGCGCAACCACGCGACATGCAAAAGAGTGTACAAGTTTTCGATCGTATTTTGACAGATTTGAAATGTTTTTTTTTTATATGGAACAGTCATATGTTATGTAATAATAATGACCGGGATGAATTAATTCGCTTTGATAAACTAGAATAAATGTTTAGTACCAACTCAGATCGAGTTGGTACTAAACATTTATTCTTATCCTTTTATACCAATGATCTTAACCCATATAGCCTAACTATTACTAGTGAGGTATTATTTGCTACTAACTATATGACACTGGTGAACGACAATAAAATCATTGCTATTTAAAATAATTAGGCGCCTTTTTGTAACATGTTATTGAAGAGTCTCGAAAGTTCTTTGATCACAAAACTTGAATAGCGGTATTCTAATACTCGTAAGCTATAAAATAAGGTACTATATATCACTGCAAATAAATTTCTTTTTCGGGGCACAGCTCCATACTAATTCCGGCCATGTCCTTTTAAGCTCGGAGTCCGGTAGTTTGTAGTGTTATGTGGAATGTTATACCTCCGTGCCCCGAAGAGTGTATTAAGCAGTACGTCCGGGTCAATATCATCGAATCTGATAGTGATAAGTCTACGCTCAATATCCCCTATTGCTGTAGTGGACCGTTAATAAGCTGATGATAATCATTGTTATCATTATATATATATAATATCATCATCTATACATCAGCTGTCTATTTTAACCAATGACTGCCACGTTGGTCTTGTGGTTAACTTATCTGGCTTCGATCGTCAGGTCCTGGCTTCGAATCCTGGGTCGGGTCACGGAATAATTCTGAGTTTTTCATTCTTTTATGAATTTTTCAGTACATTCCAAGCCCGGAGTCGGGAAGTTAGCGGTGTTACACCCCCGTGCCTCGGAGAGCACGTTAAGTCGTCGGTCCCGGTCATTGTCATTAACATCGGATAGTGATCGTTAATAAAAGAAACATTATCACCCTAAGCCCGCCAACCCGCATTGGAGCAGCGTGGTGGGTGTACGCTCCATATCCCCTCTCCTATAAGGAGGGAAGCCTGGCCCTGTAGTGGGCCGTTAATAGGCTGATAATGATGATGATACACAGAGCGCGCAACATTGACAATAATAATTTACTTCAATATAAGATACCCCTAACTTTTACGGTAAATTACTCCACGATGGGTCTCGAATTCGCAGAAAGCTTTGTCGGTTATCTGACGGTTATTAGGAACAAAGCCTTTTATTTCCTTAATTGCTTACAAACATCAAATTAAGGCCGAGAAAAGTGCAATTCTTAAAGTGGTCCTCGCTGAGGCTGGCCTAATTTTACTTTCGAATTCTTTGTCGACGGGTCATTGTGAATGCATTTATCTCCATCAGTCAATCACGAGCCGAATCTACATAAAATATAAATTAAAAAGACACGCTGTCTGCGGGTAAAGTCATTTCAGAACTTTTTATTGAAATCAACTTTTCCTTTTTTAATTCGTTTTGATATCAGTTTATTGCTTTTTTAACCGACTGACGTTAAGTAAAAAAGAGAGTTGTTTGTTTTAAAAATTTTTGCATGTTCTTTATTTAAAAAACCCTTGTTTTATAACCATATATCATTATTACACGTTTTCCAATTAGTTTATGTCTAATCTGGTAATTGACCAATTACCACATTATAATCATCAAAGAAGTACTTACCGCCAAACAATTTAACTTTCTGGCACGAAACTTCTACCACTTCCGAATTAGCACACTGTCATTTTACACTACATGATCACCTAATCATTACATTCAGTCAAGCTGATAGATAATAACATTGGTTGTAGACTGCAGAAGTAGGTAAAGTGCGTTGTCTAGTTATTTAACCAGTGCCGGTAAAACTACCAACAAAAGACGTTCGAGTATGTAAAACTGGGTAAAGAATATCAACGTCATCGCTATAAAAGATTTCCGTATAAAAGGAATGATTCGCTGGAGGCGTTGTACGATGCTAACTTCAGCATGACAGCCAGTAGTCAACAGTCATTAATCTATCAAGAATGACTGACGGTACCTACTTTATGTAAAAAAGTGTTGAAGAATGTATGTTAATAGCGGGATTTCAATAAAGAATTTTAATAATTTGAATATCGAGGTATATAACCACTTTGTAATCTTGTAATATCTTTTGTTATTGCGACTATATTCAGTTGGAATTCAATTTCGTTTTGCTTATATTTTACATGTTTATAATGACAGATATGCCTTTGATTAAAATACATAATTTAAATATCTATCTTTTTTAATGTACAAAGCACTGGCATATTTGCTGTAGGCTCAATGAGGCCACAGCAAAACGGAAAGAAGTAGACGTTTGGAGTTTTGATCAGACACAAAAGTTGTGCTAGAATTGAACCCGTGTCATAGATTAAAGACTAATAGATGGAGTCATAACGCGGCTGTAGGTTCAAGAGCGTGACAGACTTATTTCATTTGGCCTTTATTAGAAAGTGATACAAGATTATTTTTTGTCCCTTTCAGCGTGTTCGTTTTTATTGTTTGTCAAGATTGGAGTTTGTGACAGACAAGGGGCATATCTGAGCAATTATTAGCTTTTTATTAAATTTGCTGATACATAATATAACTTTGCGGTTACTATATTAATTTAAACGTTATCGTGCTATGGTGGGTTGTAGTATTTTCGGCTGCAACAGTCGCAGCGAACAGAAAATCGAAGGAATTACGTTTCATACGTAAGTAGGCATAAACTTCATTGATTGATGATTTAAAGCTTAGATATGTTATTTTTTAGCATTTCATGTATTATGCGTTTACTAAACTATCTTATATAAAGTAATATTTCGTATTTTACGATATTTTAAAACATAACGTTTTATGATGTACTTTAAATGTTGACATGTCATGTCAATAAGGCTGATTTGCTGTCTCACGAGTGGACACGCTATGGGCTCTATCTAGTAGTCTTTAATCTATGACCCGTGTGCTAGAAGAACATAGAGAGACAAGATGACTCTACCGAGCCTCCTGTAAGACTGGAACCTTGGATAACCACACACGCATTGATAAAGCCTTGGTGTGAATTGAATCTACTGTAGTTATTGGGGATTACATCTTGAGTTTACACTTACAACTTGTAGTTAATAATATAAAAACTAAACAAGAATATAAAGATGTAACGGTTATCACAGTGAAACTTTAAACGAAAGTGTAAAAACCGTAGAAGAAAGTGAATCTACAAGTGTTTTAGTGTATCTTCTCAATAATAATTTATTAGCCGTCGCTAAAACTTTAACACCAATCAAATCTAATAAAAATAATATACGAGTATAACTCTATTCAGTTATATTGAGTGAAAGGCTTAATTAAAGAGCGTTAACAAGAAAACTGTTAATGTACAAACAAGATCTTGTACTACAGTCAATAGAGGTTATTATTTTAGACAATTTAACCTACTTAGATATTTTTTGCAAATGTAGTTTTGTACATACACGTTATTGATTTTGTTCCATCTCGATAGCTAATTTGTGATATTTTTTTGTAATTAAAATATCTTTGCTGAAAGTGCAAGTTGTTTTGTTATGTTCAAGTTGTTGAATAAAAAGTGCAAGTAGATTTTATTTGGACCAACTAAAACAGAGGCTATGGACGTATAAAAAATAGGATTTAGATAGTTATTAAGGTAATTCATAATTTTAATTTGTCCTATACTTATGATATATTCTTATATAGATACATTCTTATTATATGAAATCTTCGTGTGAACTTCACAGCAGCAATTAAAACTACATTAGCGATAAAACAATGAAAATTTTCTTATTTTGTCTTGAGTCCACTTACAGCCGCCATTTTGAAAATTTATATAGCCTATGTCACTACCACAATTTTGACAAATTCAACGACACCTCATATGTCAAAATTCGTTCAGCCGTTTAGGCAGTAGCGCGTGCCTAAGAAATGGACATACATACATACATACATACGCTCGAAAAACATAACCCTCCTTCTGACGCAGTCGGGTAAAAAATATAAGAAATAACACAAAAAATTATTAATGCAACGTCACAAAGATTACGATAAGATTGTTCCCATGACAAGTAATACCTCATTAAGGAGTAATGGAGGAATACATCAACATTCATACCCGAATATCGATCAAAATCATCATCATCATTATCAGCCTATTAACAGTCCACTTCTAGGCCAGGTCTTCCTACTTGTAGGAGAGGGGATACGAAGCGTAGACCCACCACGCTGTTCCATTGTAAGTTGGCGGGCTCAGAATGATAATGTTTAACTCATTGAGCATCACTATCAGCTGATGAAGATGAAAGTGACCGGCACCGACGCCTTAATGTGTAACATCATCAATTCTGACACAGTGATCGAGGCTACAAAAGGCACCACTAGACCAAATTACTTTAGCATTACCCCTAGTAGGCAGGAAAACATACACCTACGAAGGTTGATCTAAATAGCACTTACCCCAGAATACGTAAGGGTATACCTTCTACTAATTGAACAACTGAAATTCCTGTCTAGCTTGCCTTATATTGCTAACACGATTACCTTGTGGTGATTGGCTTAATTAGATTATCCTTGAGTTTGAAGAACTAAAACAATCAACCCACCTATTTAGTAAGTCAATAGCGAGCCCATAAAGGATGTATTTATCATTACAACGATTGTAATTAGTAAGCAGGTAAAACTAGCTACTTGTTTTGCTGACTTCTCTGCCGCTAGGAATTTTTTTATTCAATAATTTGTTAAGGAGCAGGCGCAGTCTAGTTACACTAATTAGGTGGATACATAAATAAAACATAGAAATAAGAGCAAATAAAAGAAAATTATTTTTATTTTGTAATTCGTTATAACCGTGCGTAGTCTGAGACATGTAGGTACTAATTTCCCCAACTTTTTTATCTGTAACGGAAAATATGAGCAAGTCTTGTTCAATTCGGAATAACGCCAAAAGTTTAAATAATTTGCGAAAATGAAAAGGGGGTTTAGTTTTCTACAAATATCTGAAATACTAATAAAGATTTTTGAAATTAAGAAAAAAGATTTAAATATGTTTATCATACAAATCATGTAACTCGGCATATGTTTACATGGATGTGTTTTTAATTAATACCAGAAGCTCTCCAATCCGCACCGGAGCAGCGATACGAAGATAGCCTGGCTATATAGTAGGATAATCAAACAGGCTGCCTACTAAGAACACCACGGTTGTTTACCGGATAAGTACAATAAATTATTTCATTGACGTATCACTTACTTTCTTATACCATTTATGTGTTATATAAGCGACGTAATAAGTTAGTTACGAGCGATAAAATGCGCTCTTTGTGCGGTGTGCGTCATTGAATACACACGCAAACGTTAGACGCTTATTCATGACGATAATGTATAATAAAACTTATAGAAATGTGTTTCATAATAACCATTACAATGTAGGTAAACGGAGTCCCACTCTTTGATATCCGTGATGTCTATAGAGGTGTGAAATGCGTCAAAACTGATAGTTGGGTGTAGCTTTCATTTATTCAATTACGTTTTATAAACGTGTAATGAGGAATTTTTGGTTATTCAATATTAATTGTTGAATAACCAAAAAATCAATTTGAATAGTATAGATTTCATGAGAAGCAATTAATTGTGACGTATAATATTAATTTTTATGTAAACACTTGAAATAACAGAACTGGTTTAGGCTTTCCTCCTTAGAGGAAAGGGAATTTTGTTGCTTTGACCTACCACGCTACTCTGGTTGGCAGGCTTCGAGTGATACCTAATGTTTGACCCTGTACCAATCAACGTCAATTTGCAGGGAACAACGGCTTAAAGCGCACTCCAATGCACGGCGGTGTAATAACACTGGTAACTTCCCAACACCGGTAAAAAGCTCAATATTTCGTACAACGATACAACACTCGTTCCTAAGACCTTCTAAGCTAAAGTCATATAAACTAATCACTAGACCAACAAGTAAGGTTATTAATTGTATACGTAGATAATTTAATTTAATAAAGTTAAAAGTAATAAGTAGGTTTTATTACGTACCGTTACGATGCAAGAAATGCAAAACATGTTTACGAGTACACCAATTCTTAAACGTACACATATTTTAATCAAAAGTCGTACGCAGCTTCGGTGAAAAGAATCTTTAATTATCTTTCGCGGATAAAAAGTAATGTGCACTTGTCACGAAACGCGGTTTGTAAGTGTAGGATACGAGTCCACTGCTAAAGTTCTACTCCTATTAAACCGAACTGTAAGTCCCCACAGATATGTTTCTGGCTTGCGAACTGTAAAAATATTGATCTCCCACTATGACAGTCCCGTTAGTCTAGTGGATAGCCTACAGGCTACAATCACGAGGTTATGTGTTTAAACCCTGGGTTAGATTGCGGAATAATTCTCAGTTTCTCTTTCTTTTATTCACTCTAACTCCACCAATCCACATTGGGGAACATGGTGGACCTTATGCTTTATGTATTCTGGCCGCTTCTTGGCCAGGAATCCCATATACCCTCCGGGAGGTATCGCGACCATGTCGTGGTACCTTGGGGGGATGTGTAAATTTCCTTTTGCATTTCGTACGGGAAAAAAGAGACGTCTTTCTTATAAGGAAAGAGGCCAACTCCGTATTGTAACACCCGCCCAAAATAACTTACGTTTCAATCTAAAATAAGACAAAAATAAATAACGATTGCTCATCAATCATTGAATTGTGCGACATTTGTTTTTTATTTCTCGCAGTTACTTAAAAGTTTTTGAGGTGGTCTCTTACTTAATCACACACTGCACAATATCTTTCAAATTATGTTGCCAAGCGTAACATTTTATTTAACTTCGCTTTGATACCAAGATTAATACTTCAGTTAAAAATCTCACAGAGTAATTACTTGTCATATCAAAGTCACTTTTGGATTAGGTTTGTTGAATTTTGGAGACCTGGTTTTATTAAACGAATGAAATTTGCCGACCACAGCGAATTTAAGAACCGATTTACTCTATCAGGCACCTTTTTATAAGAATTAATTTTTATATATAACCCATATTCTTTTTCCGTAATTAGTCGTATATATTGTGATAAGAATGTGTACGACAACAATTCAACGACTTAACAAAATTATAAATTTGATTATTTTAATATATTGAACTGTTTTATTTGAATGGGTTACCTTCTTACTACGTATAATAACGTATGGTAAATATTGGTTAAAATTATATTTTTAATTTTTATCTAATACAATTCGATAAGTGTGTTGAATAATCACGTTTGCCTTATGATTAATGATCGCTCGAGCCTTTAGGTTCTGAAGTGATAACCGCGTCTTGCCAAGTGGAGTATAGGTGGAGTGACCTTCGTAGGGTGGCTGATACCTATTGGAAAGCCAGTGGCAGAGAAGGATCGCGCTGCTTAAAAGATCCTATGTTATATGTCCAACTGTGGATGAAAAATGTAATAAATAGCAATACATTTTTTACTGAATATTATTTAAAGTGTAATTTAATATTTGATTTCACCAAACACCAAAACAAAAACGTATGTAACGTCTTACACCGGGTCATATTTTAGCAACCCTTCGAGTCGGAATGACGTAAGAAGGTCAATATTTTATCTTTAGCGCGCCTCGTAAACACTCAAAAGGTTAACAGTTGTATGCTATCAAAGCCTGGCATAAATATTGCGCGCACAAGAAATATCTTTTTACTGACATTTCCCTATAATATAGTACTGATTGTCATGTAATAAATAACGGATATAACATTTTACTATCACGTGGAATGTGGACATTATTTTTTAGTAAGCACGTTTAACATGTATATTTATATTCTTAGTACCACATCCTTCTAATATTGTGAAATATCTACTAGCTGCAGTCCCGGTTTCTTCACGTAAATTTCGCCCCTATGAATTAAAAAGTAGTCTAAACGCTATTAGAGACTACTTCGCCACAACCCACCTACGGAATCGCAGAGAATTTTTAGGCTGCATAAAACAACACTGTCAAGCACTGTACTTACCGTAATATGGAATGAAACGAAATTGAATTAAATTAAATTAATTGTTAAAATAAGTCATTTTTACGCTTGTGCTGGTGATCCTAAAATAAGTTTTAAAGTCTCGGGATTCACGCTCGTCCTCCTGAGAAAATACTTAAATAAATATTATTCCTATAATTTTGTACATGGTAGAAATTGGTACTGAAAATGTGTTCCTGGCTTGACTACCACTACTACTCGGGTGACAAGTGCAAAGCTGACAACAACAGCCATTGAGATACTTTGACTTTTTAAATAATTTTGACTTGACTGTCAAAAATTACTTAAGCGGTAGCCAGTATCCTTGCCACCATTTTGTTTAGTCATTAGTATTAGAACTTAACTTTCTTATAATATACTTTTTTGAAAGAATTTATAATATTATCTCGCTAACAGTTGACGCGGATCCTTACACCCCCAGTTATCTATGAAGCCGTTTTGAAAATTCATGGCTCTACTTTCCGAACGCAGTCTAGATGATATCTATCTAAACTTATTCCCGCATAGGATGCCTTCGCTTTTTCCGTAGATGTTTATCAAAAGAAACATTACGCTGTACGCGTGGTGAAGCGAGCGCGCTATAAATAGCCCGGCGCCGGCGCAGGAAGGGCCGACACTATCGCACCGCACGCCCTGTGTTCCACGCCATCATTGAAGTGTAAACTTGTACTTACACATTTCTAATACTACGCTCCTTCCTTTACAATAAAAAGTCTATAAGCGAAACATAACAAACTATAAGGTTGCTTGTAATAGAGATTGAAAGAAACAATACTCCGAAAATTGTCTGACTGTAAAACTTATATCTCACCAAATATTTTGTTTAACGTGACAACGTCTTACGCACGAAAAAACATAACGTCATGCGTCGTTACCTCGCTTTGAGGCGTTCCATCCATTGAAGTGCAAGCGAGAGCGCGGCCATCATATTCATGTAAAGTAACGCCGAAACGAATAAATCTTGTACTATTTTATAGAGAGCAAAGCCTCTAACTCTAGATCCCTGAAATCGAATCTGGATGTACAATAAAACTACTGACGCTTTCGACGACCTCCGTGGCGCAGTGGTATGTGCAGTCGATTTACAAGACGGAGGTCCTGTGTTTGATTCCCGGCGGGAATAATTGAGATTTTCATAATTGATCCTGGTCTCGCTTGTAGAAGGCGTCACTAACGCGTTGGTCACGGAACTCAATTTAGCGTGCAAAAACCGAAAGGGATGTGGATTTTCCTACTTCTAACAAGTTAGCCCGCTTCCATCTTAGATTGCATCATCACCTACTATCAGGTGAGATTCGCAGTCGCAGCTACCTTGTAATAAATAAAAAAAAACTAAGTAAATGTATGCGGACATCTACTAATTATGCATCTAATTATCTATACTAATATTATAAAGCTGAAGAGTTTGTTTGTTTGAACGCGCTAATCTCAGGAACTACTGGATCGAATTGAAATTTTTTTTGTGTTGAATAGGCCATTCGAGGAAGGCTTTAGGCTATATAACATCACGCTGCAACTATTAGGAGCGAAGAAATAATGGAAAATGTGAAAAATAAACGGGGAAAATTATTCATCCTTGAGGGCTTCCGTTGCATACGCTGCGAAAACGGTTCAAGATACCAAAAATATATGTGTGAATTATTCCTCTTGAAATGATCTATAAAAATGTCCACGAAAGTATATGTCTATCTTTTAAGATTAACTCACTAGAACCATTTTTATGGTAATCAAATTCGGTCGAAATTAATGCATTTGTAAAGAGTTATAAATATATGTATATTGTTAATGTTAAAATGTACTGTAATATTGTACAATGTTTAACAAAAATGTAGATCTTTAGAACACGGGACGGGACGGAGGATATTGGTTGACGGGAAACTATAAAAAAATTAAATTTAGAGGCGTAGCGGGGAAAGAGCACACTTTATATGAAAGTCTGTCTTTAAAATTAAAAGGGTACCTAAGAGGTTTTCACGCGGAAGAAGTCGCGGGCGACTGCTAGTCTGTTATATTACTGAGAAAAATATTTGCAATACCATACCAATTAAAGTGTAAAGCCAAAACAAAACGTAGTATGATTAGTTATTGTTAACTTAACGTTTCGAAGAAGAACAAAGTCAACTCATAAATATATAGAAGCAGATGCTATGTAATTCATGGTACTATCTGGCGGCCTTTCTTAGAATGCAATCTGAGTTGAAAAGCGAAATGGAGTATCTTACTCATCGTATCAGGTTCTTCTTCAAGCAAAATATTGAACGCAATCGTTCGTGGAAGCTAATGAACGTAATTATTAATAACAATAGTAGGAAACTGTACTCTTCAAAGAATTACGTACGAAAGTACGTTTATGCAAGAGTAAAGTATCGTATGTCTGTTTGTTAAGTTTACAATTGTAAACCAATTTTGCCTAATATGTGAAACTGTTAAATTTGGCCTTGGAGAGAGAGAGATATAATAATATTAGACTACATACAACTAGAGACCCGCCTCGTTGGTCTAGCGGTTAGCCTATGTGGTTTCGATCACGAGGTTCTGGGTTCGATACCTGGGTCGGGTCACGGAATAATTCTGAGCTTTTTCGTTCTTCTATGAAATGTTCAGCACATTCCAAGCCCGGAGTCTGGAAGTTGGCGGTGTTACACCCCCGTGCCTCGGAGAGCATGTTAAGTCGTCGGTCCCAGTCACTGTCATCAACATCTGATTGTGATGGTTAATAAATTAAACATTATCACCCTAAGCCCGCCAACCCGCATTGGAGCAGCGTGGTGGGTGTACGCTCTATATCCCCTCTCCTATAAGGAGGGAGGCCTGGCCCTGTAGTGGGCCGTTAATAGGCTGACAATGATGATGATGATACAACTAGATTAAAAATATGATAAAAAAATGTAAAATATGAAACTCTCTCGAGAATTCCTAGAATTATTCTCGACCTTGTGCAATGCGACATTTTTCTTTAACGATACTTAGTTTACTTCATAACATTAGATAAACAAAGAAGTTACGCGATTTAGAAGTGCCAACATTGTAAGAGCAAATTGCAAATATTGATCACAAGGAACCCTCTAGCTTTCAGGAAGGCTGTTTAGATACACGATAAATGGCTAAGGGAATGGTAATAATATTCAGCTATTATTGGTATCATAATGGATTATAATAAGCGTAGAGAGCGTGAAGATCGCAGTAAAAGATTTCTTGAAAGTAATTTTAGCATTTTAGAGTAAGTTATGGGAGGGATCTGATAATTTCTCGGTTGCATTTCCCTGCAGACCGATAACGCCCGAGATACCCCCTTTGCAGATTTGTGAAATGTCTTCCAATATTATATTACAACTACGAACACTTGCTTAAGGCGTAACTTTCATCTATAGCGGCTAGCTCAGTCTACGTACTACCCAGATTACATATCTACAATTTACATACAAGATACATTCTCATAATTAGATATTAAAATGTTGTGGTAACTTACTTTGGAAAGCTTATAAAAGTTTGTATCACTTGGTCCTACATTCGAGTTCCCAGAATTACTAAATTGGTGGTACTAGTACACCTTGCAGCATGTTGATTCTATTGTAAAGATATTTTGGGTCTTCTGACTGAAACCACGTACGTTTGTTAAATGAATTTATTATGACTCCGTCAATACACATATAGACCCCACAATGTCGGAAATATTTACCAAAAAAAATTGGTTGTCTGTAAAGTCGGTTTACTGACGATAGTTGATCGTGACAACTTAAGAAAATACTGATGGAATGGTAGCATTTAATTGGTTATTAAAATTTTTAATTTAAGTATATTTTTATAAATATTAATTTAAATTAATAAAATAATTGATTTTGATTTTATAAATTTATATTTTAAATTTATAATAAATATATTAATTTTTAATTTAAAATTAATATATTTAATAATTATATTTAATAGACGGATGTCGAACGCTGCCGAACGCAAAGGCCGATTGTGCTTCTTTGTCGCTCGTTCCGCGCTCTCGCTTGCACTTCAAGCCTTACATGGAACGCCTCAAAGCGAGGTAACGCCGCATGAGTCATGTTTTTTCGTGCGTGCAGCCGGCTCTATCGAATTATAAGACGTTGTCACGTCAAGACAGAAATACATAATTCTGCAAAAAATCATCACAAGAAATCAAATATGTAATGATAAACAATTTATGGCTTAATATTGCTTTCCGTTAGATTTGTCGTTGCTATTATTGCTTCTTCCAGAGCTTATTCGTATGTATATACATGTATATATATACAAATGTATATAATATTTAAATGCTCAAACCTAATACAATCATGTTTTCAACCTTTTATTTTGAATGTTTGGTATTATTTGCTCTTTTTTGCGTTATAATTAACCTGATCATGTTTATATTGATGTTAGTAGTAAAACGTCAGGTATTCTCTGAACCAAACCCTACCAATCCAGATTGCAGCAACTTGGTGGGTCTAAAAATCCCATATATAAAAGGCATCATTACCCTGTAGTAGGCTATTAAAATAAACTAATAATGATAACAGCAAGCCTCCACCGATCGAATACAATATAAATTAAATATCTAATTAATAATTAAATTACGAACATTACAATGTCTCTTCAAAGTAATTTGTGTTCCTTATTAGGTACAGAATTACACCGCAGTATTAAAATTAAATACGTCGTTCACAGAAAACATTACAGTCGATAATTGTCTCCTGTAAATACCATCAGATACATAGAGTAGTAGTACGTCGGAGTAGGGTCCCTGTTATCAAGTCACGAAGCCGAGGGAAGACACGAGAACTGTTTTACCGGAACGATCATTTACAGCGTTGTTGGTACAAGCGGTGAGAGGTACTCTCCGATAGGCAAGTGTAGGGTATATTTATTTAAGTTATCCTATTCGACCAGCTTTATATTTTGTCTATTATTATTTTTTGGGTACAAAAGATATATTAGTTTGACACGATACGTACGTACTTCTTTATGTATCTCGGAAACGTTGCGTAACGATAACGTTAAAAAAATTCTTAGTTCAATATTTCTTTATATGATACTAGCGGCCCGCCCCAGCTTCGCACGGGTGCAATGCTGGTACCAACGGCGGCGCACGCACGCTCCGCGCGACCTCCAAACGCTCGTCTCTGCATATTGAATCTTACATATCTTGGAAAATCCTACTACTATTATAAAGGCGAAAGTTTGTATGGATGTTTGTTACTCTTTCACGTAAAAACTACTGAATGGATTTGAATGAAACTTTACCACAATATAGCTTATACATCAGAATAACACATAGGCTACATTTTATACCGAAATTCCCACGGGAACGAGAACTACGCGGGTGAAACCGCGGGCGTCCTCTAGTATTTACTTAAATTACATGCTCTAAAAGGCAATAGTGATCTATATTAAATGCACAAAGTATTAATATAATACTAAATTGGATAAGGATTAATACAGTATTGCTTAAAAATCACTTCGTAAAAAAGCCATTATTTTGGTTGAAAATAAAAGATAAAAAATGGTTACAGTGGGTTATGCCTAAGATATATACATATATCACGCGGACTTTTTTGTAGACCTTTCTAAGGTGCGCAATACTGTAGTACATTATTTTGCTATATCTTGTAGGGTTTAGCCAGCGTTTAAAATGTAAGTGCAAAAATGCGTTAATTTGCGACATCACGTCAGAAACATCTAAAATTATCAGTGTTTCTCTACTATATTATACACATAAACCTTCCATTTGAATCACTCTATCTGATAAAAAAAAACCGCATGAAAATCGGTTGCGTACTTTGAAAGATTAAAGCATACATCCGGACAAACATAAAAAAGCTTTAAAGACTTTGTTTTATACTATGTAATGATAAGCTCACCCTTGACCACGATCTCACCGGATGGTAAGTGCAGATGTGATCTAAGGTTATTTTAAAGATCGCCAAGGTAGGTAGGAATAAGAAAACATTAACCACGTAGGGATGAAAGGAATCTTGCAGTGCGGTGATAAAATGGTGAAGGGGGTGGTCAAATAACTCCTGGGAGCACTCTCCGGAATATAAACTAATTCTCTAACATTATATATATGCTTATCATGCAAATTAATTACAAAAAGTAACAAAAGCTTTTTACTTTTAACCGACGAAAAAAACGGAGGAGGTTCTCAATTCGACACGTATATTTTTTTTTATATGTATGACCACGCATAACTTTTTACAGAGTTGTCCGATTTTGATAATTCTTTTTTTATTAGACATACTTCCAAGGTGGTCTCATTGTCATCATTTTAGAATCGGATGATGATATCCTGGGGAAATTGAAGGAACTCTTCAAATTTTGGAGGCACGCTTACACCAATTTCGGCTTTTGTCTCGATATCGGTAGCTTTTTGGCTACTAGTGCCGTTTAATATACTATGACAGTACAGTACGAGCACGTTACTTGGCGATAAATCACTAAAAAGTAAGAAATAAAAATTTTTAACAAAAAAAAGAACCGACTCAAAACGCACTAAAAAGTAAAAAATAACTGTATCAATTAGTTGCTTTAATTTACTTAAGCATATCTAGGAGTCGGTGTCGGTTCTATTTTTTGTTAAAAATTTTTATTCTTGATCAATTTTAAATAACGATAATTTGACCTTACACACAATACGGAGATAATTTGCATACATTACTCGCAACTTTCCACATCCAAAAATATGACTCAATTTCATTAAATCATTGTCACGCCGGGTCACATAAGTCACAATATTAATAACTCATATTAAATTAAATAGCCTTTCTTTTCTCACACTAGAACATAAATCAGACTAGATATATTAATAACAGCGACGAATTTTTAAAATCATCCAGACTACAAATATAAAGGTTTTAGAAAATGCTACTTAACTAAACTAAGTTTCCTAAGATTGGATTAAGTAGCGACTGTATTCTATACTGGCATAATTACTGATAAAATTACAGAATAAGTACTAAAAATCGCAATCCTTACCTCTATACCAATACTATAATTGCGATAGTAACTCATTATGTGTGTGAAGCGATCATTCCGAAACTGCTAAACCGATTTAAATAATATAAAAAAAACAGAGATATTCTAGAGCCTTGGAAAGAACATTTTTAATGTGAAAGAAGAGCCGTACGACTGTACGGAGTAGAAATAGGGCGACAAATTATAAAGATAAACATAGCAGAAAAAACAGAGTAACGTTAAATGGCAAAAGGCGGCCTTATCACTAAGAGCGATCTCTTCTAGGCAACCTACCGAAAGATTCTAAATATTCTGTATATAATATACATACATCTAATACGGCATACATATATATATATATATATATATATATATATATGTATATATATATATATATACATATATATATATATATATACATTATATTAATATATGTATACATATATATTTGTTATACTCATAGTACATATATTTAACAAAGTAATCTTTAATCTAATACCTACATGAACTACTTAATAAAATGTTAGATAGTGTCTCTTTACACGATTTTTAAAAATGGTCAGCGACTTTGAGCATCTGATTTCTTCTGGTAGTGCATTCCACAGTGTAGCTGCTTTGACGGTGAAAGAATCTGATGATGTTTTGGTATTGCACTTAATCATGGCTAACATATCTTGCCTACCAGAGCGCTGCGAGTCCTGCAATGCGAACTTACGACATTATGTCACGAATTAGAATCTTAAAACATATTTTTTGAGCTTTTGAGAAATAAATGAGGTAAAATTAAAATTTATACAATTTTTATACAAATGACATAATTATATTATATATTCGACGACCTCCGTGGCGCAGTGGTATGCGCGGTGGATTTGTAAGACGGAGGTCCTGGGTTCGATTCCCGGCGGGGCAGATTGAGATTTTTCTTAATTAGTCTTGGTCTGGCTGGTGGGAGGCTTTCGCCGTGGCTAGTTACCACCCTACCGACAGAGACGTATCGCCAAGCGATTTAGCGTTCCGGTACGATGTCGTGTAGAAGCCGAAGGAGGTGTGGATTTTCGTCCCACTCCTGACAAGTTAGCCCGCTTCCATCTTAGACTGTATCATCACTTAACATCAGGTGTAATAGCAGTCAAGGGCCAACTTGTAGTCGATAAAAAAAAAAAATATCCAGATCTACAAAGTGTAACATTTGTATTACTATTGGGTATAAGATAAGCTCCAAAGAAGGCAGTGGTTCAAGGAATTGTTCCTTATTCAGCTAATGAGTCTAATGACGTTATACTGAGTAGTTCAGTTTCATTGATGTAATTATATTATGGTAATATTGTTACCGCAAACGCAACTTATACCGATACGATCAATAAAGGTCAAGAAAGCTATATGACGACCGTGAAGACATATAAGGAACGACATACGTATAATATATGATTAGAAAATTAAAGATTTATTATTATTACATAGTAACACGAACCATCTGATAGTAAATGGAAAACCTGTGGAAGACACAGGTCCAGACCTGTGTCTTTTAACCAGAGACGAAGGTGTTTTAGCCTCATGAGAACAATTACACCGGTAATCATACAGCAGTGTTGTTCGAAGGCAGAAATAAGCTTAACGGTACTGGTAGTATTACAAAAAGCTTCACCAAGATTTATGTTGTTAAAAGGTACGTAGCGAGAAGTGGCTGATTAGTAGAGGATCGTGTGCGGTGGCCTGCTCGTGGAAACGCCTAAATCCACAATTAATTTGACTACGCAATTGAACATTGAAAAGTCCAACATTTGTGGCTCTGAATAACATTACCGATTCGTCAGCGTTTCGAAGATAGCAAAATAAAACAATTATTGATAGGTATTAACGAGTATTCAAAGCTGCGACCACGCAATGACGCAACTCTTGCGGAAGGTCGGAAGCGATTTATGGTGCACGAAGTATTCGTATAGCTCCATCGACTGTACGTACGTCGACAACGCCACGCTCTGTTCTAACGGAGCCTGTTTCAGTTACATAGATAAGTACTTGAATTCTAACATCTTCCTATTATATGTATATACATTTATTTTATTTATTTATCTACGAGTACTTAAAGTTGCGACCACGTAATGACGCAACTTTCAGTTATATAGACAAAACTATAATTTGCAACATCTTTCCATTTCATATAGATGTTGATATGGAAAATTTAATATGATTCTATTGGAAATAATGTCTAGTGGTTAGCCTATGTGACTTCGATCACGAGGTCCTGGGTTCGATCCCTGGGTCGGGTCATGGAGTAATTCTGAGCTTTTTTATTTTTGTATGAAAAGTTTACTCCATTCCAAGCCCGGAGTCTGGAAGTTGGCGGTGTTACATTCCTGTGCCTCGGAGAGCACGTTAAGCCGTCGGTCCCGGTCACTATTATCAACATCTGATAGTAATCGTTAATAAATTAAACATTATAAACATTATCACCCTAAGCCCGCCAACCCGCATTGGAGCAGGGTGGTGGGTGTACGCTCCATATCCCCTCTCCTGTAAGAATGGGAGGCCTGACCCTGTAGTGGGCCGTTAATAGGCTGATAATGATGATGATGATACGTAATATGCGAAAGTCTGTCTGTCTTTTAACTAAACCACTATCCAAAACTAAACACATTTTACGGCTAAACTACTGTGATAAATGGTAGGTGTATATTGATGAGATAAACCCATACTATAGGCAGAAGAACAATGGCAAAGTTTGGTTTCAAAAATAATAAACGTACATACGAGTACCTATTGGTTAAAAATAAAATGTGTTTTAAAAATCACATCGTAGTCGCTGGCGTCTGTTAGTAATCGTTTTCAGTATTCTTAATACTATGCTAATATCATGTGCACGATTTGTTAAACAATATCCTACCTACATTTTAACATTAAAACTGAACACACATACTCGTTACACTGATTGACTGATTTGGCGCACGAAGTCATAACATTCTCAGAAGTACACACAATACGTCGATATAATCCCATTGTTCTAATTTCGAGAATAATAATAATTATTGAATACACTTCCACTCTTAATTAAAAACTGGTTTTCGTCTTATTATGACATTTATAAAGTTCACCATCCAGCATAATCCAGAATCTTGTAACAAATATAGCTATATGTACTGAATTGTGAATATTAAAAAGCTTTGTACATACTGACTTCCTTTGTTCCAAGAATGGAAACAGAAATATATAAATAAATATTATAGGACAATTACACACATCGCTACATAGCCCCAAAGTAAGCTTAGGTAGCTTGTGTTATGGGTACTATGATAACTGATGAATATTTTTTATATATATTATACATAAATACTTATTCTTCTAATATATAAAATTCTCGTGTCACAGTTTTCGTTGCCATACTCCTCCGAAACGGCTTTACCGATTTTTACCAAATTTTGCATGCGTATTCAGCAGGTCTGAGAATCGGCTACTATCTAATTTTCATCCATTTTTTTTTTAAATTTTTAATGCAAAACAACGTTTGCCGGGTTAGCTAGTAATATATAGATAAACACCCATTCACTGGAAAATATCCATGCACATCACACAAAAATTTTACCAGACGTGGGAATCGAACCCACAGCTATAACGCAGAAGCAGGGTTACTACCCACTGCGCCATTCGGCCGTCAATGATGAAATGATCATGATGATACATAGATTAGATTGAACAAATGATTCAAGAGAGTAAGTATCGCTACTGTGAAGTTTGTTAATGACGTAAATTCACAAAAAAATATTAAAGAAATGTTAAACATGAGGACTTAATAATTAATACGGTTGAATATATAGAATCTCAGGACACTCACACTACAACACAATTCATAACTATTGATATTAAAACCCAACTATAACAATTCTAAATGGTCTTCAATAAGGTTCTCTACATTATTCATTTTTGCCAAGTAATACTACCTGGACTAAGATACGATCTTGTTGAGAACAATTTAATCGATTTAGCTTCAAGCCCATTAAAAGGAGATAAAGTGCATTACTTGTATTTTATTCCGAGCACCTATTTCTTTATGCTGTCGGACCAATGCGAGCAGAAAACGACAAGGCAATCGCTCAGGAATATTTGCTTGTCATTTGACGTAAGTTACATCTTTTTTAGAAAATGTTTGTCTGCTCAATGAAGAAGACATGGAGGTATTACAATCATTTATCAATGTTTACCTATTTTTTATAGTTTATTATCTTTTATAGTGCTATTTTGTGTTCTCTTATTACATTCTATATATTGTAGTATGCCATTCTTTTCGATATCTAATTCTAAGGTTGATACAGATATTGACATGTGAGGTGTCATTGAACTTTGTAAAAATTTAGCAGTAATATAGGTATATAAATTTTATATATGTGTATGGAGTGGGGATGTATGTGTATATATATATATATATATATATATATAATATAATGTATTTTGTTTGTGAGATTATAAATTATTTATCAAATTATATTTATTAGTTCTTGATTTCCTCTTTCACTTCACAGTTCCTATCATCAGGTTTTTTGTTTGTATAATAATAATTTTATAAGCAATTAGTGTCTCTTTTACATTCATTTATGATTGTTGTTTTACTTTTAATTTTTGTTTACTTTTTGTATGTAAAGGTATTAAGGTGTGCAGTAAAGTTTCATATTCTTCTTCATCTTCTTAAAGATAATTATTATTTTAAGGGTTTGCATGAAAGTATTATTATATTATATGATCAACATATCAACATGATGTGATATTCATGTTGATATGTTGTGTTCCTTATTAAGAATATTACGTGAACAGAGAAAAACATTTCTTTATTTGGCAATTCTTATTACAAAATATAATGACTTTTGTTTTTTGATTGTGTGAAATCCCATTACACTCGGCTTTCCCGCGACTGTGATGTTTGTAATGATGTAATTCACAAAAAAGATTAAAGAAATGTTAAACATGACGACTTGATAATTGATACCTCGCATGTTGTTAATCGCGCGAAGACGCGAACGTAACGTCAAAATTTCAAAAACAATTAATTTCATTCGATTTATGCGCGAATCACTGCAAATTACGCAGTATTATTGACCTTTGTATGCAGCCTTTTAACGTTAAATTTCGTGGTTAAATCCGTTAAGTGTATGACGTAATAAATTTGTCAGACATCCAAACCGCTTTACTCAATAAGATAAATTTCGTACCCTTGTTCCTGGGTACCGTTTTTCACACGTATCCAAGGACATATCTGTACAACGATCTCGATTGTTATTCTACAAGTGAGGCGAACAAGCTTACATGCCCCAAAAAAAAGATCCCGTAATTGGGTATGTAAATTCACAAAGAAAAACATTGGCAGATAACCAGGTAAACGACACAACATAAATCCAATTATGTCGAGAAACAGTTTATCACATACTGAATACCGTTTTATACCTGTAGTTGGTTTTATAATGCTCCAATGTATCTATTCTTTATAAACATATTTTAAATTGTGAAACTCTCAACGTAGTTTAATAAATATAATACTTTGTCCAAACATCATCTGTTTCAAAATTTGAATGTAAATAACTAAATATCAGTTATTAAAATCTTTGTGCTATTTACCAAGTAATTTCTCGTTTTTTAATAACACGTTGTCCACATACAATTGAATATTTAAATTATGATGGCACGAGGAAGCCATTTGTACCTGCTTCGAGATAGTCTTTATACGCAGCAGGTTGCTATTATACTATCAAGATAACATACCAATGCGGGACCAGTTATTATTGGAGAGTAAATTCCTCCCCCTTGTCTTCACGGACTTTACGAATCTTAAATCATAAAAGTACTATTATAATGGTAATATTATTCATCTGAAAATAATATATTCATATTGTTTTGTGATGAATCATCCATTTTATTTTCTATATATTTTTTTTAGAAGTCTAGGTCTAATTGTTATCCATTATTTTAACTACTTTTAATTTTAAAACCACAAAATTAATCGTATTCTACTTTTATATTTTATTGTTTTGACTATCATCAAAACTCTATTTAAATCAGTCTTTTAAATATCGTTTTAAATTACTCGCATCTATTTAGTGGTTTTTGTATTTTGCTATTTTTATTATAACATCGTGTTTGTTTATTGCATAAGAATTTTTTTTGTTTACATATAAACCTACTTGCCTATCTATATTTCTGTACATATATCGAAATATACTTACAGCAAGCTTCTTTCACGCTTAGAGCAAGTATTCTCGTGTTGCCAATAGGTATATGCTCGTGTATGTCCTAATTCTTAAAATGGACATTTGACTGAATGTACATTATAATTTCCAGACTATTTAAGTGTCTGTGTTTGCTATAATATATGCCGTACAATTTCGCATAAGTACAATCTAAATATGTATCTATATCTAATCGAATGATTACTTCAAAGTATGCATTACTCCCGGAAACGAATCCATTTCACTGAGTATTCTAACTGCATAATTTACTTAACCATTGGCAAAGCGTATTGAATGTGACTACCGCATTCAGTTTTACTAACACACTGACTAACTTTTATACGATTTAAAAACTCTATTTAAATATAATTTCAACCTTCCATTCTAATTATTTTACCTGTTTAAAATTTCATCCATACTGTATAGAGTATCTTTACTAGCGTTTGTGGCCAGTTCGAAAGGTATTAGATAGTATTAGTACAGAATCTTAAATAAATTATAGGGTTATTCACATCCTACGTAATAAGTACCTAAGCATTTGCATGAATCTGCATCATGGACTCCCAGGACGTTATGTAAAGACACAATGTCGGCCCATTATTAGCTGTTCGATAGAATATTGCAGTCCTGTCAGGAGGTCTGGAGATGTGATATTTAACAAGCTATTCAACGCTTCAATAATGTCTGCGCAACGCGAATGAGCTCATGAGTCCTTGTACTGCACAAACGGGCGACAGATTGTGCAAAATTATACCAATATCATTTGGATTTAGGTAGTGTCAGTGCGCAGTGTTGTTCGACCCCCTACACTAGGTAGACTGACGACATTAAAATCATGTCGCAGGAAACTGCTGGCCACAAGCAGAACGGGAATGTTGTGTTTGGAAGTCCTTAAATAGCCCATTTCTAGCAGAGGACATCCATCGACTGTTGACAATGATTTATTATGAGAAACAAATATTTATTTGCGAGATCTGGCTTGCTAAAGCGCACGCCACCGAAGACGACTCAAGCACGAAGAACGGAAACTGACACGGAACAAACAGAGACAGAAGACGGGATATCTACGGGCGACGAAGGAACACAATTTCAACGAGCATCATATGCCAGCCCCCTAACATTTTTCTCGCCTTTGGCGAGTACACCGCGAAATAGGGGAGAGTATAAGCGGAAAAAATCACCTGCTAGCAAAGAGACAGAAACTTTAAAAGAAAAAGAAGACCGCTTAATGAAAGAACTTTTTGATAATATTGTTTTTGTAAACTCCCTTGTGGACAAACAGGGGCCATATAAGAACACGGCCAACGAAATTAAGCTAAAACTTCGAGAGCTACAAAAAACATGCGGAAGAATCATGGATATCAAAAGAATGAACGAAGATAACGATTGGGAGGGGGAAAGGATCCCAAAGAGGGCCAAAAAAGTACTTGCTGTAGAAGATAAAGGCACAAATACATCTACCGGGGGTGAAATGGAAGGACTAGAATGGGACGACGATCTAGGAACAGACTGGAAGGAAGTGAAAAATAAAGGGAAACGACGACACCGCAAGGAGAACATAAAGCCCGATGAAAACAAAGGCACCGTCGAGCGGACAGCAAAAGAGTTAAATGATAAAAGAAAGGAAAAAAGCGTAGGAAATAGAAAAGTCCAAGAGCAGAATAAAGAATGCACACAAGCGCTGAAAAAAGGGGAATAAATATGAAGAAGGTAAAAAGAAGCAGCCAAAGGCTAAAACTAAAAAGCTAATAGCAAAACCTGAAGCACTATTAGTGGAGGTGAAAGACCGTGACTACGCTAGCGTCTTGAAGGAAGTGAAATCAGGACTAGCACACGAAGATATTGTCTTCTCGAAAGTGAGAAAAACAAGAAAAGGTGACATACTAATGGAAATAGAAAAAGGGCAAACAGGAGGAGTATCACAAATAAGAAGCAAAGTAGGAGGAGTGTGCCCCACCTTAACGCTACGAACACTAAAAGAATCTGCAGACGTAATAATAAAGGGCATGGATGTCACAGTCGAAAGAGAAGATGTAGAACATGCTATCAAACAGAAAGTGAATGAATTTAGAATTAAAAGCTTCTGGGAGAATAGCTACGGGGTTAAGACAGCAATAATAGAGATGTCGAAGGAAGAAGCTCAAATACTAGCGGAGGAAAAGAAAATAAAGATAGGATGGTTGAGGGTGTCGGTTAGCATCCTAGCTCAAAGGAAAAGATGCTACAGATGTCTTGAATATGGTCACATTTCTGCCGCGTGCCCGGGCCAAGATCGGAGTACTAAGTGCTACAATTGTGGGAATGAAGGACACAAAGCAAGGGAGTGTGCGAATAAGATGGCATGTGCCATATGTAAAGACAAGGATAGAATAAACATAGATCACCGCATCGGGTCTAAGAGCTGTCCGTCTTGGAAAGAAGTGGTGCCTGGCCTAAGAAGAACCAGGGCAAAAAACGGAGAGTAGCGGCAGGTCGTGATCTGTTAGGGTCTCCAATCAAGGTATTACAAATAAACCTTGACAGGATACGATCCGCCCACGACCTGCTGGAGGTAACTGCAAGAGAACATGACATTGATATAGTTATCATATCGGAACCAAACAGAAAGATAGCAAATGCGAAAAATTGGTTAATGGATTTGAGAGGTGATGCCTCTGTGGTTGCGCTTAACAATGGGATGCCGATAAAAGTTGTGGCTCAGGGAAACGGCTTCGTTGCAATTGACCTGTCCGGACTTATCATGTATAGCTGTTACTTCTCGCCAAACTACAGTTTTGAAGAGTTCGAGAAAGATCTGAGCGAACTCTTTGATAGCATCGAGGCTCACCAAGGCGATATAATGGTTGCTGGAGACTTTAATGCAGCCTCAAACGTCTGGTCTACCAAAACCGAAAACGCACGAGGACGCCTAATTATGGAGTTTCTAGCAAGCGCAGATATGGTTATTGTCAATGTGGGCCTAAAGCCAACTTTTCAAAGAGGAGCAAAAAATTCTACTCCGGACATTACTTTTGTAAGCGCCAGCCTGAAGACAAAAATAACAAACTGGCAAGTTTTGGAGGAAGATAGCATGAGTGGTCATAAATATATAAAATTTGAAGTGAACTTGAGGGAAATAAAACCACCTACCCAGATACCACTGGGATGGAGACTGGATAAGCTTGACCGACAAGAGCTGGAACGCATTTTAGTACAGGGGAAGATTGAATCTGCAGAGGAACTGACAGAAGTTACTTCAACCGCCTGCAATAAAGCGATGCCGAAGAAAGTATTACCCAAAAAATCTCCGGTTTATTGGTGGAATGAAGATATAAGACAAAAGAGAAAACTATGTACAACATGTCGTAGAAAATATACGAGGCAAAGGAAAAAAAGTAATAAAGAAGACTCAATCGGACAGGAAAATGGCGTAAAAGAGGATACATTGAGAGATCAATACAGATCGGCAAAACTTAACTTGCATCTAGCCATAATAAAATCGAAGGAGAGTCAATGGAGAGGGCTTTGCGAGGAAGTGGATAAGGACACATGGGGGCTTGGTTATAAGATCGTAACTAAGAAGCTACGATGCAGTCCTCCAGGACTAAACATGGACCTGATCAAATCAGTGACGGATGTGTTATTTCCAGCACACGAGGATTTCTGCCGAATCGTAGTAGAGGATCCTGAAACGATGGAGATAACCATTCAGGAAATAATATTAGCAGCACGGAGTCTTAAAGCAAAGAAGGCACCTGGACCAGACCTGATCTTTCCGGAGATAGTCAAAATCGCAGTCGAGGTGATACCTGAGAAAATTAAGAATATCTTAAACGAGGCTTTTGCATCCGGCAACTTTCCCTTAGCGTGGAAAATAGCTAGCCTAGTGTTGCTGAAAAAGGCGAACAAACCAATGAACGACCCGACTGGATATAGACCCGTTTGCCTGTTGGATTCCTATGGAAAACTTTTGGAAAAAGTTCTATTGAACAGAATTGAGGAGCTTTTACCCGAGCACGGTGGCCTCTCAAACCAGCAGTACGGTTTTAGGAAGGGTCGCTCTACTTTAATGGCAATAGAAAAAGTCGTGAAAATCGCTATAGATGCTAAGCAAGGTACTTCCCGAAACCGGAAACTATGCGCCCTGATTTGTTTAGATGTCAGAAACGCTTTCAACTCGGCGCCCTGGAAAGAAATATTGCTGGAACTAAGGAAGAGGCAGTTTCCAGGGTACATACAAAACCTTGTTGGAAGCTACCTAGAGGAGAGATACATCAAGGTAAAGGACATCAAAGGAAGGGAGGACATGATAAAAGTCAGCTGCGGGGTACCCCAGGGATCAATTCTTGGTCCAACCCTATGGAACATCCTTTACGACGGGGTCTTCCGGATAAACTTTGCAGAGGGCGTCCAACTAGTGGGCTTTGCCGATGATTTGGCCTTAGTAGTCGTCGCAAATACTGAAAGACCACTTATGGTCAAGGCCAACACGGCGCTAAAGCAAATAAATAAGTGGATGCTTGGAAAGCAGCTGTCTTTAGCTCCAGAAAAGACTGAAGCGATAGTTTTTAGCGGGAGACGGAAACTAGACCCGATTAGATTTATAGTTCAGGAAGCCATAATCACTCCAAAAGACCATGTTAAATACTTGGGATTATGGCTAGATAAGAATCTGAACTATAAAAAGCATATAGAGGAGGTGGCAAAAAAGGCTCAAAACATGACGGAGGCACTCTATCGGTTGATGCCATCTAAAGGCGGGCCTAGAGCGAGCCGGAGAAGAGTTCTGGCATCAGTAGCCCACTCTATTGTTCTCTACGGGGCGCCAATCTTCGATAAAGCAATGAGGGTACAGCTATATCGAAAAAAGCTGGAAGCGGTACAGCGGCGGTTGGCTATTGGTATCTGTGGAGCATACCGAACAATCTCCACGGATGCAGTACTCGTAATTGCAGGCCTTGTCCCCATTGACAAAATGATCAGGGAACGTGCTCGATTATTTGCAAATAAAGAGCTAAAAGTACAGGAATTGCGAGAAGAATCTGTTACCGAATGGGAAATTACATGGAGGGCAGAAGGGAAAGGAGCGTGGACGAGGGAAATAATCAACGATCTGAAACAATGGTTAAATAGAAAACACGGAGAGGTGGATCGATGGCTCACCCAGGCGCTTAGCGGCCACGGGGTGTTCAATACCTATCTGTTTGCTATTGGGAAAACCCCGACAGAGGCTTGCTACTTCTGCGGAGAAGAGGATACCCCGAGACACGCAATTTTCGAGTGTCCGGCTTGCGCGGATCTAAGACTAGTGGCACAAGGAGCAAACAGCGATGTAGGGCCCCAAAACCTTATAGCGCGTATGCTCAGCAATGAGGAAGACTGGCACACATATGCTGAAATGCTAAGGTGCATAATGAGGAGGAGAGAGGAAAGAGAAAAAGATGAGAAGAAGAAGAGAGAAAATATGTAAGAGGGGGCATGAAGAAATGCGTTGCGGTACCGTGCCAATCCTCGGAGTCTTGAGGAGGTCGTTTTAGTCCGTGCAAGTCGGACATACCCTGCCGAGAGGCAGAAGTCCGGAGGGATTTTTTCCTCCTCGTCAGAAAAAAAAAAAAAAAAATATTTATAACATCAGAACACTCTTACTCAGTATTTACTATGTGAAAGTTTCATAAATACCTTGTATAGTTTACAAAGTTTGCTATAGTTTAGTAGATTTCGGTTTCATATTGTGCAAATGGAAATATACTGTATAGTAAGTTTACAAATGGTGAGTCAAGAAAAAAATGTTATTTTTATACCTCGTAAAATTGTCATAAAACGCGTTGAAGTTTACCACGTGGCAAGATGTTTACCCGAATAATAACCGACTGTAAACAAGAATAGATCAGTACAGTACAAATAGGTACAGAATATATAATAGTGTTGTGTGGTGAATACATGAATTTCTGCCTACGCAAATAATAAATGTAACAACTGAAAACTCTATTGTCTTTAAAGTGTTGTATTCAGTTATCAGGTTCTACGTTATTGGTATTTGATTCAATACCCAGGATCTGGAACAATTTAGGAAGTTTTCATACATTTTGATAATTTACCACGTATTGTAAAAATATTGGTACAGAGTGCCGAGTGTGAGTTTGTTACCGAGCGACTGCGTAAAAACGTAACGCAAAGGAGAATGCCAGATCCTAACCCAGAAAGAACACAAATTGTAAATATACTAAAAATATCCTATTATTATACAAATGTTTTACAATAAGCCATTTTTACTGTTGGACATCGGAATAAAATTCTGTTAAAAAAAGTAAACTGTTTGTGTCTTTATTGTTGCACTGGGTTCCAGCCTTTTAAAGCATTTTTATTGTATTTTCATCAAAAGGGGGCTCTAAAAGGCTATCCAGAGTTGTTGTTGTTGTATTTTTTTTTTATTATGGCTTCCAGCTGTACCAACTAGGTACAATTTACTCCGCCAAAGTCACGATGGTATGGATATGGAAGACACAGTTTCAAAGATTGATAGGTGTAAGCTGGGAATTAGGTGTAATTGAGTTGTTGTAAAAATGTGTTTAATGAAGCTTTGCGACTGTCATGTCATTGTGACAACTATACGGAATAACAATACGGAAATGGACGATAATCAACGTTAGACTCGTGTCGAATACTCCGAGTTCTGGAACTTTTAAATGTAATTTATATTAAATAGTAAAAAAATGCAATAAAATGATGCATAAAACATTGTTGTTGTTTTTATTAGTGGGTTAAAGTCCTATACATTGTCCGGCATTCTCCTTTATATAGAATTTTAGTATCGCCATCTAGTTATAGCGAGAGTAAACGCTTTTTGCTATATAATTTGACGTTATGACTGACTACGTTTTTACGCAGTCGCTCGGTGAAAAACTCGCACTTGCCCCACAGTAGTGCTATTTTTGTAACTCAAAATTTCGAATCCGTCTCTATCTCTCTCCCGAGCTCTATGCTATAGATAGAGGGACTGCTAAAAACGTTAATATAGACAGAGATGAATTTCAAACTCGCGGTGTCGAATTAAAAACATCATTATAGAATATTTGCGTGGACATGTATGTGTTTGTGCGTTATCAACATGTATAGTACAACGAGAAGGTTTACAGAAGCAAACAAACTTACTCGTATTTGTGTTTTTAGCTTGGAATAGGAATATAGAAAATAATTTTAACGAAAAAAGCAAAGAAAATGATTGAAGGCTTTGAAATATCAACGTGTGTGTAATATGTGGATTGGTGAAAAAGACGTAATAAAAATAATATGGATAGAGAAATTATGAACTCAAATATACTCAAGTAATGATTTAGTCGCTCGTCTGAACTGTCCACAGGACAACAAACGACTAACCTGACAACGTCATCCAACTTCATCGCGGAGTGGCACTGACAAAGCGTCGCCATCAATGCCAGCGTCGACCATTTGACCTCAAAGATGTAACATGACTAATGCCTTATACATTACCTACGAGTATTACCTACAACGCTGAGAGCTTTGCGATCGCAACAGACAGACATCTGTGGACGTGGATAGACAGCGAGCGAATAAATATTTAGTACTTTTACAAGCTTTTACTTGTCCTGGTTATTTTATCGTATTTTTAGGTCAAATCTTTAAAGTTAAATTAGAAAAATTTCCTGGCATTCGATTTGAGTTTTTCATCATCTTATATTATCGGTCTCAATGCTACCATGAACCTAGTCTGAAGATGGAGTTAAAAGATGTTTTTTTTGACTCATTGCAATTAACTTCTATACATGATGTTAAGTGATGATCCAGTTTAGAGGGAAGCGGGCTAACTTGTTCCGAGAGGATTAAATTCACACACCTTTCGGTTTTACACAAACCGTACGGAACAAAATTTTGGCGGTACGTCGTCGCTAGAGTGGCACTAGCCACGACGAAACCACCCACCAGCCAGACCAAGCCAAACTAAAAAAAGTATTTATACATTTTCACCTGGATTTTAACCCAGGACCTCCGTCTTATAAATCCACCGCGTGTACCACTGCGCCACGGAGGTCGTCAAATGTTCATGGCTCATTGCAATTACTAATCTATATAAGACGAATCTAAACCCAATGAGTTAGGAGTTTTTTGTCTTGGCAAGCACTATATTACATGTAAGAATTTGATATGTAAGTTTGTTTCTTAAAATAGGTACATACTTCAAAATATTTAATTATTTTTTAAGATATTTTTTTAATTTTATTATATGTTTTGGAGATTAATGAATAAATTTTTAGCTTGATTTTAATATTATGACGTTACGTTTGTCCTTTTGTACCGATTTGTTTAAAGGATTATTTATTTTAAAATTGTTTGAAAGTACATCTTATATATAAAATTTCCCTGTCACAATGTTAGTTACCGTACTCCTCCGAAACGGCTTTACCGATTTTTACCAAATTTTGTATGCGTATTCAGCATCTAATTTTCGTCTAATTTTCATCTAATTTTTTTTTAATTTTTAAGCCGTTTACAACGTTTGCCGGGTCAGCTAGTATATAACCTTGGCTTACCCAGATATAAAATCTGGGTAAGCCAAAAAAAAATAAAATTTATTATACTTTACTAACTTAGTTACACTTGTTAGAAAATACTTAGCTTGATTTGACCATTTTACGATTACTTCAAATAAAATATGATATAAGAACGATCACTTGCCATAATACAATTTAGTTATTAATGTCTGTACTTACGGTACTCGCAGCTTGTGTAGGGCAAATCGGTAATGTATAATGAGTTGTATACGCCTATTACAATATTAACTGATCTAATCTTTTAGGAAATGCCAACACAGTGTAGCGGTGTGAACTGTGAAGCTTGCATAACAGTGATACTCACGAGTGGTCAAATGTGTTATCTCGAGATCCCACTGCGTCGATTCTACAGGTTTTTAATTATTTGATAAAAGTAATTTTATATGAATTTTGAGGAAATATGCTATGATTTAGTGATAGGTTGCCTATCAAAAATTAACAGTAAATGCATTTTATCAAATTATTGAATAATTAGACAATTATTTGATAATTTAGTGACATTTAAAATATAATATATCATTTTAATAATTTTTACGTCATTGTAAAGGAAAACATTGACAAAACAACAAATGATTGCTAGGTGTAAGTAATTAATAATAATAATATTTAAACATGGCAACCCTACGATGCGGCTGATTTATAACTGGCTACCCTTTCTTCGTCTATTTTTCTTCACATATGACATAAAATTAATTTTTGAAAAAAAAAATGTTGTAAATTTTTGATAGGCTACGTAATAGGCCATTGCATACTCCATTAAAATTCAAATAAAATTAGTTTAATCAAAAACACATATACATGCAGTATTGAGCAGTGGGATCTTAGCCCATATTGAGTGTCAACTGCAGCGTTGTCCAATAGTCCAAGTGACCACATGAGGACCACGCCCTTGCCAATTACCGGGAACACCCTACGCTTTCGCTAATAGACGCTGCCGATACATGCGATTTTAAATTGCAAACGAGATGGTAATTAGCGAAAACACATCGCTAAAAGTGGCGGCTAAATGCCACGAGACCCGTATGGAAATTAGGGACAAATTACGTCTCCACTTTTACTTTCATTTGTATAACAACGTTACATAAAACACGTAATAATGGATGATTTCTTAATCTGATTATTATCCTTATTGAGTAATGCGCCCTAAAACTTGCAACGATATTTAAACATTCAAGGTTAATCACTTTCGGATAAACTCTTGGATCTTGATTCAGGTACTCGTATTAGTGTTAAACTGTAACTCTTTGTAACTTGTTACCCGACTGCGTCAGAAGGAGGGTTATGTTTTTCGAGCGTATGTATGTATGTATGTATGTCCATTTCTTCGGCACGCGCTACAGCCTTAACGACTGAACGGATTTTGACATGTGAGGTGTCGTTGAATTTGTAAAAATTGTTGTAGTGACATAGGCTATATAAATTTTCAAAACGGCGGCTGTAAATGGGGGAAAAAAGGGGGGATGTGTGTATATCTTTCTTCTACCTTAGCAATATGGGTATAAAATGGAAGCTTGTAAAAAGACCATTTCAAAAATATAAATATCATATTATATTTATATAGCCATTTTAACAAAAAATGGCATAAAGTGTACCGAGTTCTTCTTCGAGTGTATCTTCTATGCAGTCGGGTTTTTTGTTTTTATAATAATAATTTTATTTTTTAAATTAAAAGTTTTAATTAAAATATATATTAATATACCTATTAATTAGCTTACCGCATCGGTAGAAAAATAACTATTAAAGACGCACTTGATGCTATAAATGTGCTTGTAAACTAGACTTAGTTTGATAAAACAGCATGTATTGGTAAGCATACGAAACTACTTAAAACTTGCTTTTATTAGGCAACCCTAAAAGTAAAACCGGTCAAGTTCAAATCGTACGTAGATAAAAATGACTTATTTACAACATTTTAAATAATCCATGCAAATTATAGATCTCCTATCTCTATCGCTACTAAAATATAAAAATAAAATCTTTGTATGTTTTTCTCCTATGCCCTAAAACATTTATTTCATTTTGACGAAGCTGGGGAATCATTAATAAACTATCATGTAAGTGTTATTGATGAGTACGGTAGGTATCTCAATACGAACCTAAGTATAAATTCCAAAATATTTTACAATAGGTAGATAACGATTAAATCTATCATCACAATCATCATTATTAGCCAATTAGCGGCCCATTACAAGGCCAGGCCTCCCTCCTTATAGGTGAGGGGATATGGAACGTACACCGACCACGCTGCTCCAATGCGGGTTGGCAAGCTTAGGGTGATAATGTCACTATCAGATGTTGATGATAGTGACCGGGACCGACGGCTTAATGTGCTCTCCGAGGCACAGGAGTGTAACACCACCAACTTCCAAACTCCGGGATTGGATTGTACTAAACATTTCATAGAAGAATGAAAAAGCTCAGAGTTATTCCATCACCCGACCTAGGAATCGAACCCAGGACCTCGTGATCGAAGCCACATAGGTTAACCACTAGACCAACAAGGCAAGCTTTAAATCTATATACCAGCCGTCACTCAAGCCGAGAATTATATCTTCAAAATATTAAAAATAAAATAAAAATATTTTTGTTTTGTTAAAATAACGACGTACGTTGTTAAAATAATGAACCTCCGAGAATGTATCAAAAAAGTTTAAAGTTTAATGAACCGTGTACGTAACATCGGAGTCGACACTTGTCCTGTTATTTAACTTTTATGAAATTGAAATGCAAATTCATTCCTAGATATGTGATAAAACGCATATTCTTAAAATAAAAAGATAACCCTAGGAGATAAAATAAAACCTCAGCCGTCAGATCGACAGACATTCCTAAGGGTTGTACAATCTTACATAAACAATTTTAGATATAGCATATTCATTTTATTATAATAAGCTAGCTGAGACCCGCGACTTCGTAAGCGAGCAAAATACTGTTTTGTAACGTAAGAACACAAAAAAAATACGAGCCATTTTTAAAAAAAGTCGGTATAACAAATTATTCTTAAAAAAAGAAATTTGCCATTGCGAGCTTTTTTTTAAAGAGGAACAATTTTTCTTTAAGTTGTTTCGTTATATTTTCGATAAAAGCTCCCAGGTGACTAAAAGTTCTCCGACTTTTCCAAAAATTATCGTCATATTTCATGCAGTTTAAATAAAAACTGACATATTATATAATAAAACCTTTCTCAGGAACCACTTAATATATTGATGAAAATCACATGGCAGTCAGTACCATTTAGTAGTCTTTGAGCTCTACGCGAACTGACGGACTTTAATAACCGACGAAAAAAAACGGAGGAGGTTCTCAATTCGACCACGCATAACAGGTTGTTTTTACGGAGTTGTCCGATTTTGATAATTCTTTTTTTATTAGAAAGAGCATACTTCCAAGGTGGTCCTATTGTTATCATGTTAGGATCTGATGATGATATCCTGGGGAAATTGAAGGAACTCTTTAAATTTTGGAGGCACGCTTACAACGATTTCGGTTTTTATCCCGGTATCGGTTGCTTTTTCGCTACTAGTGCCGTATAATATACTATGACAGTATAGTACGAGTACGTTACGTGGCGATAAATTACTAAAAAGTAAGAAATGAAAATTTTTAACAAAAAATAGAACCGACTCAAAATGCACTAAAAAGTAAAAAATAACTGTCATTTCGTTGCTTTAATTTACTTAAGCATATCTAGGTGCCAACTTTAACAATATTCTGTTTTACATTTGTTTATTTTATTTTATTTATCTCAGAAAAAAATTGTAGACAAAAGTAAATAGATTGCATAGACTTGTAAATGTCGGGTGGACACATAATTGGTACAGCTAGTTTTAAAACTGTACATTTCTCTGTAGGTTTATTATTTGTTAATATTTTAAAGCAGAACAGAGATCACAAGAAAACCCTTTTGACCATTGCAAAACACTTCATCGATATTTCAAGTTACTTATTGGATTGGTTATCTTTGGCCCTTTTTACATATTTGGTAACCAGAGCAGTACATTTTTTTCCATGTACACATACCATGTGTACGTCACAAGATTTATGTTAATGTATGAGATAAAACCTAAGCTTATACATAATAAACGATATCTGGACAAACGAGCTGCGCCTCTTTTTTGAAATTGGGAACTGCGTTTTTTGTTAAATTTTCGGTTAAGGAATCCATTCTAAGATACTTTCTTTGTTAATAATTTTTGTCTAATTTCACTCAGGTAATCTTGTGTTTACACAATTTTAAAATATTAGAAAGAATCTGAAATAAGTACGAGATAGCGTTATAATAAAAATCTTGTTTTTATTTTTGTTGCGATTTCCGTAAAAAGTAAATTAAGTGTAATAATTTTAATTGTATTTAAAACCTAAAACCTAAATAGGTACAAAATTTCATTAAATCGTCTCATCCAGATTCTCAAAAGTGAGAAAAAGAAGATAGACGCTTTAGAAATGTGGTGCTGGCGGAAAATGCTCGGCATATCCTGGACACAATGCCGAACAAATGTTTCAATCCTCCAGGAACTCGGCATCAAGCAGCGTCTGTCTTCCATTGTCCGAGGTATTACTTTCTTTGGGCATATTACTCGCCGAGGAGAGGCATCCATGGAGCGCCTTGTGGTTTAAGGTAGGGTCGAATTCACAAAAGTGCGCCGCAGGTCACCAATGCGCTGGACCGACCAAATGAAGATTGCCCTAAACAGAAGTGTCCACGAATGCACTAGAAGCGCAGCAGTACCGAGCAATGGCGATGGGTTGTGGAGCTTGCCACCACTCCTAATGTGACGGCCACGACTACTCTCTCAGGAGTGTAACGACGAGGAAGAAGAAGATTCTCAAAGTACAATTTACAATTTGACATCTACTGACGTTACGTAACGCAAATTCGCAATCCTCACACAGTTTGAAATTATAATTTATTCATGATCCAAAAGTACGTAAGTAAATCAGGTAAGGTTCAATGTTACATAAGTTAGATGGGTTTAATCTACCGGATCTGCAATACAATATTAAAGTTGCTATTTTTAATTAACCTCTGGCATCTCAACCCTGAGTTACAGCACGCTGGCCGACGTTTGGCTTCAGATCTGACTTGTGAGATTATCTGTATCGCGAGGTCCATCTTATTCTGGTCGGTGCGGACGCCGGCTTATGATTAGCAATATTTTATACTCTGTGCTTAAGCACACGTGCGATTATCTACTCCAGATATTAAGTTCGGAAATATTGCTTCGTTGGTTCGATGGTGAATTATGTGATTTTAGATCACGAGGTCCTGGATTCGAGTTTTTGGTCATGCTATGAAGTACTGAGAACTAGAGCCTAAGTGTGTTTTTTTTTTATCGGCTACAAGTTGGCTCTTGACTGCTATCACACCTGATGTTAAGTGATGATGCAGTCTAAGATGGAAGCGGGCTAACTTGTTAGGAGTACGATGCAATCCACACTCCTATCGGTATCTACACGACATCGTACCGGAACGCTAAGTCGCTTGGCTGTACGTCTTTGTCGGTAGGGTGGTAACTAGCCACGGCGAAAGCCTCCCACCAGCCAGACCAAGACAAATTAAGAAAAATCCCAATCTGCCCCACCGGGAATCGAACCCAGAACCTCCGTCTTATGAATCCACCACGCATACCACTGCGCCACGGAGGTCGTCAAAACGGAGGTGTTCTGCTATTACATATTATTTTAATCAATAAATAGTCTTAGCCCGGGTTTGAGAAATTGTCGTTGTTACACTTGCTCTGGAGAGCATTTTAAACGATTACTGTCTTATATTAATGGTGATGATAGCTGCTCAGATCGATAGCTCTCCGAGATAGCAATTGATCTTTTAAAAATAAATGTTACAACTTGTATTCCTTATTATAAAATCTTGGTCATTCCGTATTGTGTGCTCTCCGAGATCAAAAAGTTCAAAGCTTAAAGTTTCCACTCTTCTTCTTCTTCTTCTTCATTTCCTGGGTATTTTCCGCACTTGGCCAGTGAGTTGGCCGTTGTGCGTGGGTCCCTTGGTGTAGGCTCCCGTTGATCTTTTAAAAATAAATGTTACAACTTGTATTCCTTATTATAAAATCTTGGTCATTCCGTATTGTGTGAAGAAAGCCGACTGCTTCCAAGAATCTTTGTCGATCAAAAAGTTCAAAGCTTAAAGTTTCCACTCAACCAGATCTCAAACAAAAACTCTAACGATCCGAAGGCAAATAGGCCAATAACAAAACAAAAGGCGGTTATACTCAAACCGCAATCTCCTATAAATTAAAACATCCATAACTTAGCTAGGCACTTAACCGGTATGAGACTTTATGCCATTTTGTTTCTCGTTAATCGAGCTTATTAAAAAGATGCATTGCAGGTCAACCATTTAAACAGCTGCCATTAAGTAGTAAGTGATTTACTTGGCGCACGGTGACATCAGCGCGATGGAACGGCCGGCGTCTCAGTTTACATCATAATTTTATGTCTTTTGTGCCGAACCCTCTACACATTACCAAACAAAGTTGCCCACCCAGTCTGTCTGTCTGTTTGTTCGCGATAAACTCAAAGACTACTGAACGGAATGTTATGCGGTTTTCACTAATAGATAAGATGGTTCTTGAGGAAGGTTTTAGTGTATAATTTGTCATGGTTTTATGTAAATTGAATTAAATATGACGATTATTGATGAAATTGTCGCTTTGCCTGGAAGCTTTCAATCGCGCTGATTATCTTTTTAAGATATAATAAAACAATGTAAGAAAGAATTTTCTTCTTTATTATGACAGCAAAAAGTTCCCAATGGCGTCTATCTATGTTTTAAGTATACAATGTATCCTTATACCCAGTTTTTATAAATTAAAATAGTTACGTACAAATTTTTTTAGTATCCTCCGAATGCTGCAAGACATTATTTTCATCACGAGCAAAGTCGCGGGCGTCTGCTTACATCATAATTTTATGCCTTTTACGCCGAAATTGGAAATGACACATATTTATGGACTTGGCTCTGCGTGTGTTTGTTTCGTCGTCTGCCACAGTTGTTCTTACAAATGGCTCAATTCGCTGGGTGCTATAGTTTAACTGAAAGTTCCTTTAAATTCTTGTTAACAGGTAATTTATGATGATGACAGTATGTTGTAATGAGTAAAATGTCGACAACTTTATAAAGAAAGATGTTCGGTATAGATTTTTGAAGTTATTTTTATTTAAGTGTAGCTAAAACCAATGCCAACGGTCTTGAACGATAACTTTTTCCAATTATTACGGGAATCATTGATCGCGAGATATTCTGTTTGCTGTTTTTCTTTAGTATCTTGTAAGTTATTTAATTTAATAAAAACAAAACAAATAACTTTAAAGCAAGTAATCCAAGGGAAGCGAAATAGACTATTTTTTATTAAAAGAAAACATTTATTTACACAAAAACATCCGGTAACTTTATTCTTAAGAATTTATTGTTTTAATATTATTTATTTTCAAATATCTTGTTGAGAGGAATATTCCACAATATTATTTAAAGTTGCTAAGTTCAATAGAAAAATACTGGTGACCGAAGCATTTCTATCAATATTAAGTTAGAAAATGCGTCCCACATTTCATACAATGTGAATTAAGCTTTCTTTGACTATAATTTTATATCTAACGTAAGAAATGAGAATAGATTTACAAGACGCAACAATATGATCATAATCAATAGAATCATGATATGCAAAAGATCTGTTGTTCCGGTCAAAGGTTTGATTTTGAATTCAAATCAGGCAAAAAAGTATTACACGTGAATTATAACTAACACTACTAACCTCCTTGTTTGCATCAATCATAGTGTATAGATTCAGGTCAAAGTATAATTCAAAAAAGGTCGTCGACTTCAGCTTTATTTTTTCTTTTTATTCAACGACAAGTTAGTAATGGACGGCGATCTTTATGATCTAACTCCACATTGATCTATAAAATTATATAGATCCATGTAACAATATGGTACCCGGTTTTTATATTAAACCAGGTACCGGGTAATTAATTCAGAAGTCTATAATAATGATACCAACTTTAGATACCTGTTGTAAAGTCTTTGATAATAAATAGTCTATCACATGTCTATCAAGAACAAGCCATTAGTTGTAATGGCTGACGCTATTGTATACTAAACAATTTTTTTCTCTCATTTGTTTATTTACAATTGTTTTTAAAATTTTTAACACTGCTTTTTAAAATTTAAAAAAAACACTATTAAAAATTCACAAAAAATCCAGTCCGCCTGCTGCGGGGCCCAGGGGTACAAACAGCCGGTGGTGCAGCCGCGCCGTTTCAAGAATTACTGCCTTCTGTATCCGACCCTTGATCCAACAACTAAGCGAAAGCTTTTTAAGATGTTGGTCAAAACTTTTCGCTATAAGACCGTTGACTGAAACGACTATAGGAACTATTATCGTTGACTCAACATTCCACATGGCGGTAATCTCATGAGCAAGGTATTTTGATACTTTTTCCTTTTATTAAACAAATTTTGTTAAAAGTTAATAATAATTCTGCATTGGTTTCAATAATTAAAACTAAATGTAGGTATAGTTGTATACTATAATTACATTAAATTGTCTGCTATCCTTTCCCACAAGGACCTTGACATCCTTTTATCTACAGTCCTCAAATACCATGTTTTGAGTTATTAACAATTCAAGTTAATTAAAATTTAAAATATCATTAACATTGTAGCTGCATGATGATAATGAAATATGATGTGCAATTTTGATCTCCCATAGTAGCTCTAAGACATACTTCGCATAAGTAGTTTCATGATGTCGATATAATTTAAGAATTTATAAAGTTAAGCAAAAGTAAATACATCAACTAAAAAATAGACGAATAAAACGAACCTAGAACTTTTATAACTTTTGAACATAATTAGGAAATGAATGATAATTTAATGTCTACATAAATGCTAAGAATTGAATGTTTAGATATTTTTATTTTCTTGTTGTTTGTTTATTTGTTGCAGATCATATATTATATCAAGTTTATTACCGTCTGTTCAACATATTAATGTCTCAAGCAGCCTGTGCCAATTGATCGTGTTGCAAGACGCGTCCGTTAATCAGGGTTTAGCTCTATCAACTGGTAAAAGACAGATTACATTCGGCACAGCAATCCGACAAGGTCGTTATAGCAGACATTACCAATACAGATGTTACATTATGATAACACAACTAGATTAAGGTAGGACGACTACATATTTGTAATTCAGCCAAAATTTTCGGTAAGTGGGTCGCCGTTAATCACTGCGAAATGTTCGTTGTATCTTCGTGTTTGTATCTGTGTCAGTATGATTTTGGGTTCCGTCCCTAAAGGATACAGATCAAAATTTATATTTTCAGGATAAGAATGGATAATTTTAAAATTAATGTAATATTTAAAAATTTGTTTCAAAGTATTTGATTGATTTTGAGAAATAAAATTTTATTTGTTTTGGACAGATCTTTCATAGAGCGATTTTATTGACTTTTATAGTTATTAACTGTTTTTGTATGGAAATAATTCCCCATGGAAATAAATAAAAACATGTTAGAAATTTTAGAAGGCACAAACTACCGTATCATCAAATTTAAAAAGAATATTTATATTAATTTTTGTGCAAATTCTGTTAATTATTCTTTTTAATTTTTGTTATTGACCTTTTATGTTAGAGCTGCTTTCATACTAAATTCGTCAATATATATTGATAACAAAACCGGAGGCACAATTTGCTGTCACAGCTACGTTTATACCATCTCTTTTCAAAATTTAATTGGACAGCTGAGGATCAAAGAATTTGTTTCAGTAGATAAGGACTCTAACGCATCCCGCGCTGTAGAGAGGTGTGCGCCACCACATTGAGATCAGTTTGCCGTATTTCGTGTTTTATATTCAAAGTATGCATATTGTGAACCCTTTGTGTTTAGGCACACAGATTTCACTTAACGTTTTTGTCGCTGTTTAAGGAGTTGTGCGTGTTTCTCTTGCGTGGGCCCTCTGGTGATTTAATTCCGGCACCAGCAGACTGCCCAATCAATTTCATAGTATAGTATATGTTCGCGGAACTTTCGCCGGTAGCATGAACCAATCTGATATGTATCTCCCAGACGGCCATTAATATAAAATTTCGAGTGTGTCTAGAGTAACTGGGTCAGTTGGATAATGAATTGACCTTCTCTATATTGTCTCGCGTGAACCGGGATTATTGTGATTAATTTTAAATGAAATATTTTATATTTTATCGGTTATAAAATTTGATTAACGTCGGCAACCAGTCGCTCTAATTGACTAAAGGAAACGGGTTACGCGCATCTGATCAGCCACTCAGCATAATTATTATGATTTCAATTCGAATTAATCGTAAAAAAATCTCTAGACATTGATAAAGTAAACCGTAATTTAATTTAGTTTCTTGTGATTTCATTTGGGACAGGTATACATTTTGTCGACGAGATCGTCACGTCATACAAAAGCTAACCTTACCAAAAATTTTTCAGAAAAATGGTATAAAAAGCAAAATATGTAGAAAAATATGTTTCTCCCAAGTTTAAAGAATTACGGTTAGTCAAGGAGAGTTCAGTTTTATTTTTAGATATTTATCTCTACAAAACTATACTTCCATTATATATTGTTGCAATATTTTAATGTTGCTCTACTTGGCTCCAAATACTAATATTGTATAATACAAATGGAAGAATAAGTTATGAAGAAAAAATATATAATTCTTGCTTAGGTTTGCATTGTGAAATTCCTTCTCCATAAAGATACAACAACAACAATAACAATTACGCCTACACCTCGACACGTCACAAGCCAGCAACAAAAGTAAACAGTAGCAATCGCTATAAATCGTCGACGAAAAGCTTTTGAGGCAGTTCCCTCGGCCGGGCCCCCGCTGGGCATCTCCACTATATCGTATTATTGCACGTTAACTTCCATGCTTCTGTATATCAAACTCGTGCGCAACCTGTCATATTCGCGAAACCCATAATAACGGTAAATTGGGTTTAAATAACGACTGCATTAAAGCTATAAGCACGTACAGTGATATACGTACTGAGAGTACTAAGAATGAGCAATAATTTCTAGTAAATATCATTAGAATATTGCAACGCGAGCTTTATTTATTCTAGCGAACAGATTCTAAACATTAAAGCACTCGCTCGTATTATTTATTATTGTGCTAGTGCAGTTGAACATAGCAGATGTTGACTGAGCTACAACTCTTCTTCGCTATTTATTTAAATAATTTGTACATTTCCTCTCTATCTGTAGTGATGAAAACCATCGTGATAAGGAAAACAGTGATGTTCGGGAATCTGCAACGAAGTACCCTCCGTAATTTTTTTAGGATTATCCTAGAAACCAAAAAAATACAGCGATAAGTGGTACTAAGAAAAAATGGATAAAGAGTGAACTAATGATGATTTATCTGTCAATCCCATAATATTTAGGCGGTAAAAAAAAACAGCTGGAACCAGAAAATAATAAATTTTATTACAAGAAATAGATATTACGTCGGAGTTCAACACCAACCTTGTGATTGTTATTATTGAGATCATTGCTAAGAATCTTATTTTGTACGATTATATTTGAGTATTGAAATCGATTCTTATCACTTTGATAAATAGATTTCGACATTATTATCTTTCTTTCTTTATCCAATACAAGATCATAAACTTAAGCCACTAACACACAAGCCGGACTGATTTGCATATTGAAATGATAAAATCTTTTTTATGTCAACGCTTATGTCTATAGTTGCATAAAGATTATCTTCCTACAAGGCTTTTATCTATACTAATATTATAAAGAGGAAAACTTTGTTTGTTTGTTTGTTTGTTTGTTTGTTTGTTTGGTTGTAATGAATAGGCTCAAAAACTACTGGACCGTTTTTAAAAATTCTTTCACCATTCGAAAGCTACATTATCCACGAGTAACATAGGCTAAATTTTATTTTGGAAAAAATTAGGGTTCCGTAAAATATTTGGGTTTTTCGGACACAAGGTGTAAAAAATCAACCAGAAAAGTTACTTATTTTGCGTACGCTGCGTAAACTATAAAAGATAGAACCATAGAATGTTCTAATTAATTGGAGATCTTATAAATATCTACAAAAAAGTCCGCGACACACTATACCTATCTATGTCGAGTGAGGCACAACAACCATTTTTTTATTTAAAAATCGTAATTTTTTTTTTGGACTACATTTAAACGCATTTATTTTACTCATGCTATTAATCCTTATCAAAATAAATTATTTCATCACGAAGTACAGTTTATGTAGATAATATTTGGTATTTTAAAGATTAAAATTGGACGTTTGGTTTTGAAGTTATAGCGAAATTAAAATATTACTATTTCTGCGTTGCGAAGTGAGCGTCACCAAGGGGTTAGATCTATGTTATATATACGATGATGAATTAAGAATTCGATCTTTGTTCAAATATCTATTTAGTACACGGAAGAGTTTGTTCGTTTGTTTAAACGGGCTAATCTCTATCTGCGTGTCAGATTGTAAAATTATTTTTGTTTATTCTGAAGGCTAGACTCAAGAGTGAAATATACTATTTAATATCAATTTATACCCATCAGCTTGCCATAAATATATATTTTTAATGTTAATGTACTAAAATGTCATACAATGTTTAACAAAAATGTAGACCTTTAGTACCTACACGGGACGGGACGGAGAATATTGCTTCACGGGAAACTATAAAAAAATTAAATTGAGAGGGGGAGCGGGGAATTTTGTATGAAAGTCTGTCTTTAAAATTAGAAGGGTACCTAAGAGGTTTTCACGCGGACGAAGTCGCGGGCGACTGCTAGTCGTTTTATATACATATAAAATATGGACAAATGAACAAGCGATGGCACTCGATGTTAAGTGATTAGCGCCACCAATAAATACCAGTCAGCGGAAGAGATTCTTCCTCATAATTTCAAGTATACACAGGAGATATACTGTCGGCTTATCAGGAATTTACTCTTCCATCCCTTATACCCTGAATAAGTTATATTTATGTCTTACTTTGGTAATAGAATCATAGTATATCTACTGGCAAATTATTGTTTATGTGGTAGAGTAACTGCAAATAGGTGAATTTGACATTTCAAAAATAGAACCGAAAAAATAAAAAATAACTGTGTCATTTAGTTGCTTTAATTTACTTAAGCATATCTATGAAGTCGGTGCCAGCAAGTTTAAGGAACATTTATTTAACGTAGTAAAGCAGTTTGTGGGTTCTAGATAACGTCCTTGGCTATCATCGACTCATAGATATGCTTAACTAAATTGAAGCAAGTGAATGACGCAGTTATTTTTTACTTTTTAGTGCGTTTTGGGTCGGTTCTATTTTTTGTTAAAAAATTTTATTTCTTACTTTTTAGTGATTTATCGCCACGTGACGTACTCGTACTATACTGTCATAGTATATTATACGGCACGTGTAGCCAAAAAGCTACCAATACTTACACTAAAACCGAACTCGCTGCAAGTGCCTATAAAATTTGAAGAGTTCCTTCAGTTTTCCCAGGATATCATCATCATATCCTAACATGGGTCATACATAAAAAAAAATATATACGTGTCGAATTGAGCACCTCCTCCGTTTTCTTAACCGACAAAAAAAATTTTTTTTTTTTTATGTATGACCACGCATAACTTTTTACAGAGTTGTCCGATTTTGATAATTCTTTTTTTATTAGAAAGGGCACACTTCCAAGGTAGTCCCATTGTCATCATGTTAGGATCTGATGATAATATCCTGGAGGAATTGAAGGAACTCTTCAAATTTTGGAGGCACGCCTACCGCGATTTCGGTTTTTGTCTCGGTATAGGTAGCTTTTTGGCTACTAGTGCCGTATAATATACTATGACAGTATATTACGAGTACGTTACGTGGCGATAAAACACTAAAAAGTAAGAAATAAATTTTTTAAAATAAAAATGGAACCGACTCAAAACGCACTAAAAAGTTACTTATTACTTTTTAGTGCGTTTTGAGTCGGTTCCATTTTTATTTAAAATTTTTTATTTCGTCGGTTAAAAAGAGCTTGTAAAATAAGCCTACTTGAATAAAAAAATTGTATTTTGATTTTATTTTATTGTTAAAAACAAAAGCACACACAAGTATCCATCTATGTTTTAAAATGATGTCATCATCGTCATTACGGTCCCCATATCCCGTTTGATGGCATCGGTCCTGCTAGTTGGGAAGTCAAACAACACTTCACTTTCCGGTGCTAAGCTGCCACCTTGCGACTATAACGTTCATCGGCTTTTCTTAATAATGTTCTTACATAATAGTGTTATATCAGTTACATTTTTTAATGTCTGAATTCTAATTAACGCAGAACGTTAATACACGGTCTGTGGATAATGCTACTGTTTATCCTGATTAAATCATTAAATACAATTAAGTATTTTTAAAATTATATAGGCAACCCCGTGGTTTGGTCAACTTCAGCCCGTGGTTACTTATTTTAATTACATACATTTAAGGCGCCTATGGTATGAATCGTTTTAAACAAATTATCGAGAAAAAAATCTGTATGATATGTAACTGGCTGGGAACGCTTGGCAACAAGCAATTTACGTTCAACAGTCGTTGAGAATATCGAGAGGTTTTTCTGCTTTAATTTATTACTCTCGATTGCTACATCACATACGAAAGACGAAACATTGTGATCTAATAAGTTTGAATTGTAATGAATCCCATTGAATAATTTATTGTTATTATTAACTGGCTATGCCTCGCGGTTTCATCCGCGGAAATACCTTTACTGTGGAAATATTGGGACATAACCAACGTAGCTGTCTGTAACAGTCTATATTCTATCTCTATTTAAATTCACTGCTATTTTAATTCACATCCATTTAACCATTCAGCCGAAATTGATTAACAAATGTAAAACAGTCATTAAGTTTTCAACTTATTTTCCACGCAACGTTCTAAAGTTTTTGTTTTATGAGATTCTTAACCTAGCAATAACAAACAGAACAAAAAAAGGATTACCGTAATCGGACTAGCTATTCACGCGTGATACTATGATTTTATGACTAATTCGAATTCAATGAAGTTTTGCGTTGTTTAAATGTCTATCCTATTAACATTATAAACGCGAAAGTTTGTAAGTATGGATGGATGTTTGTTTGTTACTCTTTCACACAAAAACTACTGAATGAATTTTAATGACAGTTTACAATAATACAGCTTTATACATCAAAATAACATACTTTTTTCCGAAATTTTCACGTGAGCGTGCTCTCCGCGGGTGAAACTGGCAGAGACCTCTAGTTTTAAATAAATTTATAAAATAGCTTATTTGTTGTTTCACAGCGTCCGTAGTACCATGAACATTTCTTTATCAAAATTTTTTAACAAAAAATAGAACCGACTCAAAACGCACTAAAAGTAAAAAATAACTGCGTCATTTAGTTGTTTTCATTTACTTAAGCATATTATCTATAAAGTCGGTGTCAGCCAAGTTTAAGGAACATTTATTTAATGTAGTAAAGCAGTTTGTGGGTTCTAGATAACGTCCTTGGCTGGCACCGACTCAAATATGCTTAACTAAATTAAAGCAACAAAATGACGCAGTTATTTTTTACTTTTTAGTGCGTTTTGAGTCGGTTCTATTTTTTGTTAAAAAATTTTATTTCTTACTTTTTAGTTATTTATCAACACGTAACCTACTCGTACTATAGTCTCATAGTATATTATACGGTAGTATAGTACCTATTAGTAGCCAAAAAGTTACCGATACTTACACAAAAACCGAAATCGTCCGCTTTTTTCCGTCGGTTAAAAATTATCGCAAATATGTTTTTTTTAATTTCTTAACTGTTGCTTTTCCACAAAATTCCACGTCCAGTAATAAACTAATAATCTTAAAACATAATTAGCAATTTATATAAAAAAAAACAACACTTTAATGACATAACTTTTTATAAATTGTAAAAGTTCTTGCACGTTTCAGGTTACCAGTATTTAAATTGCGCTTATTACGCCCGACGTTCGGTAGCATGAAACGATAATGTTATGTTGGTATACATTCAGAAAACATAGTGGAAACATATATAGGAAATTGCGTTTGTTAAAATTATACACCGTTACTTTAATAACACACAATTGAGATAAAAGGCGTGAAATTCGTAATATTATTTTGATGTCCGCTATTTAAAAGCCAGTTAAGTGAACGAATTGTTTTTTTAGTAAATGGACAAAAATATGGTGAAAAAAATTAAACACTTATTTTCGGCATTAACCTCAATCACAACGGTTATTTACTATTGTATTTTTTCTATTTTTTATTCAAAACGACGTAAGCGGTTTTTATGATGCTTTTATACGTCCAACGATTACAATAAATAGTTATCAAAACTGATTTGTGATAACTTTTTAAAATTAAATACCTATATAATCCTTTTTTACAAATTCCAGGATAGCAACTTACTGTATAATAATTTAAAAAACCATACAAAAAACATCTTGCAACAGTTTTTTACATTTTATACAAAAGAAAACATATTATACTTTATTTATTTTCTCATTTTCAAATCTTTATTGCAAACTTGGTTTTTAAAACTCATAAGTTAGCCAGCTTTTACAAGGCGGTCGACAACATTTTACGAAATTGTCTTTATTCAGGCTTTTACTCGTTAATAAACAGTTATTTGTTGTACGTGGAGGTAAAAAATCTGCTATTACTCAGAGAACCAGTCGGCGATATGAGAAAAACTTAAACTGTATAATAAGTTCTGTACTGATTTGGCATCCTATAGCCCTCCTATGTATGTATAAAGGAGCTGACATCGTGAGAATATTAATCAAGACTTTCTCTCATCATTTCTATTTTCTTTTAGATAGATACAGGGGCAAAGAAGATTAAGAATTTTGAATATCATTACTTTTCTCTAAAGAAATACCAGTCCAATGCCAATAAAATTCTCTCAAATTTGGGTTCACTTCGAATTCTTAACATTGTTAAGAATCTCGACAGTGCTCTTTGCATTTTTTCCTTTCCAAGCGATAGAGTTAAGTTTTGTCCGAATATCCAAGTCCCATTTGACCCTTTCTGGATCGGTTTCTTCCTTTCTTTCCTCTGTTTATTTGTTAGGTAGTCTGATATCCAACTTGATCGATGGCCAAGACCTAAAAATAGAATGTTCAACAGGTACAGACTCTAACAAAATACAAAGACGTCATTTTATTCTTTTTAGGAATACAAAAACATCGTTAAACACCCGTCATCTAGATTAATCATAATCAATAGCTAATAACATCATTTTCGCCAACATTAAGTTGGAACGTCGAAGAGAATATAAAATAGATTGCTCTGCAAGATCACGCCCCTGCGATGATTCGCAAGACGATAAATTCAATGTAGTGGACAGCGAAATTGTAGTTTTGACCGCATGCCTCAGCTATGCCTTTCAGTTTATACGTTTTATTTTGCTTATTGACAAGAATAGATGCTTTAAAGAATTCGTCTCACAAATAGCCCTAAATTGCGGTCATTTGTGGGGAATGCGTAAGTACTCGATGTGCATATCAATGGAAGTATAGTTTAAGTAGGTGTTTATATCGACACAGACTTCAATAAATTACTTCTAAAATTACCTTTAACGATCCGATGTAAGAACAATTTTAAAAGACAATGATGTATTATAATGATCAAAACAGTATATTTTAAGCAGTTTTTTTATTTATTTATAGTGCAATGAACTTCTGATTAATTTTCACGAACTTAATTTTCTAAAGTTTATATACGATTTTGTTTAATTCAATACAATTTATGATTTATATTTTGATAATAGAGCACTCTACACCTAGTACCACTATATCTCACTCGACGAAAAATATGTCATACAGCCATAATAAGAATATCATACAAATACAATTCAAGGAAATTGATTTCTACGTATCCCACCCATCTACCTATTTTTTTAAGATACACCTATACGAGTAAAAGAAATATTTGAAAAGTGCCTGAAAAAGTAAATATTTGGACAGCAATGATTATATTGACTGTTTGCAAAGTTAATATTCCATAGAACTGCAAATAAAGTTGCGTTAGTTTATCGCTACCTAATACCTACCCAATACCGACGATATTATATTTCAGTGAATGTCATATATGAAAAAAAGGCTAAAATACAAATATGTTATGTATTATTTATACTACTTGGGTGACATTATCAGTTATCTATTGAAAATCGCTTTAAAAATCACTAATTGGGTATCTCAATCTATATCCAAGTCATGAAAAATGACTAACAGCGATTATTGGAACTATTAAAAAGGGGTTAAAGGGCATAGTCTGAAAGATGACAATGCATAAGCAACACGAAAATATAAACTATTGAGTTTGACCCTTTTTTTGTTTAGATGTAGTTCCCTCACGGGTTATGTGGAACATTACACAATTATGCGTCGATATCTCAATCTATATCTTTCATCAGTGCGACCTTCCGGTCATGATGGTTTTATGCTTTTTGGTTTTAAGCGTTTTTTAGTCTGACCCTAACACCACCATACAGACAGATACATTAGAATTTTTACAATGTGTATTGTTAGTTGCTGTAATGTGTGCATAGCAAGCAATTATTTATATTTTGTTGAACAAGTGACATAATTGGGGTTAGTGACATTCGTCGGGTTCACGGCGCCTGCCATATTAGCGGCGAGCATTCTACCGGTAGCGTTTATGGTACGGGCCCACACCTGATTTAGTGCGAGCTGCCGCCTTATATGTAACAAAGAATTTCAAAATGTCACAAAATCGCTTCGCAGTCCTTATTAAAACATATTTTTTTAATAAACTATTTTATGAAAAGCTGCCTGCACGGTTTGTTGACTTGCTTAATTGCATATATTTAATGCAATTTAAATTAATTGCTGACACTTCTTTATATGACTTTTATCAAAAATAACAATCTTGTATTTTCCGTTTTTGAGCTTAAGCCATTACTTATTACGGCCGATAACTTTTGATTAAGGGATTTACTGATTTTTGCAGATTGTGTATTTGCTGTAGTTCTCTTTATTTTATTAGGGCACGTAACTTAAAGGACAATGGAAAATAAATAAACATAAATACTCAAACTATAATAATTACGATATAAACAGTCCATACGGATTTTAAGGGAAACTTATTGGAGCTAGCTGGCTAGAATAGATAGTAGAATAAGGTATGTGTTTTCGCAGACGAAGTCACGTGCAACTGTTATCAAATGGATATTTCTCGACTCACAGTGTAAACGTAAACAAATTGAACGCGTTGAAGGAAGCGAATCAATGTAGGTAACTTTGTTGCAATAAAATCCCATAAATACCGGCCACAGTTTGTATTTCTGAAATGGACGTTTATTTACATTATTTATATCATTGACACCCAAAGTGGATCAGTCGAACCACCACGGGAGACTCGATGGAAGTCTACTTCGGCGGGATAGAAAAATAGGGGTTCACTATTCGTAAGCGAGCCTAAAAGCGAACCCACGAAAAATTATCTGTTTTGCTAGAGAACAAAAATGTTTAAAGACGATTAATACAAAAAAAGTATGTTAAAAGGCCTATGTGCTTTTACCAACTTGTATATTCCAGTTATCATAACCATCTGTTATTAAAGTAGAATGGTAAGATTTTAGGTACGGCGTACGGGTTGTCGAAAACGTTAAGACGAAACTTATTAGCGGTTGTGAACATAAACGTCCCGGAAAACGTCCTAACCGGTGTAAAGGTTGTCGTGAAGAGTAAAATTTTATCGTATAACCTGAAGTAATTTTAATAAAATGAAATCTTGTTGCACACGGTTTAAATGAATCTCATCAGCTGTTCCTTTCAGAGATTTGCATATTGGTCGAAATTAACTCAGCTCCAGTCCATCCCTGTTAGGTATTATACGGCTTTAGAAAAAAAAGTGTTTTATGAGAAAAAAGTTTGGGAACCTCTGATTTACATCAATAACTTATTTAATAATTACCTCCATTGTGCGAAGTGTTGCCTGGTTGCGCTGGATCTAGATCCGAGTGATATAGTATTCTTACAGCAAGCCGCTGTGACGTGCTAAAGTTATGTTGCTCTGAGATGTTATAACCTCTGATTCAGAGGACTGCAATGTTTTCTGAACTACCGCCCGTTAAACTATATTGTACTAGAGGTTGCTCGCGGTTTCACTCGCGTACTTCCCGTTCCCTTGAAAATTTGGGGATTAAAAGTAGCCTATGTGTTATTCGGATGTATTAGCATGATTATTGTCCTGTCTTTGTTAGCTGGATATATCACACACTTACAAACATTCGCCTTTATAATAGAAGTATGATAGGATATACTGCTCTATTTTATCATTCTTTTATATAATGTATTTCCTAATGCTATAATTGGCATTCATCATTAGCGTATTTGAAAGACCCAGTGAAAAGCCAAGCCTGGACCCTTATGTGAGAAGAGATTCCCTGCGACACGTTTGATGTCGTCAGTCCCCCTAGTAGGCCTAGGTTGATTAATTTAATCATATAATCTTAATCTTTATATAAGTATTATTTTCTTTATAGATTGGCACCTATATTATATAAGCTAGCTCATACGTAAGTACGAGTACGAGTGTAATGTGATTTTTAGTTTTAAGCTATTGTATAGCTTTTATCGCGGGCCTTGAGCGTGGAGACCGAATACAGAAATTCCGTAACGAAAAAACCTAACACCCCTGAATATCAAAAACATAATATCAGAAGCACAATTTCGTCAACAGTCATCGAGGAATTTGGCTTACAAAAAGATGATTATGATGAGAATGATGATAGGATATACTTACTGCTCTATTTTATCATCCTTTTATATAATGTTTTTTTCAAGCGTAAAACCTAAAGTACTTTTTTTTTCATAATGACTTTTTGCAAGACCCCGTGGAAAACCAAGTGTCGAACCTAATGAGAAAAGAGATTTCTAGCTCAGACATGGTTGGAATAAACCGCAATTCTACTGCTCCAGTAGACCAAGGTTAATTTTGAATTAATCTAAATCTTTAATTATTAATGCTATGCAATAGCTTTACCTCGACAAGTGCAATGTGACACACGTCTTTTTTTAGTATAGTAGTAATTCTGTTCTTAATTTTTGTTCTTTTCATAAAGTAACAACTACGAGAATTGACTGAAAGCCAATGACATTTTCATGGTACATAAATGATTAATATATAAACACAAATGTCATAAGTACAGACACATGGAGACCGTTACGTAAAATCGATTACTGTCTTGAACTTCGACTTACCATTTAAAAGTGAAATCCATATATTTGTACATAATATAATATTTTTTCTTAAACTAGCAACCATATCATACCATATAAATATAAATCTTAATAAGTTGACGTATGCAGTTATTTATTTTTCCGTTGCAATTAAGGTTTTATAAGAAAACGCTATATCATTACAACAGATCGTACCTATTTGAAAAATATTTTGTTTTTAAGCTGATTGAGCATTATTACTTGAGGTTGCGGAAACTTCTGAGACTGAAACTGAGATGAGGTCTAATTCTCGCAGAAGACTCTACCATTCTTTACCATGACTCTAACAGAGCTTTCCTAGAACCGCTTTAAGGATTAGTTAGTGACTGGGCGCCACAAATTTTACATAAATGTATGGAATGCAGTCGATTAATGGTTAATAACATTACAATGGGAAAAAAATGTTTAGTGGTCGGTACCTTGTTTATACTGTGCAGTCATCTTACTTTTGATTGAGAAACTGTTGACCGATTGAATATTATGTATGGATTAGTAAAACAACATAGCAAAGAAAAATACATGCAAGTTATTTTAACTAAAAATAATACACGAAACATAGTAGACTATACAAACCACTTTCAAAATAAAGCGGTCGAATGCGTAGGTGATAAGCATTAAAATAATAATTAATAACATTAAAATGTTATAGTCGTTCTAAGACAAACATTATGACAAAACATCCGGTTTTTTAATGTTGTATAATATTGATAAGAATGCATATTATTTCCTGTTACTTGTCTCGCATATCACTGCAAGTGTTGCTAGGCACAGATTCTAAGGAAGCTTCGATCGGCCAGTTCTTGTAAATAACGTATGTACTCATTGACATATTAATAGTTAGTACTATGGACTTCGGGTGGAATGCAAAATTCACGACAAAAGTGTGGCGAGATATCTTATATATACTAGAATGCGTTTGTATTTTTATAAACAAACTAAAACATTGTAATATATGTCTTATACTATTGTAATACAGTCTATTTTGCAACGGTCTACTTGCTTGCAATACATATTCAGCTTTGACTGGCAACCTATTTTGACATGGCAGCTTCTTCTTCTTCTTCTGCTTCTTTGCTTTGCTTCTTTAAATAGGACAACTTAAATGGTGTGGAGTAGCTTTGAATTTTTTTTGGCATCTTTAACCTATATATTACATTCACAGCAAACTTTAAATGTATCAGTGACCTCTATACGCTGGGATAAATCAAGTACCAAACAATATATTTTTTACTACAATGACGTTAGGTCACTGTTTTAAATAACTGTTCCAAATTTCATGTAGATAATTCTTATAGTTATGAAAATAATCGAGTGTAAAGGACGGACCAACGGACGGACGGAAGGGTTACATTTTAACATTATGGTAAAACTTGTGTGATTAATTAAAATTATTTTCAATTCAAAAATGAAGGAATTAAAAAAATCAAATATTAAACAACAAAATAATTCTATGCAGTCGTTGTTCTAAAACATTATTGACGTGCATTCTCTCAGTAAGCTAATATGAGACTGAATGTGATTAGAAATCTTTTTCGCGTTTTCGCTCATAATCCATAGTATTAGTATGTCAATGTATGTACCGTACTTTTCCGCGTTCTCTCTATCACAGAAATTTTGTAAAATTATCACAGTTCTTGCGATATTTATAATTCCAAGAACGAATTTCATCGAAACTTTTGAATTGACAAATCGCCGACCAGTATCTTATCATGTCTTACCAAAGTGTACTGCTACCATATTACTTATAAAAAATTCTTTAAGCATGTAATCTACCACTTAAGTGTAGATTATACAAATAAATTAAGTCGTTAATATTGATAAAATTGACTTGCATTATTAAGTTATCAATTAAGGCATTTATTTTTGCAATAAACCTGCACAAAAGTTTCGTTATATCACCGGTACAGTGAACTCGATACATGTCAACATAGAACTCTGTATGCGCCGAGTGCGGACAGGTTGATGTGATTGGTCATATATTACAGGGCTGCCAAGTGCCGACTGGCAATGAACTCAACAATGCAGTGCAACATCTGATACATTTATTTAAACTAGGCAATACTATACGTAATAGTAATTAATACAAGCACTTTTGAAAAGTCAAGTCAGATCTTTTTTGCATAATGACTCTACCGCCGAAAACCGTCTGCGACAAGTTCAAAATTAAAGTTACCACTCATTTTATTTTATTATCAATCCAAGTTAAGCTATAAATTCATAAATTAGTTTCCCCGGTACTACGCTTGAGCAGAGTGCAAAAATCATTTGTGGGACTGAGTATACGATTTTATAATCTTATCCCAAAGGAAGTACTGGACTTGCCTTTACAAAAATTTAAAAAAATTGTTAAAACTCATTTACTAAGTAAAGGTTAGGTACTATAAAATTAATGACTTTATTAACGACAGAGATACTTGGAAGCAATCAGCTGTTCTTGCTACACACAAGACGGGATAACCAAAATTGTAATTTTTAGAATACAAATTGTAACATTGATTTTTAAAACGAGCAAACTGTTATTGCTTATTGTTGACTGTTTTCGGCATAAACTGTTTATTTATTTATTATAACTTACTAGTTCTGAAAAAATAAGTAGGTAGTATCAAAGACTTTATAAATTGGCAACCCTACTGGCACAAAGCATTCAATAAAATAATTTTATCCGAATAAACCGGTCCTCGTAAATTGGAGCGTAAGAACATTACTGCGTTAGTAACTGCACCACTTATGCAATATTGATATCACATATACATGTAATGTGACACCTGTCCGCAGGCATTAGTGTTGGAAATTCCCATTAGGGTGTTATTCTATAGATAATTACATCGAAACCTTTAAGGTACCTACCAACACCTTACGTAACACAAAACAAGATTTTCCTTGCCCATATTGTAGAAAATAATGCCGACAAGACTTTCAGTTTTATAGAAATTGTATACTATTTAATCTTTATAACACTGATAGCGAGATTTTATCAAAAGATGAAAATGGTATCGTTAAAGTAAATGACGGTTTTCGCAACAAGTTGTCCGTGGCGCCAATATTCTATCAGTAAATAGGGGGTGGTCGGCAGCGGTCTGCGAGCCCACTAAATCACACGCTAATAACTAGTGGCAGATACGATCTTTGCTTTCAATAATAAAGTCAGCCAATTGTACCCGCTACCTTTCTTAGAAAGTCTTCGTACAGTTCTTTACCGGTTTGATGACGGGCAACTGCTACATTTTGTAATTACCGTGCCAACGACAATTTCTTATCTTATCTGGCCATTGTTGTTATAAATTGAATCATCTAGATAAAATGAAAACTTTGAATGGGATTAAATTAGCCTTCCAGCGAACCCCATCGCTATCGGCACAAAACCAATTTGATCTAACTTTCTCATTTTGTTTTGCCCATATGAGAACCCGATGAGACATTAAAACCGAACACTTTTTCTTTCACCCCATTGTTACAAAAGTTCTTTATCTGTTAACGCGATAATTGATCGCGTTTATGTTCAAATTAAAAGCCTTGGGGGTTATTCGCAAATCTATTACATGCAAATTAAAATGTTTCCTTGTAATTTTAATCCCAATCTACATTGCGCAAAAGATTTTTACATTAATATCACTAATGGCCCTCATAAATGATAAGTAATATTGACTGGTATACAGGGAATTTTATTAACAAACATTTTAAGCTTATCAGCTACAAATATATTAATAATCTAATTTAATAACTGAGTCGAGAAAAAGATTGATAGGTCAAGAGCCAACAATAACTTTTCTTGTGAACAGATAGCCACTTAATATGCTATTACATTAACCGATGCATTCATTATACGTAACATTATGCATTCAACTGCACTTACTTAATTCTAAATGGATGCGTTCACACTGTTAACAAATGAAGCGACGCTACAAAAATTGAACGCCATAGATCACGCGTCAGGAGAAAGCACGATAAATCTCCTTTTGTTCAAGATGTTATAGCTTTAAACAAACATGCGTGTACCGGGAACAGATGCGTTTTGTATTCTATGTAACATCCATCAAGAAGATGTACTTACTAAACCTTACTGCGCAGTACAGGAACTAACAACTAAAATAGAAATCCATCCTATCTAGGATACTTACTTATAAATCCTTCTAGTAATTTCAAATGATTATTTCCGTTAAGTATAAAATTAACGTCACTTTGTCCGTTTTTTTTAATCATTCTAGAATTACAAAGTAATACAAAACTTATTTTGATGAGTATAATGATGGTTAACAGGTTATAAATATCTTAAAATAATTTTACATCTATTTTTCTGAATAGCTCTCAAACACTAATCATATATGATATTGTAGGTATCTAATTTTTTATTTGTACGTCACACTCACATGTAACATAAATACGTATGTTTTGTATGTAAATCACTAAAATTTAAACGCATAAGCGTCAAACTCTTAGTTGTATAGATGATGATTTTGCTTTAATTGCAAATGCAATCAAAATTAACGTTGCACAAATAATCAAAGTTTCAACTTGTATACCATTATAATGTAGTTAACAAATATAGGTAGGTAGATAAGCCACGAATAATAGCAAACTAAATAAATATATTGCCTACAAACACTTTTCTAAATAACAGCTTTGAAAGATTTTTGGTGGTAAGCTCTTGGTCTAGTTGTTGTTGTAACATTCAAAGCCTATGTTAATGCATTCGAGTAATTACTTCGTACGTACTGAGAGTAGGAGTACCGTGAATAAATATGATTGCACTATTTCACTAGCGGCACGTAAAATGTCATAAGAATTAAAGAACGTGGTACGTAGGTGTAACGTAGGTATAACTATTTTAGCGTGGGCGTGCATTCAAGAATAGAGGAAACATTCAAATATGCGTCAGAAACTTGTTTTTGAATGTTTTGATGCGTTTTATTGTTAGGAAAAACTAGGTCAATCCTAATTAGCTAGGTGTGTACAGTTATAGAGTTTTATCATATTGATTCGAATTGTCGGGTTAACAATGCATAATTTTACAATAACTAAAATTTTTTTAAGCTGTTAAAGCTCAATTAAGTATATCATTACAACTGATTTAGGATTGGTTATATCGCTGAGTAATGCAGTTACGCATTCCGCTTGGATCTACGTTAGGTTATGTTGAACTTGTTGGTATCAAGTAGCCAGAATACTCATTAAGATCTGCATCTTATTGCAGTCGTTAAAGGATCGCAGAAACAGGCTCTAAGACGTCCCAACGCGCACGTTAGATCTCCCAGTCGTGACAACAGAGATGTCGGGAAGTTCTACCCCACACGGGTTTGTTGAAACTAACCAACAAAACTACGCTGGTCTGACGCGGTTTGGCAGAGATATGGTCATAATTTTTGAGTTTGTAACAATCACTAAAAGTTATGCTCTCTGAGGCACAGAGATGTTACACCACCGACTTTACAACTTCTATTTAAAATTTATTGTAAAATTGATTATAACCCAAGCTACAAAACATTTGGCTTTGATTGATCCAGAACCCTTATAAAACTGTTGTTCTCAAACTGCCATACACAAGTCAATCATGCCGTATAAAACTACAAAAAAATCTACTATATACAATATACTAATTGTACAATAATTAAAATGTATATTTCATTATGAATTTCTTATATCGGACAGTTGCTTGCGCGGAGCGATCGATCACGCGTAGGTATTAAGCAATTGCAACCCGCAGGTACTCATTGCTCAATACCGATAGATCTTTAAGCAATCTACACGACACTAAGCAAGGCTCGTGGATGACACGTTTACGGAAATGATTATTAATTTAATAGAGGTACAATTAGTGAGGCTAAAGTATCGTCTGGGATATTATTTATTGAAATAAAGTTCATTATCTCGCGTGACATGCTCGGAGCTAATGGGAGATAGATCGAAAAAGTGTAATAAGACTTTTTCTGACACTCCATTCTACAACTTTTTTTTTGTTGACTACAAGTTAGCCCTTGACTGCTATCACACCCGATGTTAAGTGATGATGCAATCTAAGATGGAAGCGGGCTAACTTGTTAGGAGTAGGATGAAATCCACACCCCTTTCGGTTTCTACACGACATCGTACCTGAACGATAAATCGCTTGGCGGTACGTCTTTGTCGGTAAAGTGGTAACTAGAAAGACAAATTAAGAAAAATCTCAATCTGCCCAGCCGGGAATCGAACCCAGGATCTCCGTCTTATAAATCCACCGCGCATACCACAGCGCCACGGAGGTCGTGAAACTATGGGTGGACTTAACACTATAATGACCTAGGCGTAGTCAATCTATTCTTGACAGTCTGTTTGACTTTGGGTGTAGTTACAAGGTGTACAGACGGCGTGTCGGTGTGTTAAATTGCATTAATTAATAAAAAATTTTAACAAAAAATAGAACCGACTCAAAACGCACTAAAAAGTAAAAAATAACTGTGTCATTTAGTTGCTTTAATTTACTTAAGCATATCTATGAAGTCGGTGCCAGCCAAGTTTAAGGAACATTTATTTTACGTAGTAAAGCAGTTTGTGGGTTCTAGGTAACGTCCTTGAAAGTAGAAACCTTGGCTGGCACCGACTCCTAGATATGCTTAAGTAAATTAAAGCAACTAAATGACACAGTTATTTTTTACTTTTTAGTGCGTTTTGAGTCGGTTCTATTTTTTGTTAAAAATTTTTATTTCTTACTTTTTAATGATTTATCGCCACGTACCGTACTCGTACTATACTGTCATAGTATATTATATGGCACTAATAGCCAAAAAGCTACCGATACCGAGTCAAAAACCGAAATCGCTGTAAGCGTGTCTCCAAAATTTGAAGAGTTCCTTCAATTTCCCCAGGATATCATCAGCAGATCCTAACATGAGGACAATGGGACCACCTTGGATGTATGCCCTTTCTAATAAAAAAAGAATTATCAAAATCGGACAATACTGTAAAAAGTTATGCGTGGTCATACATAAAAAAAAAAAAAATATACGTGTCGAATTGAGAACCTCCTCCGTTTTTTTCGTCGGTTAAAAAGAAAGACGTCAATACACGTCCCTTTTATTTTACACTTTTAAAAGCGATAATGCTGTCAACACGTGTTACATTTCAAGCCCAACGAACTTCACGGAAGATAATGCATAAATTATATCACATAATATCATAATCGTCTTTAATGACTAACTGACAAATTGCGAAAGCTGAAACTCAAATAACTCAAAACGCAGACTTGATTAAAGTATACGTGGAAGCGACATCCGGCTGCCCCTTGCACCATGACCGGTTATTAAATAAAAATTCTAAACAATGTTATAGATACAAAAAAAAAATTGGTTGTCTGTAAAGTCGGTTTACTGACGATAGTCGAACGTGACAAGGTCTTAAGAAAATACTGATGGAATGGTAGCATTTAATTGGTTATTAAAATTTTTAATTTAAGTATATTTTTATAAATATTAATTTAAATTAATAAAATAATTAATTTTGATTTTATAAATTTGTATTTTAAATTTATAATAAATATATTAATTTATAAATATATTAATTTTTAATTTTAAACTAATATATTTAATAATTATACTTAATAGACGGATGTCGAACGCTGCCGAACGCAAAGGCCGATTGTACTTCTTTGTCGCTCGTTCAGCGCTCTCGCTTGCACTTCAAGCCTTACATGGAACGCCTCAAAGCGAGGTAACGACGCATGACGTCATGTTTTTTCGTGCGTGCAGCGCTCTATCGAATTATAAGACGTTGTCACGTCAAAAATAAGCTTGGGTCGGTGAACGGTCTACAGCCGTTCACTCTCCTGCATTTCTGCTACCCCCGATATCGAACCCAATGTTATACTTTACTTAAATATCAAACTCACACTGCCGACGCGGACGCGGAGGTTATATCCCCGACCGACTTCGACGTTATGATGTGTAATTGCCTGCATGGTGGGCCTAAGCTCACCATGCAGGCAATTATAAACACAAGTCAGGGAATCAGGTTCTTCTAGTGGTCCATTAAAATAGTCATAAAACTATTATCACCCTAAGCCCGCTAACCCACACTGGTGCGGCATGGTGGGTCTAAGCTCCAGATATTTTTCCACAAGTCAGGGAGTCAGGTTCTTCTAGTGGTACATTTAAATAGTCATAAAAAACGATTATCACCCTAAACCCGCCAACCCATACTAGAGCAGCATGGTAGGTCTAAGCTCCAGATATTTCCCACCAGTCAGGGAATCAGGTTCTTCTAGTGGGCCATTTCTTTCCTACAAAAAAAGAATCATTAAAATCGGTTCATAAAATCAACAACAGATCTAGTTGTCTAGATGATTTGAAAAAAACATAACAATAACACAATTAAAATCAATAAGACGTTTCTTACTTCGTATCTAACTATGTAGAAACTGATATACTATACGTGTTTCGAGAGAAGATAATAATAATAATAATAATAATAATCTTTATTTATCAATCAAAAGTACATTCAGTGTAGATTTGAAGCCCTACCTCCTGTGCTAGTTATTACTGTATTACAGGAGGCAGTGTCTTCCCCATATCAATGATACAATGTTATGCTGATAAACAATTAGATTTATACAAAAGCAAAAAAAAGAACATATAAAAAGTGAAAAAAAATAACCAAGGTAGGAGTGTGGGTGTGTGCGTGTGCGTGTGCGTGTGCGTGTGTGTGTGTGTGTGTGTGTGTGTGTGTGTGTGTTCATGTTAATGTTTGTGTTTATGTTAGTGTTTGTGTTTATGTAGTTGTATTAATGTAACAGTAAATATAAATATAAGAAAATATACATTTTAGGTTGAATAGGTATACCATTTGTAGCAGATTATCTATTTTTAATATACTTAGTTATCGATGTATAATAATTTCTCGGTGCCATCATAGTCATATTCTTTTAGCCATCCTTTAATATACATTTTAATTTCCCTATTGATCATGTTTTTAGTGCTAACTTTGTTAGTTTTATTTAAGATATTATATAGGTAGGGTGCTAAAAATTCATAGTGTCTGCGTGCAAAACTACTTTTAGTTATTGGTATTGGGCACCTGTCAATCCTTTTTGTGTTTACGGAATCTCCTTAGTGCTGCATAAACAAACAGTTTTCTAACTGTTAACACATCAAACTCCTCATACAATAGTGTCGTTGGATATGTAAAAGATGCCTGCATAAAACCCTCCTACATCTCAGATCACAACGGTATCTAAGTTCGTAAGCGCCTCATAAATAAATCCTTTATGACCCGAATGACAAAACTACTATCGAAGCTACACCCCAAATAAGGATAGATACATTTAAATATTTCAATATTTTTACTGTGTGACCAAATAAGATCAAATTATCTCAACATTCATGGGTAATATATGCGACGAATAAATTAATAAGTTATCTATACAATTAAATAAATATAGAAATAGCGTAAAAAATATAATATTCTGCTGTAAAGGAATCAGGTATCTATAATCATTGCTAAACTAAGATTAGGGGATTCGAAGTAGCTCTACGATGGCGATATACCTAGTTAAAGATGCCAAGAAACAACCTAACACCTGTAGTTAAAGATACCAAGAAACAACCTTACACCTGTAGTTAAAGATGCCAAGAAACATCCTTACACCTGTAGTTAAAGATGCCAAGAAACAACTTTACACCTGTAGTTAAAGATGCCAAGAAACAACCTTACACCTGTAGTTAAAGATGCCAAGAAACAACCTTACACCTGTAGTTAAAGATACCAAGAAACAACTTTACACCTGTAGTTAAAGATGCCAAGAAACAACCTTACACCTGTAGTTAAAGATGCCAAGAAACAACTTTACACCTGTAGTTAAAGATGTCAAGAAACAACTTTACACCTGTAGTTAAAGATGCCAAGAAACAACCTTACACCTGTAGTTAAAGATGCCAAGAAACAACCTTACACCTGTAGTAAAAATCAAACGTGATATCATGCATAATATCAGAACTGACGGTATAAGATGAGTTTTCAGAGGTAGAACACTCTGGCCGCGAAAGTCAAATAATTGTGAATTCAAAACCGCCTGCTTGGTAATTTTTTGATATCGCGTTTATTTTCAAAAGCAAAGAAACAATTTTCTTAGACAAAACCCACAGAAAAATCATATAACGAATTATACTTTGAACTCACTAGAATGACAAACAGAACACGAATGTAGGATTCTCATATAACTGTACCTACAGACATTCATTTCATAAAATATTATGTTATTGCGTTGTTTCTTTACAAGTGTTTCGCAGTCATTCTCATGTTGATTTTGAAACAAATTATTAACTCATTTATCAAAGAAAAGTGGTTTGATTACCGACAATATCGGTTCATCAGTTATGATTGCACTTATAAATCGCATCAGATAAAAAGTATCATCAATCATGTTCATACTATAAAAAAATCTTGTTAATTTCCTTAAACTTGTCACCTGTCATCGGACCGTAAACAATATAAAAAACTCAAAGTTTCCAAAAAATGTTACCTGATCAAAAAAATTCTTTAAGCCGTTTTCAAAATATGTCGTAACTTGTGAAATTAACAAGAAATAATGTTGTTCTAACATATTGTTCGATGTCAGATAAATTTTTGAAAAATGCTGTTAGGCCAATTACAACCTAAAATAAATTATTAATTTGGCAAATGTTTTATCCTAGAAATACTAGCTCCAGTGTTTGCTTGTTAGTTTAACCTAAATTCTACAGAATACCAGTATTTTACTTGAATTAATTATCGTCTCACCTACACAATTACCTAGTTAAAGATGATACGAGTATAGTGGGTAGTTCAAGGTATATCAATTGAAATAAGACACGTACAAATAACTGTTTTAATGTTATGTTCGTTATTCTGACTTATACTTGAAAACGTCTGCATCCATTTAAGTACCTAATCCTTTGTCTTTTATGAATACTTAAGGTAAGTATTATTACAAAAATATATACCTACGGTCGAATTGAGAAACTCCTTTTTTTTGAAGTCGTTTAAAAGTATCTCGTTTGGTCTGCTCAACCCCTTTGGCTTAGGATCGAAGTATCCTTGATTGTCTGTCTATCAAATATTGTGCTTATCTTTCTTTGAAAACTTCCAAAGGAGTTAGTACTTTAGTGGTGTTGCAGCATCTATACTCGGATAGAATGTTTAAAGCCATCGGTCCCAATCATACTTATAATATCTGATAATGATAATTAAATTATTACCCTAGGCCCGCCAACCCGCGTTAGTGCAGCATTGTGGGTCTATGCTCCCCAACTACCATATCAAAAGGACCTGCTGAAGACATTGTTACAAAGTTAACGAGAATGAATGCAAATAGTCTTAATTAATTAATTTCCTAATTCCGTAAGTTTGTACATATATTAATGTTTAAACGTAATATACAACATCTATGTAAACTGACATGAGATAGGCACACGTAATATACATTTCATGAAAAGATAAGAATATTGTGTCCAAGTCCACTCACGACACGACACATAACTTTTTCTACAACTTTCACTCGTATGCATTTCTGGTGTACACTTTATTAGTACTTTAGTTCAGCTTACTTACCACTATAAAATCACACATGAGCGGTGCTTACAAAGTCTAAAACAGGCGCGAATCCTACGCCCTGCTATTAAGAACTTTCACTAAGGAAACGCAATTTTCTAGAAAACGGTAGCGAGAAGATTACAAGTTTCTCTTTTTATCCTCCCGTGGCCGCCCCGGGCTCTGTTACACCATGATGCCGGCACCGCGCATTATGGTACAAACAACCAAACACTGACCCACTTGCTCGGGGTAGAATTAAATTTCTATCTTTTCTCCGGTACCTATTTAACAAATTACTACGGATACTAATGGTGATAACTAATGAACTCAGTGAACTGAGGCGAATATTAAAAGGAATTTGGTCTAGTTGACTATTGTAACCATAGAAAATAATAACATAGCCCGCAAACCCGCACTGGAGCAGCGTTGTGGGTATAAGCCGCAGATACCCTCTCCTACAAAGAGGGAGGCCTTGCCTACTGGAGGAGTACTAGGCCGTAAAGTAGGCTAATAGTGATCATAATGAATTAGATGGCAGTTCAGTCTAATTTTATCAATTAAACAATTTAAGGTTTCAAAACAATCGTATCAGAAGAACCATCGTTTTCTTAGTAGATAGTTTTATTAATGATCTCATTCTAGGTATGTCTACTTACTTCTTTACATATAATTTTTTTTTTCTAACTTACCCATGTAGTCCCCGTTCTCGTGGGAATATCAGAATACAATATATATAAGCTAAAATGAATGCCTCTTTTCATGAATCTGTCTATCATATACAAAAGTTTTTACAATCCGACTGGTAGTTTCAGATAAGCCGGAAAAAACTCACAGGTTTGTGGATTAACAGCTGGTTTTTTAAAATTACAAACACACACTACAATTATATTGAAGTGAAACTTCTTTATCGGGGTTGAAAAAAAATTTAGTGTAACATTTTTTCGTTACGCGCCATCTTTGACTTATGGAAGTGACGTGATAAATATATATATAATTATGTTATATTGAAGTGATCAGCAAAATCAAAGGGTTTATTTTAATTCTAATTCCAGTGAATTTCTAAAAAAAGTAAGTAATTACGACATCAATGATAGTAATAATTCTATTGCAATTAATGAAATTCAATAATAATCTTGTAGTAATAAGCGAAAATGAAATAATTGTAGAATTTGTATTTATGTCTATATAAAAAAGTTTTTATAAAACTTTTGTAGTTTAACTTATTTAACCAATTTCTGTAAAGTTGCATATAGTAAATTATTTTTTGAAAAATAACGTCATAAAAAAGCTTTACTTCTTACGAGTGTACGCTATAACACGCACACATTTTTTTTTATTAGTATACCTAAGTTAGTATTCGAAAAATAAAAATAAAAAATCGTGTTTAGACTAGATATAATCTAATTTGCGAATACGAACGTGGCGAACCTTGAACAACGCTGCACATGACCTGGTAACGTCAAGTTCCATAGGCAAATAACTCACATGCAACTACAAACCTAAATATTCTCGAACCTAGAACACGCACTCGCTGCATTCTGAACATAAACCGCGTTAAGTATATTTAATCGACGAAAATACTTTGCGGTCTGGAGACAAAAGATCGAAAACTTATTGCTCATTCTATGTTGTACCTTTTTTATTGTACCTATCTTTTTTGACGTGACTACATCTTATAATTCGATAGAGCCGGCTGCACGCACGAAAAAACATGACTCATGCGGTGTTACCTCGCTTTGAGGCGTTCCATGTAAGGCTTGAAGTGCAAGCGAGAGCGCGGAACGAGTGACAAAGAAGCACAATCGGCCTTTGCGTTCGGCAGCGTTCGACATCCGTTTATTAAATATAATTATTAAATATATTAATTTTAAATTAAAAATTAATATATTTATTATAAATTTATAAAATCAAAATCAATTATTTTATTAATTTAAATTAATATTTATAAAAATATACTTAAATTAAAAATTTATTAACCAATTAAATGCTCAGTATTTTCTTAAGACGTTGTCACGTTTAACTATCGTCAGTAAATCGACTTTACAGACAACCAATTTTTTTTTACATTTCTGCGGAATGCTTTACATTGTCGTTGTTTGTCTGTCTGTCCGCACTATTTATATATTTCCTTACAACTCCAAAACGGCTTGGATGATTCCCGATATAATGACATATCCCTATAGGAAAAAGTCGGAGGAGTGTTCTTAGCTACTTCCAGTTGACTTCGGTTAACCGGAAGTGGGTGTAAAATGCGAAAATCGCCCTAACAATGTATATATTTGATAGTATTGTTGAAACGGAAATGTTAATTCTGGCATATGATTGTTTGAAACATGCACTTCCGGTTCAAATTTTCAAACCGAAAGAAAAAAAACCAAGTAAAGTATAACATTGGATTCAATATCTGGCGTAGCAGAAATGCAGGAGTGTGAACGTTCTCCGACCCAGGCTTATTGCCCACTACAATCATACCTGGTTATGATGCAATTTAAGATGAAAGCAGGCTACCATAATATAAGTAGGATTAAATCCACAACCCTTAGGTTTTTAAATAACATCGTACCGGAACGCTAAATCGCTTGGCGGTACGTCTTTATCGGATCGGTGATAATTATTACAGCCAAATATCCAGAAATGAACCAACTATGAAAATCTCAATAGGCCAACATGGGAATCGAACCTGGGACCTCCATCTTAGAAATCCACCGTACATACCACTACGCCACATTTTACATAGCAAAAATACTTCGCGATCTGAGACAAAAGATCGAAAAATTATGGCTCATTCTATCTTGGTCGCCTTATCTGAATTTGTACGCTCGCAGCAGTATAAATACGACTGTCAGAGAAAGAAACCTTATCTTTGTCACCTTATCCTTTGTCGTTGAGATTGATTTGCATAATAAACTGTGTTCTGTTTCTCAGTTATTCCACATTCCTTGCCCGTCCTTCACCTTTCATTTAAGGAAAGGAATCGACCCCTGGCATCTCAAACAATGAAGTAACTCTATCTTGATACTTGCAAAACTTTCCGCGTGGAGAGTTCACATTGAGACACTGCTTTTTGTTGATTTCTTATCTGGAATACCTGGTGAAATATTGCTCACGGACTAGTTCAGTTTCGTCACTTATTGTGGCGGTGTTAAAGGTTATCACATTATCAATGAATATAATTTTTCATTATTGACTGATGGCTTAAATTTATCGCTGTTACTTAATGTTTGATATTGGCAACAGCCTCATCGTCAGCCTTTTGATGATTAATAATCTACACAAAGCCAATCGGGGAGAGGGAATTCAGAGCTTAAACCCACATGGTTGCTCCAATGCTTGTCATCAAATTTAGGTGTGATAATGTTTTCTCTATGACGGTTATTAGTATATATTAATTACGGAGTGGGGATCGGGCTTAACATGGCAGTCTGAGTGGAATGTGGAGGGTAACATTACTATTCCACGACCTCCGTGGCGCAGTGGTATGCGCGGTGGATTTATAAGACGGAGGTCCTGGGTTCGATTCCCGGCGGGGCAGATTGAGATTTTTCTTAATTTGTCTTGGTGTGGCAGGTGGGAGGCTTTTGCCGTGGCTAGTTACCACCCTACCGACAAAGACGTACTGCCAAGCGATTTAGCGTTCCGGTACGATGTCGCGTATAAACCGAAGGGGTGTGGATTTCATCCTACTCCTCACAAGTTAGTCCGCTTCTATCTTAGATTGCATTATCACTTAACATCAGGTGTGATAGCAGGCCCTTGAGGGCCAACTTGTAGTCGATAAAAAAAAAAAATCCCAACTCCTGGTTGCTTCGAACTCAGAACAAGCTAAGGCTAATTACTCGACCAACAAAGCATTCTATCCATATACTTGTAGAAGTAAGTACAAAAGCTCGACTGAATTGCACGTTTTAATCTCTCCCCATTAATTTTTGTGTAGACTGCTTGAAAACGTATAGTAGGCATGAACGCAAGCTGCATTATAATATTATTTGTCTTGGCACACATAAGCGTTATCCGAGTATAATAAATGGTTGCCAGACTCAACGCCTCGCAGCTGTAATTAAATAAAAATCCCCCGGGATTAAGTGCAGGGCACTCGTACCGTAGGACCTCGCAGGATATTTATAAGCCTCAACACAAACATGAATGCCAAGATTTTTTTAGTTTTTATTAGATGTTCCATTCACACACCTGCTTAATTATACTATACTTACGTGCAAGAGGGGATTTGAAGAACACGCTAATTCAATTATTGTGTTACGGATGGGATTGCAAGGGATGATAGAGCGAGTTATTGTTAGCGAGCCTTGACAGAGTTTTATATGGTAAACTTATAAAAAAGGTTTATAATTAGTACGTTTCTATTATAGGATAGCTCTCTCCTATAGGAGAGAGGATTTGGAGCTTAGATGCGCTGGTGTTGTGATGTCTTTAACCAATATTTGTCATTTAATACACGTAAGAAGATGCTTACAATATCCTATCCATTGAAAGGTTTAATAAACTGCCATACTGTTACCATGTTATTTACCATAATGCTAACAGTCGTCTACCATACTTCCGTTAAGATATTAAAGCCATACTATAAATAAAAGCGTTGGCGTTGTAAATTTCTAAGCAAAAACGTTCAATGTTCATTGCTCGCTTAAATAATAATAACTTAGTACACCGACGTGTAGCCCCGTACTTTATAAAATGCACTTTGCTGCGTTTAACAGCCACCAACATAAAATATGGCTATTAAACTAAACAATACCAGCATAAACGGCCTTTGTGCACAACATTGTACCGCAAAGGCTCGCATTTAAACTGTATTTGTAAATTTCACGAATAATAATGAGCAATGCAATATTAACAGCTCTTCTCGAGTGTTGAGGACCACCTCGCCGGCTCTCAGCGGGGTGTCGACGAACAAAACTTAGTGAAATCAATAACGTAATGAGAAAATTGCGCAATGGACGGACGCTATTCACTGTTCAAACTTTATTGCTTTCGGATTCATCACAACAATGATGCAAGCGCGATAAAAGTATGAACATGCATCTACAGAAAATACTGTCACATTAACATCAATGTTTTGTTGATAACGTCGTTATTGACCACGTTGAAGCCAGATGCAGAGAGATAAAGAGTCTTAATTTGGCAGAGATTTATACTAAAATGAATATTACCGTCATATGTATTATGTATGTATATTGTATGTGTACATGATAAACAAGAGTTAAACACAGTATTAGTATAACAGAAACCCATGCAAATAATAAAATTGTAGAGACCCATCATTCATTTCATTTATTATCGACTACAAGTTGGCTCTTGACTGCTATCACACCTGATGTTAGGTGATAACGCAATCTAAGATGAAAGCGAACTAACTTGTTAGGAGTTGGATGGTACGTCGTACTGGAACGCTAAATCGCTTGGCGGTACGTCTTTGTCGGTAGGGTGGTAACTAGCCACGGCGAAAGCCTCCAACCAGCCAGACCAAGACAAATTAAGAAAATCTCAATCGACCCCGCTGGGGATCGAACCCAGAACCTCCGTGTTATAAATCCACCGCGCATACCACTGCGCCACGGAGGTCGTCAGATGACAGGGGTTAATGATATTTCATGTCATTTAATAAGGGTCACAAAATGCAAATACCTTTTTTAGATTAGCGTGAATTTAGCGTCAACAAATTGATTAACTACCCTAATAAAGATAAAATAGACAAATCCTGTACTCCTAACTTAATCGGATGTTTATTAAATTTTTTTTTAAGATTGTTTGAGCAAAACCTGGAACAGTTGATGTTATTTCACGGACTTTAACTGGAAGCTTAGAATAATCTTTTAAAGAGAGAAAAAGGAGGAAAAGTTACCTTAACAACTGAAATTTACACAGTCGAATTCGCAGGCGTCCGCTACATAGTTACACAATAATCATTTATTATTCGCTGCTCGAATTAAACCTTTTCGAATAACAATTGTTTCAAAATATCCCGCCTGGGTATTGAAGCTTTATCTGAAGCCGCCGTCAACAAACATTTGTTATTACAATTGCTTAATAGAGTTTTCAATTTATTCTTGTCAACATCTACACTTACAAAATTACATTAGCAAGAAGTATGTTTTATCGAGCCTAGTGATAGACAATGGCTTAACGGTTACAAGGTCTGGTGTAAGATTGCGATGTTGCTCGTAAAGCTCATCAGTTATTAGATGTCTTGTCGCAACACGGGCAATGATTGAACGGGCTTCTTTTCATTAGTGTTAATTCAACTGCAATGTCATTTCGAACCTTCGTTCTTATAATGAGGTATTTGAATTTATCGACTGTAATTATTGCAGCTTAGCTCATAATTGTAGCTTTGATTATTGTGATATCATTTATCTTTGTAAGTACCGCCATTTTTATTTCTTCGGCCAAGCAGCATCGGTCTGTTGACACATAAGGAATTTTAAAAAAGGTAGGTGCATCATCTGCTTGTTCCGTTACCAAATATTTTTAGTATGTCTGTGTGCAAAGACTTGGCGATAGTGTATAAACTTATTTTGAATTATTGATTTGACTGAAACATCACGTCATATAAATATCTTATTTTTAAACTTTCTTACCTATTTCTCTACGTTACGAATGATTAACTAACTTTGTTTCATCAACCTTTTTATGACTCAAAACAAACCTATATTTGTCGATAGCAACCCACATAAGTCACAAAATGACATATAAAAATCGAGGCCTTATTAGTTCCTCGTAGAATCAGTATAAAAATAAAATTAAATCGCTCGAACAAACTCATTGTTCAAACTCTAACATCCGGTGATTTTTCAGAAACCCCTAAAGGTACTTTACATTATGACACACAGGCTCGACGTTTATTGACACAATCAGCAATATACGTCAATGGAATTACCATAATAATATTTTAAGAGCCGTCATTCGCTAATGAATAACATTCTTTTACATCTCTAAAACCTTGAGGTGCTGAGTTGCATTGCACAAGATATTTGTAGCTGCTTAAGTAGGTACTTTTTACGAAAAGTATGTTATGTTTTCACTTACGAATAGGCCTTGACCTATCAGTCGCCCATTAGACCTTTATGAGCCAGGCGAAGCTGTGATGCGAGATAATAACGTACCTACATGAAGATAAGTATACCATCAGTAAAGTAAGGCAGCTTTTAAGCTTTTAATGAGTACATCAACTTCATCAGCCTATTTTTAACAAAGACTGCTATCACACCTGAAGTTAATCCACACCCCTTTGGTTGGCGATACAAAGCCAATCTCCCACCAGAAAAACCTCGATATACGTGAAGGGATTTGTAGCTTATATCCAACAAGTTGCGCTTTTTTGAGTTGGGGTGATTAGGGTGATAATATTTTACTATGTAACGATCACTATAAGTACAGCTTAACGTGATCTCTGAGAAGTCACGGGTGTAAGACCACCAATATCCGAAATCCGGGCCTTTATTGAAAAATCTACATCAAAAAACTCAATGTTTTATACCGACTGTGGACTCCAATTCGAAAACTCATGATCTCTAGCCAGAGCAAGCTGTACCACTGGATCCACGAAACAATCATGAGTATTTATGTGCCAAATAAATAGTTTTAGATCTTCTTAATTCTTGATTAAAAGTGACTACCTACTGATTATTATGACTGTGCCATGAAGTAGGATACGATTAGACTTTAACTTAAGTATTGCTTAAGAATGCTAGTAGTAAAACAAGCTTACAAATAAAGAAGTGGTATAGAATGAGTTTTTCTCTTCATTCTTATATGGCGTATACCTTTGAAGAAAGCTGATGATTGTTGACGCAACTTTTTACGTTGCCGTATTAGCATAAAACTTTGTAGTGGGCTGGCATATCTAACTGTTTATGTCCCTACTTTTATAGAATCGCCTGTTCTTTGCTTTGGACACAGATTTGTAACGTGTCACTATTAATAAAACTATAGGTCCAGTTAGCTTATGCTGCTTTATATCACGAGATCCTGGGTTGCTTTGGGTAATTGTAGCTTTCCTCTCTTCTAAGAAATTCAATTAAATTTAGTAAATTTATCAGTTCTGTGTTGCGGCGCGCGATTAAAGCCGTCGATCCAGGTTATTATCATTTCACATCTGAAAATGTACAAATTCTAATAAAATTTACCTAAGCCCACCAACCCGTATTGGAGCAGGTCAAACTTCCATATCATATAATAATACGGCTCTTTTCGAAAGATGACTGTTTTCTGAGCCGGTAGTAGAGTCATTAAAACAAAATGTCAAAAATTTTTAACAAACAACAAACAATAGAACCGACTCAAACCGCACTAAAAAGTAAAAAATAACTGTGTCATTTAGTTACTTTAATTTACGTAAGCATATCTATGAAGTCGGTGCCAGCAAGTTTAAGGAACATTTATTTAACGTAGTAAAGCAGTTTGTGGATTCTAGGTAATGTTCTTAAAGTAAAAACCTTGGCTGGCAGCGACTCCTAGATATGCTTAAGTAAATTTAAGCAACTAAATGACACAGTTATTTTTTACTTTTTAGTGCGGTTTGGATCGGTTCTATTTTTTGTTATAAATTTTTATTTCTTATTTTTTAGTGATTTATTGCCACGCAACATACTCGTAATATATTGTCATAGTATATTATTATACGGCACTAGTAGCCAAAACTTACCGATACCGAGACAAAGTCCGAAATCGCTGTAAGCGTGCCTCCAAAATTTGAAGAGTTCCTTCAATTTCCCCAGGATATCATTATCAGACCCTAACATGATGACAATGGGACCACCTTGAAAGTATGCCCTTTCTAATAAAATAAGAATTATCTAAATCGGATAAATAACTCTGTAAAAAGTTATGCGTGGTCATACATAAAAATATATATATATATATATATATATATATATATATATATATATATATATATATATATATATATATACGTGTCGAATTGAGAACCTCCTCCGTTTTTTTTCGTCGGTTAAAAAGTGCTTGTAAACTAAGCCAAGCCTGAACGAATTTTCATATATTGATTTTATGCAAGTTTCTAAAAAGCCCTATATTTAGGATTGGACATCCACCGTTATGGCAATTACAATTCTCTTCAAAATACTAATTAACAACCATGTTAAAAACTAACCTAACTGAAAATTCTTTACTAACATTATAGTCTGTATAATTTATATTTCTTGTAAAACATAATTACAAGACGAAAAGAACAGGTGTTAAATAAAGATAAAAGGAATCGATACTTATCCCGATATATGGATAAACGGTAGCCTCGGGACAGCTCGTAAATACCGACCATTCCCGATAACCATCCCGTATCGTTGAGAAATTCGATATGGACCATTTCACATTTCCTGTTCTTACACGTTTCATACTAATGCCTGGTGAAGACCGCATTGACATGTAAAATAGGAGGCTCACTAACACTATTATACACGGTTGTTCGTGTGGGTGTTTTTGTGTATTAATTTTTCCGTACCTACTTATGTCTAATTTCAAGGATTAAAAATGTCCAATTATTTGAAAATTTACATACACTTGTACTGTTGTGTATTTAAATGGTATTAGTTAATTGACTTAACATCAGACGTTAAGTTTCACTTAATTCATTAATTTATTAATGGTGAATAATTTATGTAATTTGCTATTTTCCGCGGTAAATATAAATAAATGAGAGAAATTAAACAAATAATGTTAATTACAGCCAGCTAATAATTTCCTTCCTTTATTAAAATGTATTGCTCAGATAGTTATGAAATCAGCCCGCAGGGTTCTCTGAGACAGTTTAGAAACCGATAGTGGATTTGACAAACTAATACCACTGACTGACAGACAGTTACTAACTTCGCGGATGAAGTTAGTAACTGTCTGTCAGTCGGAATGAGTTCATTATAAATTATTCAAATATTATGCAACGGGACTTACCTAAGGATGTCATAGGACTATTTTTATTTATATTCTTTTATAACTAAGTCAAGTCAAGTAAACTAAGTAGTAAAAAGTATATCGAAAAATTATGGAAAATATATCGTTAATTTAGTTTTTAACTCTACCTATAAAAAAAGGAACTCGTAGTTTGACTTGAAATTGCTATTTATTGTTTCAACTTTATTGCCATCTTGAGAAATAAATATCTTAGCATTTCATGGATTCACCGTGCGGGTGCCGGGTCCATCGCTTGGCTGAGAGAAAAATTCTGAACAGAGCCCGAGACTTGTGACACGGGTGTAGATTTAAAAAAGTACTCTTAGTGACGCGCGTCAACACTCGCCTCCTCTGTTCAAGCTATTCTCCCTGCCCAGCCACAGGACCCCACTAGAGCAGCCTTGGACACTCGCTCCAATATGGAGCCTACTGCACTTCTAATAAGGCCAAGGTCTTTTAGCAGGTTATATAAAGACTTCGCTGGTATACCTCTGGCACCCACTTCTATCGCGTATAAACTAACCACATAGCCATTTTTAGTTAGTTCATTAGTAAGGTCATACTAATAACATTATTTTTATGAAACCTCTGTCATAAATATTTTACATACATACATAACATCACGCCTTGTTCTCATAGGGGTAGGCAGAGACCACATCCCTCTATTTGCCACGGTCCTTGCATACTTCCTTAGCTTCTTCCACTCTCATTAATCCTTTCATTCGGTTTAGGGTACTCTTGACCTGGCCATTATTTAAAATGTCCTGAATTTGGTCCAGGAACATTCGCCTAGGCCTTCCCCTTCCAACATTTCCATTCACCCACGCCTTGTAAATCTCTTTTGTCAATCTTCTTTCATCCATTCTCTCTACTTGTCCAAACCATCTAAGCATACCTTTCTCAATTTTAGTCACTACATCTTCTTTTACACCACACTTTTCTCTTATCATACTATTTTTAACTCTGTCACACAGTTTTAACCCACACATACTTCTCAATGCTCTCATCTCTACCGCATTTATTTTACTTTCGTGCTTCTTCTGCCATACCCAACTTTCACTACCATACATAAGTGTGGGCACCACATAATATTTTCATAGTAGAAAAATTAAAACTGTGGCGGAGATGACAAAGATTCCATAAAAAATTCGTGAAAATGTTTTTTTATAACAAGTTGACTACCTAGTACCAACTTTTGTAGGGAACTAAGAATTGGTATCCGGTTAACATAGTGGCAACGGCAACGCAAACATCTATACAACAGTTGTTAGAAGAAAATGACTACGATGTTTATATTTACCACATTGGAAATGATAGATTAATTAATTGCATATTATTCGGCCGCGTTGGAAATCCATAAATAACATTGTAATTACACAGCCACTAACGCGGATATCTTTATTACATCTAGATATATTGAACTTAATTACGAAATACAGTTACAGAGACAGTCAAATATTAATTTGCTACGCGTTTAATTAAGGGCGATTGCCTTTCATTCACTAGCAAATATTGTAAGACAAACATGTGTCTGTAATATTTTAAAATGAGAAACTTTATTTTATAGATGTACTCGTAAATATCATCCTCAGCATATCTTATAGGACCTGGCCCCATCCTTATAGGACTCATGATATGGATTAGACGCAAGCAGGCTGCACCAACACGCGCCGGTGGGCTGAAGGTGCTGAAGTTTAACTGTAGATCGGTCACTATTAAAAGTTAATAATAAAGACCAAGATCGATGGTAATGTTGTCTTCAAGACCTCAACCAACTTATATTCCGGCCTCGCCAATTTACTCGCTAATTCGCTACTGAGAATTTTAAAAAAATCCAAAGAAAGAAAGTCTCGATTTTTAGTTTATCGTCATCATCATCATCACCCTACCGACAAAGACATACCGCCAAGCGATTTAGCGTTCCGGTACGATATCGTGTAGAAACCGATAGGAGTGTGGATTTTCATCCTACTCCTAACAAGTTAGCCCGCTTCCATCTTAGATTGCATCATCACTTAACATCAGGTGTGATAGCAGTCAAGGACCAACTTGTAGTCAATAAAAAAAAATCATTATCAGCCACTATGCATCCACTGTTGAACATAGGCCTCCTTTAAGCAGAGTCAACATACACTATTGCTGGTTTTCTGCATCCAATCACTGCCAGCCACCTTCTGGTTGTCGTCGCTCCAATTAGTTTAGGGACGCTCTACACTCCATCTGCCGAGACGTGGTCTCAGCGATCTATGAAGATAGCTATGTTTGGATTCTTTTTAAGGGGTAAAATCCGGAACGAAGTGATTCGTCAAAGAATTAAAGAGTTAAGATTCGAAAACTCGAATCTAAGATTTTGTGGTCTTATAGCACATATTATGCTAAACACTGGAGCATCGAGGTATCCACACTCATAAATATACTTCTAATATTTTTATAGCATTTCACGTGGAATGCATTACATAAAATATGTTGAACAACATTCCACCGGCGTGTACCGAGCGGATGTCGGGAATCGATAGCAAAATTGTGAGCATATTTTATAATTTTACATTTATCCGACCTGAGTAAAATAATATTAGCAAGGGAAGCTATAACGCACGCTGCATCTAAATAAGGTCCTATAAACTATGAAATAGAAGCTGAATTTACATCTTCTTCAGAAGAGACGTGCAATAAATAGAAGTTGGCGCCAGGCATTTACAACACGCACACGATACGATCTCAAGTGTAGTCAACAGAGTGCAGCTATTTTAAATTACACTTAATAATAATCCTCTAATCCTATTTGATGCAACAAATTGGAGTTAATCCATCTCTTATAATAGCCTCGGCCTGACAAGAATCTTCTGAACTATTTTATGAATATCGTGTGTCAAGTTATTCAACCGTATAAAGTTATTCAGTTGTTGCAGCTCGAAAAATATAGGTATATGATAATTCAATCGCCTCTGACAACAAACATAAATAAATAATATACAACCTCTTATTTAATAATTGGAGATATTTAAAATAAAGAAATTATATTATTCTTATTGTTATCGTTATTACCAACGCAATCATAATTATACTTATAGCAATCATATAATTTAATTACAAAACTACACGAATAACGTTAAACGTTTTTATTGCAATCTCCAAATAAATTGTGTTGAAGAATGAAAACGCTTGAATTTTCCATGCAGGAATTTGTGATACCTTTTACCAACACAATCATAATTATACTTACAGCAATCATATAACTTAATTACAAGCCAACACGAACATTGTTAAACAATTTTATTGCAATCTCCAAATAAATAGTATTGGTCGTTGAATTTTCAGTATCTGTGTTACCTTTTTACTAAGAAATTTCATCCAAAAATATTCATTTAAAAAAATATATTTAAGTCAATAAATCAATCCATATTGTTTACGAGTACTTTACTATCCGTCCCATTTGTTCAGTAGAGTACAGCTTAAATAATTATTTTCCTATCGATTTTTAGTAACATTATCCTTTCACATCGTTAACGCATTAAAAAATCTGCGTAAAGTAAAGCATTCACTTAACTCAACTTCAACTAACTTCAAGTGATTTCTTGAGCCTTCAGCAAGAGTGCCTTTCCATGTCAAGTAAACAAAGTCGTATCCTTTGCCTCAAGCAACGCGCTCCAAATAAATGTTAATTCTCAAGAAAGTCTATTGCGTAAACAATTTACTGTTCCACCTAAAGTCCATCGATGTTTTCTATATAGAGAAACTAGCAGACGCCCGCGACTTCGACCGCGAAAAAAATAATGTATTGCAACCTTACAAAAACACCAAAAAAATTTTATTTATATTATTTATATTAAAAATTTAGATTACTTTTTCTTTAAACATAGTTTGGTTATTGCAAGCTCCGTTTAAAAGATACTTATATGCCATCGCGGAAGTGTTTGTAGTCCTATTTAAAAGAAAACTTCTATACATTGTTTTGTTATATCTCAAACATATTAGGTAGCGTTTTCAATTAAAGCTCCCAATGGCAGAACGCTTTTAGTAACTTCATAAAAGAGCCAATTTTCCCAAAAACAATATTGTATACTAAAACCTTCTTCAGGAATCACCTTATGAATTGGTGAAAACCGCATGAAAATTTGTCTGAGTTTATCGCAAACAGACAAACAGACAGACGTGGCGGGGAGTTTTGTATTATAATATATAGAAAATAGTGGAAAGGAAAGTTTTGACAAATTAGAACATGCGTTTTTATGGCTTTCTTTCCCCTTTTCTAAATGAACTCTCACGATTTTATTCCTAGCGTCGTAGGTGTTTGCGTAGGTGGATATCTCATTACATTATACGTTATGAAACTTGTTGGTGCCTACTTGCTAGTGTGCGCGGATGACGTTTTTATTTACAACTACGTATCTATAAAAGGATACTTAATACAGAATAAATACAATATTTTTGACAAAGTTACGGATAAATGTTAAAAAATTGTCATTGTTATTTACCCGTTTATTTCACTCCCGTAGGAATACCGGCATAAAAAGTGGCATATGAAACTAGAATATATCTGTGTTGTTTATATACGTACGTACGTCTTTGATGGCCTCCGTGGCGTAGTGGTATGCACAGTGGACTTATAAGACCGATTCGATTCCTGGCGGGGCAGATTGAGATTTTTCTTAATTTGTCTTAGTCTGGTCCGACAAAGACGTACAGACAAGCGATTTAGCGTTCCGGCACGATATCGTGTAGAAACCGAAACCGGTGTGGATTCGATTCTACTCCTGACAAGGTAGCCCGCTTCCATTATCACTTAACATCACGTGTGGTAACAGTCAAGGGCCAATTTGTAATCGATTAATAAACAATATCAATGATGAAGGACTTGCAAAAACACGAGCGGAAGGAATAGTGTTAACAATGTCCCAGAATAATGGCTTAGCAAAATCCAAAAGTGAATTTACTAATCTTTATGACTACACTGCCCTACACAATAAAGACTTGCTAGCTAGCTCGATCATATTATTATATTCGCATAAGCCCAACCCCGAAAAGTTGATCTATATATTATGAGTCATTACTAGAAATTAGTATCCGTTCCGTAATCAAAATGGTATTTAGACTCTGACAAATTGAATCACAAAGCAATTTGTGGTTAACTAAAGCCATTTAATTTTATGAGCTGGACTGCTATAACAACTCAGTAACCCTATTTGATTTTAGTAAACCTTAGAACCTTAAACTGCCCAGTCCCACATTGGCTAACTGGCCCAGCCTCTAACTACTACTATGAAATATTGAGCTTCTCTTATTTCAAGAAGTTCTTAATACAGAAAATTGGTAGTCTTACACTCGGTGCCTCGATAACAGCATTGCATTTATCCGTCAGTCCCGGCCATTTCTATTTAATATAAACCCGCCAAGCAATGGAGCAACGTGGTTGGCCGAATTAATATGGCCTCAGTCCTATACAGGGACAGGCTTGGGCCTACAATGAGCTGTTAAAAAAATTAAAAAATTTTTAACAAAAAATAGAACCGACTCAAAACGCACTAAAAAGTAAAAAATAACTATGTTATTTAGTTGCTTTAATTTACTTAAGCATATCTATGAAGTCGGTGCCAGCAAGTTTAAGGAACATTTATTTAACGTAGTAAAGCAGTTTGTGGGTTCTAGGTAATGTCCTTAAAGTAGAAACCTTGGCTGACACCGATTATCAGATCCTAACATGATGACAATGGGACCATCTGGACAACTCTGTCAAAAGTTATGCGTGGTCATACATAAAAAAAAAGTATACGTGTCGAATTGAGAACCTCCTCCGTTTTTTTCGTCGGTTAAACACTATGGTGACATTGTAGTTCTAAATGTCTAATTTATCGACTTCGTGTCTTTAGTTATGGTAAGAAAGTGCAATCTACGAGTAAGTTGCATATTTATCGCATTCAAAGATTCGAAGATTAATGTTCGCTGCATATACATTAGTAAATATTATTTATAAATAATTTCGTTGTTATACGATACTCTGAAGTGAAATTATAAAAGAAATCGCACTGTCCAACATCGGTGTCGACGTGAAATTGTTTGGCACTTGAGTTCATATATTATCACTATCGAATGCAGATCCGGTTTATCTTTTTCATACTTTTCAATGCTTGCGATGGATTTATTACTTCCTCTATATAATTAATGGCCACTGAGAATCGGAGAATCTAACATCAGTTTTTTAAGTAATCTCACTCCTCATCGGAATATCATCCTCAGTCAGTAAATGACTCACAATCACAACAGATCTCAACATTGTAAATTTTGAAAAACTGACAATATTTTTCTTACAATAGATTACAGAGATGACACTCTGGGCTCTCGGCAGGTATAAACTCGTAACAATAAAAATACAATAAGTTTATGTTCTTTACAAATATGCTATCGTTGAACTCTTTTTAACCGACGAAAAAAAACGGAGGAGGTTCTCAATTCGACACGTATATTTTTTTTTTTTTTTTTATATGTATGACCACGCATAACTTTTTACAGTGTTGTTATAAAGGTATCCCATTGTCCACATGTAGATGTCGATATCCTGGGGAAATTGAAGGAACTTTCAAATTTTGGAAGTACAGGGATTTCGGTTTTCGGTATCAGTAGCTTTTTGGCTACTAGTGCCGTATAATATACTATGACAGTATAGCACCAGTACATTACGTGGCGATAAATCACTAAAAAGTAAGAAATAAAATTTTTTAACACAAAGCGCACTAAAAAGTAAAAAATAACTGTGTCATTTAGTTGCTTTAATTTACTTAAGCATATCTAGGAGTCGGTGCCAGCCAAGGTTTCTACTTTCAAGGACGTTACCTAGGACGTTACCTATTAAAGGTACCTTTTTAACCGACGAAAAAAAACGGAGGAGGTTCTCAATTCGACACGTATATTTTTTTTTATGTATGACCACGCATAACTTTTTACAGAGTTGTCCGATTTTGATAATTCTTTTTTTTATTAGAAAGGGCACACTTCCAAGATGGTCCCATTATCATCATGTTAGGGTTTGATGATGATATCCTGGGAAAATTGAAGGAATTCTTCAAATTTTATAGGCACACTTGCAGCGATTTCGGTTTTTGTGTAAGTATCGGTAGCTTTTTGGCTACAAGTGCCATATACTATAACAGTATAGTACGATTACGTTGCGTGGCGATAAATCACTAAAAAGTAAGAAATAAAAATTTTTAACAATAAAAAGAACCGACTCAAAACGCACTAAAAAGTAAAAAATAACTGTGTCATTTAGTTGCTTTAATTTACTTAAGCATATCTAGGAGTCGGTACCAGCCAAGGTTTTTATATTAAGGACATTACCTAAAATCCACAAACTGCTTTACTACGTTAAATAAATGTTCCTTAAACTTGCTGCTTACTAACTTACATAAAGGTTTGTGGCAGGATAAAATGGCTTTACCAGACCTAAGGACCATTATCCTCAAGTCTGTATAGAGTCGAGCACATCAGCTCGTTTTAACCTTTTGATTCTTTCCACTGATAATAGCCCACAAGCCAGTGAATTGGGATGCTTGCGCAACCGTTCCCGATGTTGGATTTTGTATTTGCTTATCTCTTCCTCAATAGTTGGCATTTCCAAGTATTGGTGTATTTCAGTGTTGCGTGCAAACCAGGGTGCGTTGACAAGCGTTCGTAGTATTCTATTCTGTGCTCTTTGAATGACTAGAGTGTTAGATTTACTAGCGGTGCCCCATATCTGAATGCCATACAACCAGATGGGTTTGAGAATAGTGCAATACACCAGCACTTTATTGCTTAGAGACAAGACAGATTGCCTGCCTAACAGCCAGAGCAGATTCCTAAAGCGATTGTTAAGATCATTGCGCTTCTGTTTAATATGATCCTTCCATGTAAGGCGTCGGTCCATATAAAACCCCAAGTACTTTACGCATGCACTTTGTGGTAGTGTCTCCTCACCCAGTTTAACAGACGGACAATCCCCTGTTTTTAAAGTGAAAGTAATGTGTAAAGCAACTAAATGACTCAGTTATTTTTACTTTTTAGTGCGTTTTGAGTCGGTCCTATTTTTTAACTGGAAAGTTTGTGAAAAAAGAAGCAAATATTTAATAATAAATGAATTTCTAAGACGCGTGATTAATCCCAGCCAGTAAATTGTACTGCAATTTTATAACACATATTTTTAATTTACTTACAAAATTTTGACGTAAGATGTTACGTCAAAAAATGACGTATAAAAAATTCAAACATTGTAAGCATTTGTATAACAAACAAATACTAGCAGTAGGTACATTTACTATTATTTATTACAAACTGTCATCCATGTAACTCCATAAAACAATATCATAATCTCAATCGTTACGGTGCTACCGGTCACTCTCGTACTCGCAAGCGTAACAAACGTGACAGTTTTACGCAACATGTGGTTTACAAATACAAATTAGCCATTTAGCGTTATCTTCGGACTAGCTTTAAATGATGGACACATGCGGTTAAAAAACAGATGTAGAACTGTATAAAACTTACTAGATATACCTACATAATTGAACAATGTTTGCGTTTCGCCACAGAGCGGACGGAAAGGGATGGTATCGCGACACTGGCGCGAGTAATTGAATTGTAATATAGAACACTTCACACCGTAATGAAATGTAACGTGTTTTATATTAACTATAGTTTGTTCATTTTCTTAAAAAAGGCACAAAGTACTGATATGCAAAAGTGGAGAATGTTATCTCTGTCCTTATCTCTCGTAATTAAAACTGTTGGTATTAAGTTTTTCAAGAAGGATTCATGTCTTCTGTCGTTTCGATGGCTCAACGAATGATCACAACTGCTTACGTCGCACCAACGTAGCATTGGAATCCAGTCTCGTCTGCGATCGATTAATTCGTCCTAAAATAGGTCTAACTAAATTGAGAAACGGAAGTTTTCATAGGCTGTATGCCCGGATACCAGATAGCAATTAATTTAAAAATATCTCTTGTTAAATCTAATTTCCTATAAAGATAATTAAATCTAATTTCCAATTGGACCTGTAATAGTCATTAAAAATAGATTGAAGATGATGAATACTACAATTTAATATTGTATTATTCAATGGCAAATGGCAAATTAATGAATGATACGATTGAAAATACAAATCAATAAAAAATCATACATGTTGCAAAACTGCGATAACATACATACTAAAGCACAAAAATAACATATTAAATAACACCAAACCAGTCCAGCATGTTTAAAAATAAGAAAAAAAATATCTGTATTACATTATAATTATAGTTCATAAATTGCAAGAAATCCTGCGTCTCTAATTGCCAGCGATTAACTAATTAATCGAAAACGCGTGACCATTGGTCCAAACTGCGATCATTTCCAGATTCTGTAAGTCGGCAATATATTTAACTTTCACCGATGAGTCTGTCCCACAACTTCTCATTCGTCAGAGATTAGACAGGTGATCTCTGATTATCTACATTAAGCTCCATTAGTGTTTAACTCGATACAGTTCGGCCCACCGGTTTGCAGTTATACAATTGGACTAGGACAAGGAAATTTGAATATTATGTTATGAAACTGGCGATTTACGAGATAATTTCGACATCTCCTTTCAACATAGTTGCTCGCTGTCAGTGAATTCAGAGAAATGCCTAATTAGAAGAAACTTCTTTTCTAAACTTCTCGTGATTATTTCAACGTAATTTCTATGTGTAAAAAATTGAACGCCTTTCGTCAACACCTTTCTAATCTTATTAATCCTCTTTACGTATAGATATAGTAATAGTTGTAATATTTTAATTGGCAAATATACTGTAATATTACATTGCTTATGTATGAGTTTAATGAACTAAAAAATTAATTAAACAATTTAAATATAATAAATAATTATATCATTTTAGTTGTCTCAGAAGGATTGCAGATTTCTTAGAATTTTGTAGGATAAGTGCATAATATAAAATACTCCTAGTATCTTTTAATAGAGTTGACAGCCTCCTAAGTCCATTGCTTAGTCTATGTCGCTTCAAATCTCGAGGTTCTGAATCGTGTCCACGGTTGGTGTATAAAATAATGAGCATTTCTTTTTATCATGAAATTTCTTTAAGTAAAAATTATTACAGTCCGAGGTCTGGTTTTACACCCCGTTCCTTGGAGAACATATTAAGCCGTGGGTCCTGTGCATTATCATTAACACCTGATACTTAAGCCCACATATCCGCATTAAAGCAGCGTGTTGGATCTGAGCTGCATTTCGCCTCTAATTCAGGGAGGCTTGGTGCTATAGTGCTCTAATTGAAAAAAGTCATAGGTGATTTGTTTGTTTTTCATTTTTAAAAGACTTAAAAAAATTTTAATAAAAATAAAGCCGACTTCAAAACGCACTAAAAATAAAAAATAATTGCGTCATTTAGTTATTTTAAGTTACATAACTATATATATATTAAGTCGTTGCCATCCAAGTTTAAGGAAAGTTTATATAATACAGTAGCAAAGCAATTTTTGGGTTTTAGTTTTAATATCTTTAAAGTAGAAACAATTTTTTACTTTTTAGTGCGTTTTGACGTCGGTTTTATTTTTTATTTTATTTTTATGATATACATAATTATCAGTTACAGCACCATAAATATGAGAATCAATTACGTGTTTATATAGCCGCATCTAACAGTTTGCATAGCTGAGCGCAAGTCGCAAGTTACGGACAAGGTAGGCGCAAGGGCAGGCTGCGGTTAACATGGCGATCGGATTCAAGCAATTGACCACACGATGATATAGAATGTTGCTACAATACTGTGCCCTTCAAGAATGTTATCCTACATGTTGATTCTATTATCGAACATTATAATTTATATTGTACTTGCAAACCCCGCGGTGTCACCCGCTTCGATGCCGTTACCGTGAGAGTAACGAGAATTCCATCCTTAGCAAACATGTGCAGTATGTAATGAGTAATTTTGCTAAATTTTAAGTCAATGGAATGTATAGTTACAGTCAGTGATGTCTGTCTCATATATTTTATTAGCTGTGCCACGCGGTAAATCCCTTTCCCGTGAAATCTATAAACCTATAACCCTATAACTTTAATTAGTTCACATTGCAAGAAACGAATAGGCATATAATCTATGTCTCTTTATCTATAAAAACACAATTCGTCTCTATAATTCGTTGGTCACCATGTCAACTAATAAAAACATACTCAACAGACGAGGGCTATTGTTCTTAGTGAGCTAACGCCTACTAAATTTCAAGTCAATCGATTTGCAGAGGTCTCGAGATGAGTCGATTAGTGAGTGGTATTTCACTTACATTCTCGTAATTGACATACTGCATTTATCCCGTGAACTTTTTTCATAAACTCCGCCAAGTCTCTAGAGTGCGAGTTATACAGCTTGGGTATGTTCTTTTCGTTAAACGATTAATCCAGCCTAAAGGTGAAAAGGTAATGAGTATACGACAAAACTATTATGTAACTTTGTAATTACCAAAAAATGTTATTGAAAATGATCATCTCGATGCTTATTTATCCCTAAAAGATGATAATGGCATTGTGTCTCAAAAATATTTTATAATAATTTCATGGCACTTTGGACAGGTTCAGATTTTTGCTAACTAGTTACATCTATAACTGTCTAGATATAGTTAGTCATTACATACTTAAATTATGTAAGTATGGATTAGTAGATAACTTCAAAAGTTAGATCGCTTGAAGTGGTACACTTGCTTTTATTTCTGTTATACTTATTTTAGTTAAAACAAGGCGGCAATTTATTTTTAGCTTAACGTAACTGGACGAGAAAGTAGGTGTGCGGTTGATGTGTTTATCTTAAAATGTTATCGTGTAAAGTTGTCTAATCGTATCAAGTGCAAGTCGTTGTTGTTGGGCATATCGAACACATATTCATTTAATGTGACATCGATATATCACAAAACACCTCCCTATTTATACAAGTTGGAATTCGGCGAACACACGACGGTTTTTTAATTTAGTCATAGGTTGTCGTGAAGTATTAAGATTTAAACTTGCTGTCTTCCCTAAGGCTTAACTCACATTGGCCCAGAGTCGAAACGTCGCGACGCTTTATGCATATTTTCCAATTATTGAGTTATTATATTGTGTTAGACGTTATAACTGTCTACACTTTTCACTCGATAGTGATGGGAAAATTTAAATTAATTTATTTAAAGTAGGCTTACTTTACAAACAGATTTCAAATTACATGTTGGACTTTTGGCCGGCCAGGCCGGTTTTGCTGAGAAGAGGCGGCAAGGAACACAACATTTACTTTTTTAATATTCATTTTTACAACATTAATTATATTATATTAAAATATAGATGAATATTAAAATTTGTAGTTTAAAAATATGACGCGTCGCTACGCTTCTCCTCTATTCCAAACTGAATTAAGCCTTAGGGTGCGTTCCTATTGTATCGGAGCGACAGTTTACCGTGCAGTTTGAAGTGTCGTGGCTTGTGTATTTAAATGGAACTGTTCATACATAGTACGGCATGGCCAACAGTCGTCCGCGCCTTTTACTGTGACGACAGATTATCACGGTAATGGGAACGGCAAGCACGAAAGCTGTAAAAAGATAAAAAGTCTACAGAGTAAACAGAGGCGGTAGACCGACACAGTAGAAACTGAGAAGGTACGCAAAATGACGCCACGATTGTCGTTCAACGCTAACATTACTGCTCCAACATAGTGGGAACGCAGCCTTAATGAACTATCCTGAACGAGACACGCGCAATTAGATGACAGTGGTAATCGTAGATCTAAGTGAGAGATGAAAGTGACTGATAGGCGGTTATATCAGATGCATCGTGATCGCGCTCCGAACACTGCGCTGTATCTACATGTCATTGCTGTCACTGCACGCATCATGTCTCTCGTGCCACTCCTTGCGACATTGTGTGAACGTTGCTTTAGGCCAGGAGCACATAATAACTCGTACAAAGATTATTGTCTATTTATTATACCGAGTTTGCCAAAAAAATTTTACTGTTTTGAAGATGTTGGTTTTTAAGAAACAGAAACGCTAGCTAGGGTTTCCTAGTACTATTTTCCGTTGTTTTATCTTTTGTTCATAATATAAACAAAAGTAAAAGAAACTAGTATTAGTATAGTTTGTATTAGTATCCTAAGCTTTATATGAATGAGATATCAATGTTATTTGTAATTATATTAGTATCTACCCTACCACTTTTTTCTAGTTTCATCATCATCATCATCATTACCAGCCTGTAGACGTCCACTGTTGGACATAGGCCTTTTTTAGGGACTTCCAAACACAACGATCACGTTTAATGTCGTCAGTCCACCTGGTTGGGGGTCGACCAACGCTGCGCTTTCCGGTGCGGGGTCGCCAATCTACCGCCTTGGGCCCCCAACGTCCATCAGCTGTTCGAACTTTTCTAGTTTACCTATAATTAATTGAATCAATGTAGTTTTATGCATATTACTGTCTGTAAAGTATTCTTCATCATTATCAGCCTATTAACGGCCCACTACCGGGCCAGGCCTCCTTGTAAGAGAGGGGATTGTAGATCACAAAGCTCCTATGTAGGTTGGCTGGCTCAGGGTGATAATGTTTTATTCATTAACGATCACTTAATTGTTGATTATAGTGACCGGAGCCGACGGCTTCACGTACGCTCCGAGACACGGGGGTGTACCGCAACGAAATTTCCTTCTCGGATACCGGGCTTGGAATGTACTGAAAATTTCATATAAGTTCTTCATTGACAAGTACGTTACACTATATATTATACATTTACAGCAGCAGTGACTCCCACACTAGAATTCCCTGTGCCGTGGGTACTCACTTCCTTCCAAATAGATACATTATATATTATTAACTTAAATACGTTTTTACAATAGATGGAAGGCAAAGTCCAGTATTCTTACTCTCAATTTAAGTTATTTGTGTATTCTACATCTATTCTTGTGGCGATTTCGTTACAAGGCGTGTTTTAGTAAACCTGTTTGACAAACAAATGATATTTTGAAACTATCTTGACTGCAATCTGCAACGATCTTTACAGATGAATAAAGATATTAAACTTCAGTACTATCGCTATATCTTTATCTCTGATTGCCGATAAATCGTTGAATCGTGATAAGTCCATACAATTTTTGATGACTCTTGTCTGATTACACACTGAATGCTTTCACTGACCAATCAAATTGTGATTCATTGCATTAGTGTAATTGACACTAAATTCGCGAATACTAGAAAAGGTCACACGGCTTTTAACCTCTGTGGCTTAAATGAGACTTGGCTATAACTGATACTTTCTTTATCGAATTTATCAATTACTATTTTATTATGAGTGTAAGACAAAATAATTAATTGTGGATATTGTCACTTTTGTATGTTTAGCGCACATCGAAAAGACCGTTAAACCAATATTAGATCTAGTTTCATATAAATTTTAACTCATATATTTAGTGCGTTTTTTGTTGTTGAATAATTTAAATTCAGCCATTATTAGAGCTGGCTAAAAGTAAGAAACTAGACTAGTTTTCTCTTCCCGAGCGCCATTTCACTGCTCGACAAGAACCAATAGATTGAGAGCCTGTGATCGCCCAACCTTCGTAATTTTATAAAAGCTAAAAGTTTGTCAGCTCATGTTCTTATCATAGAAGTTTGGTAGGGAACTACGGAGATCCTCCAGTACGGTCCAGATCCTCAACTATTCAAGTAGAAACCGTATCAATTTTTCTCACAATTTCTCCGGCATAATAAGTCTCGCCTGTCGCCATCTACTTACCTTCGTGGCAACTCTTTAATAAAAACTATTTAAGTGTCGCTAGCTAAAAATTGTCACTAAATAAAGGAAATATGTCGTGTAGAAATTTGTCACAGTACCTCCTCCTGGAAATATCATGACATCAGGTGTGATAGCAGTCAAGGGACAACTTGTAGTCGATAAAAAAAAAACAAAAAAAAAATATGATTTTTCATGACATCCAGTAAAAAATATAAGGAAACACAAATTTATACTTGGAAACTAATTAAAGCAGGGACCTTAAAACCAACTAACATCCAATGAAGTTTAAAGTTCCGTATCGTATTTATATAGATAAATATAAAATATTAGCATGAGCTGACAAGCCTTCAATCTTTATAAAATGTCTTAAGTCCGGCGATCACAGGCTCTTAGTGCACAACGGAACGCCGCGCGACGGCGCCACTAACGCGATCAGGGAATTGGATTTATTAGTTACTTATATCTTATCGGTTGATACACCTGTATCCTATTAAAGGAGCCTTTACAAACTACGATTTGTCAGCCTCACTGCTCAAGAGATAATCTCGTTACAACAAAAAAGGACACCGCCAACAGTTTTTTAATGTCCTAACAAATAAATCGGATCTAAAATATTAATTGCCTATCCAGCCTCGTATTGTCTGTGTTCTTTTGTTCAATGGATTTCTATAAGTTAACTGTCTTTTAATACATATAATATATATTTTAAACTACATAGTTTAAAATATATATTAAAAAGGTTTGCTTAAAGTCGCGTGAGATTATTTTGTGTGATGAGTTTATAAATCGTATACTAACTCGAAAAAAGTTAAGTCTCCAAAGGTATGTTTCTTTCCTTAGCGATTTGTATCTTGAATTTTTGTGATTGCCGTTACAGCGATCTGATAGATCGTACTATCTGTATGCACTTTAACATTGTCGCCAGACTAGACCGTTTATGGAGCATTACATAATTGCAGCACTCGCCAATTAGTTATTGCTCTCATGCTGCCATTCATTCCAAGAGACCCAGTTTATTTATAAACGTGCTCTTGAACTTGTTACCGTTTTTAATAAATCGCCGGTAGCTAAGCACCGTTCAGAAGTTTCCGCTTCGGTGATCTGTAATGTGTAAATATTTTTTAATAAATGACCCATTCATTATGTTGCAAAATTTCTCCGATACGCCTTAAATTTGCACCTGTCTCCAGCTTTCACATGTTGTGAACTAGTGCCGTCACATTCTGTTTATAGTGGGACGTTATCTGCGGATCGGCTATCGAGTGGGTGTGGGTGCTCGGAGCTTTACACCGGGCCCGGACATTGAAACATTTGCCTTACAGCTATTATTGGAATCAATATTTGTACATTTCTAATCTAGTCATCTTTTAAAACCGGCATTAGACGAGTGGCCGCGACAAACCGGGAATGAAAGGCGTGACAAATGCAATGTTCAAATTATTGGCGTACCAAAGTGATGGCTCTTCGAGGTTCCGGTTTTATTCGGTAACATAATATTAAACTAATAGCTACATCGCACTACACCACTTCATCCTCTCATCTTTTCACTTCTAAGGACGAGCCTTCTCTCAGAATAACTCCGACAAGCTGAACAATGTGTTCACAGTTTGAAAACTTTATGAAAAGTTCTCAAGTAATATGTAGGTTTCCTGAATATAACATCCCTTGAATTTATACATCGAATTATCGACCTCCTAAAAATGATGGATGAAAAGTCAAATAAAATTCAATAACTGCTAATTTTGGACGCTAGGCTCTACAATTAATTCGAGAATTAAAACTAATTTTCTGGTTTTAATATCCCGTAATAATAACATAATTAAGCGTAAAAACAATTAGTACTCTACACCTATCTATCACCTGTGCACTGGCTTTAGCTTTCAGTCCATTTATGCACACTCTTATACGAAACTATCAGTAGACTTCCAGACACACATCTGCAGCCGTTTTTAGTTATGCATTATCAAATATGACGTCGAGATCCTACTTGCACAAATAGGTAGGACTGATAGCGACGAGGATTTAAAAATTAGGTATACTTACTTTTAGGTACATATTGGTTACGTGTGCGTAAACGTTTTTTATAAAAATACTAGCGAACGCCCCGGCTTCACATGGGTGCAATGCTGGTACCGGCGGCGGCGCACGCACGCTCCGCGCGCCCCCCAAACCGCTCGCTATATCCCTGCATTTTGAATCTTATATATCTTGGATAATATTCACATAAATTAAATGCTTTAAGGGGCGATGATGATCTATAGTGAGAGCAAAAACGATCAATGCAATATTGCTTAAAATCTGTGTTAATTTATGACATCAAATCAGAAACCTCTAAAATTATAAGTGTTTCTCTACTATATTATACAAATAAACCTTTCTCATGAATTACTTACTCTATCTGATAAAAAAACCGCAAGGAAATCGGTTGTGAAGTTTTAAAGATTTAAGCATACATAGGGACAAACATAAAAAAGCGACTTTGTTTTATACTATGTAAGGAAGCTATTCCTATTATATTAAATAGTATTATTTTGCAGTTGTTCTAAAACTTAAATTGTACTATTCTTCGAATTTGTGTTAGTGTATTTTAGTCGCACTGTGATATGTCAGTAGAAACGCTCATTTATCAAGGTTCAGAAGTATTGCACCGTTTTATTGTCTGCTTGCCTTGTTAGTGTCCCTTTTGAAAGATGTATTGGCCGGTAACTGGGGCGTAGTACCCACGCTTGGGGCGCTAATCTCGAGGCCGCTGTGGGTCAACGGTTCCTATCGTATTTCACCTTAACGATACCAAATACATAGTTGTCTGGTTTTCGTCTTTGCTCAGTGCCGAAGCGTTAGTTTTACAAATTGCACGGCTGATAAACTATCTTGTTAAACCAGATGTGACATATGTGACATTGGGTCAAAATAACTTGGGTTTTAATCCTGGGGTTTGGATAAGAAATATTTTAAAATGGCATATGCATACATGAGTTTTACTTTAATCCTAGTTTAATGCAATCTAATTCCAGGAGTCCTGGAGTTGCGAAATTGATAGTGTTATAGGTATTTACCCCAAAATTTTCATGAATCATGTAAAGCTATCATTCCCGTAAACGACATTGCCAAAATTTGCCCCAGGTTGTCCAAACATATGCTCATATTTAACTGTTTTATTTAAATACACAATGAATTTTAAGCAACTACCCATGTTTCATAGCAATCACTTGAAAATACACGAATCGAATCGAACGTTCTGAATCACGTGACCGTCGTCGTACTATGAAAAGTCAACTTTTATCAACCTTCATAACTTTTAGCTACAAGTAATTTTATTACTATTTGAATAGAAGATCTGTACTATTTAATGACATATATATCATCGCTGGGGCAGCCTTCCATACATTTTTTATCTATGTCCTTACTCCTAAATAAACAAACATTACCTACTTACGATCTTTAGCCTGCCAGCCCGCATTGCAGCGGAATGGTGAGTCACAACTCTTATGAAGATAGATCTTGAAGAGAGAAGTTGGTCAAGTATGATTATATTAAAAAGGAATTCAGACATGAGTAATGATTCCAATATATCTACATAATATAATTTAAGTAAGGTTAGATAAAATGTTCAGTTCATTAGTTTTTATATAAATTACTGATTACTATCTAACCTCTGTTGATCAAGGCGAAATTATTGTGTATCTGAACCGAGGTCCAACTAGATTTCGATCAAAATTTTACAGTTTGGATACTTAGCATTTTTTTATTTTATATTTTCATAATAACAACTAAAATATAATTTATTTTTCTGAAGAAATTTGCATTGACAACTTTGACGTAGATATGGTTGCTACATGGTACCGGTAACTACCGGATTTTGTACTCAAAAGCTCAATACGAGGTGCGAGAAAAAAACTAAAAAAAAAATGCTAATCAATTTTTTAATTATTAAGTCTAATAAAAGTGATGTATCGCAATGGATTAGTTCAGTGATAGTACCATGATAGGATTATAATACCGGTTCTAGATTTCTTATTTCTTTTTTGTACTCTTAGGCTCAACTCACACTGGCGCGGAGTTAACGTCGATGCGCGGGAGCGCGCGCATTGACTCCAAGCGTCGACGGACGATTCCAAAGAATATCACAACTTTGTAACTTAATACTGAGATTATAGAGATGAAATTAGAAAAAACTCTACTTTATGAACTTATTCTTGAACTTTAATTTTCATGAAAGAAATAAAACAATATAATGATATCAGAAATAGTTTTTATTGAACTTAATAGTGTTTTATAGCTAATTTCTTACATAAAATATATTTACAACTTACAAATATAACAATACTATGCTACAAAATTATTTACTTTAATGCGAGGTTTTCCTTTTAAAATACAGTATTTGGATACAATCTATTTACATTTCACATTATTTATTTATAGTTCGAATGAGATACTGATTTGCAATATTTTAATATGATAAATAAACTTTATACGAAACACAATGAATGATAAGTCAACTTTTAGTACAGTTCGTACAAATGAATACAGAGAAAATATTAAAGTTTTATAAATAGATTTGTGTATAGGTAATGTATATACTACACTAATACGTATATTATATTAACGTTACAAGTGTCTTTTTATTGCTTCTTAAAGCTCACGTGTATTACGTAATTTTTAAAAAACTCTAATGGACTTTAATGACAGTTTAATTGCATATACTGCCAGATGAAATCGAAGGTAAAAACTAGATAAAATAATCGTTAAATGGTTAGTGGTAGAGCCTCTATGAAAAATTTAAAACGATTCAGTCTACGTTTAATAACGAATGTTAAATAATACAGAACATTCAAATCAGTATACTAAGTATTTAATATACAAGTAATATACTAATGAATACTCCTCAGTCAGCTGTAAAGGTTCGAAACAATATTATGTACAGCTTAAGACCCTATCTCATTGGCACAAGTCGCCGCGTTCAAGCCAACGCTCGCATAACACCAGTGGGTTAGAGGCTTTAAGGCTACGTATACATGGCTACTAAAATCATCAACTGGCTAAAATATTAGATTGTGTTGAGGAATTTTTGAAAATTACCCTCAGTATAGCGTACTATGGATTTCAATAACGTTAGCATACATGATTTACTAGCCTTAATTATCCTTATTCTAAACAGTCTATGGACATACATTTACACAATAAATAAAACTTAAATGCTAAGCGATGGTCGTTTCTTTCGCACACTCTTACTGTTTTTTCCGAATATCGTTCCGATTACCTGTAAAGAAAATTATTATTTTTAAGTTTGAAATAATTTTATTATCATAAAACTGAATAGCTTGCTTTTAATATATGTTAAGCATTTTTATTATTACATAAGATGCACACAAGGCAGCACATGTAATCTACCTTCAGATAAATCAATAGCTTGCATGAATTAAAAAAAAATTATATCAAAAAAATATACGAGATATCTCTTGGCCTGCATCATTGGGTGGGTAAAAGCGAATAAAATTATAAAAAAAATATAAATTGCAATGTTACTGTACCTTGGAGACGGAGTAGGCGGCTAGCTTTCGTCTGGGCGCGGGTAGTAGTAGCGCTAGCGCGCGCGCTTCTCTTAGCAGCGCGTGGAAGGCGAGCGCGGCGCCCGCGCACGACTCCGCCGCGGACACCTCGTAGAACTGGCAGCCGAACCGCAGCGACAACTCCTGACCCTCCTCTGCGTGGACCTCCCTGAGACAAGCAACTTTACGTAAGTTACATGGCTCTTTAAACAAAAAAAAATATTCGCCAAGTCTTTTGAAATTATAAAATAGTTACCACTCCTCATCAACCTTAGCTATCAAATAAGCGACTAAAGTTCTCCAAAATCCAAGAAATTATTGAGATTTTGCTTTTAGCTTTGTATCTACAATGGCCATATCATCATCATCTGCGTATCTTAATGGCGACCTGCAGAGACAGATCCCTCTCCTTATAAGAGTGCAGATTTGGAGCCTGAATTACCAGAATAAATAGTCGGAATTTATGGCTTTGTGTGCCATTCGAAAAACGAAGAAGACTTCAGCACACTTTTTTTTGTGTTTTTGTTGATTCATCAACAGATATACCTAATTATTTCGTGTAGGGAATGTAGTGTATTGTCGACATTCCAGCAATATTCAAATTTCAATGTTTCAGATCCGACAACGGAAAGACTAACCAGTAAACCATAGAGACACTTTTCGTATTACCTAATATCAATCGAGCAACGGCCTGAGATGTGTACATATAGGCCATTCCGAGAATACGCCACTATACAGGTCCGCCTCTTGTCTATAGCAGATACAGCCACTTCCTTTATAAAGTCATCGGCGTAAAGCGCTGGAGGCCATACTGCGTGTACCGGTGAACGGTATCCGCTCCAGAACACGTCTCTTCGATTTTGCTTCGTAATCCTAATTATTTAGACTCTAGTTAACTACCATATTGGTCTCGTAGTTAGCCTTCATTGTAACCTACTGTAGCTAGTACGGAGATCAAATAATTAAATTATTGAGATCTTTTATTTTGTAATTTTAACTATTGAGAGAGAATAAGAGAATTATTACAAGGCCATATTAGTGTAATAAAAGGCTTTTCCAAATTCACTAAAAAAAGCATTTCTTTTAACAGCAACCTAGAGTACGGGAGTCGAGAGTAAACCAAAACTTAGAGAGCACGTCAGCCTATAGTCAGCCCTGCGCCATGTCTTTTCCGATCCGATATTATCTCGTAATCCTAATAAATAATAATAAAGTAAGTAATCAATTGTGTATTTACCTGGCGTGTTCGAGGTCGCGCTTGTTGCCCAGGAGAGTGACAGCGGCGCAGCCAGGCAGTCGCGCCTGTGCCAGCAGTGACAGCAGCTCGGCCGCCGCTAGGAACGAGCGCCGCTCGCACACCGAGTACACCACCGCGAACGCGTCCCCCCACCGCACGTGCTCGCCCAGGCACCCGCGAATCTAAACAAACGACAATCATAAGTAAATAAATAAATATAAACATATGACGCCACTCGCCGCTGGATAGATGCATTTTTTTATTGACTACATATGTGCTGGAAGTTTATATAAAAAGATTCTTCTACTTCTAATGTCCAGCACTATCCAGCTCAGATGATTGATAATGTGTGAGTATGGTTATATTAGAACAATCTACTCCTCAACAGAACAAGTTAGCCCGCTTCTAGCGCTGACTTTAGATTGCGCATCACCACTAACATCAAGGTGTGAGGCATTCACGTTTTAGGATAACCAATTTATAGTGACGAAATACTCAAACAGTAATTATTTTTTTAAAAATTTGGAAACAACTAAAAGTTCTTAATTGAATTTAAAACATAGATAAAAGTCATAATTTATCATAATAAATTTTTACCTAAAAAGAGAATGACCGTTAAAACATTTCAACACGTGAATAGAACGAGACTTTATACCCAACAATCTGATTAATCTATAAATATTAGACGACTTTAAAAATTTACGCAATACAATGCGTAAGTACGAACAATAATTTACACATTCCGTGTTCCGACAACTAATGCATCATACACTTAGTTATAACTGGGCTTATAATAAATTTAGTGTAATTAAACCATACGCAGTAGATCAGGCGGCGCCGCGAGCAAGACCAAGATATGACCGCATAATCTATAGATCGAATACCAACACGTGGATACAAACGTAGATTTAAATGATATTTGTGTAAAACTGAGATATTATGGAGATGGGATCTATCAGCTATCTACAAAGATGGCATTAACTATTCTTATTAGCTTCCCTATTAATAGCAATTTGTAAAAGATTGATCAATGGACTAAAAGCGTATTAATATATATTCTTTAAAATTAAAATCTCCTGTCAGTTACCTTCTAGTTACTAGTCTAGTATGAGACTTAATTGTAATTAAAAGGTAAATTGTTTATTTGGTTATAACTTTACTAAAATTTAGTAGGTATATTTAAACCAGATCAGGCGGCGCCACGAGGAAGACTAGGATATGACCGTATAATCTGAAAATCCAACAAGTGAATACGCATTTTACATTTGATTGGTTGATTCAAATTAAAACAGTTTCTACGCAATTGTCGTCCACTAATTACAATGGACGAGTTAAAAAGCTCAATATCTTTTAAAAATAAAAGCTTTTATCAATTAATGAAAACACTTCTACATAGTTACATAAGTAGACAAGATTATAATTTTATTAAGGATCTTGTTCGTAAATAGAGAAACAAACAATCAAAGACTGCCGCGGTAAAGCTATTGCATAGCATTTTTTATCAACTTATGTTTACCTACTGACGTCATCGGGACCGTGGCCTAGCGGTAAGGCGCTCTAAGTGCCGGGATTGCCAGGAGACGCGGATTCCGTTGGTTCCGCATTTTTTTTTTGTTTTGTTTTTGATATTCAGGGGGTGTTAGGTTTTTTCGTTACGGAATTTCTGGATTCGGTCTCCACACTCAAGGCCCGCGATAGAAGCTATGCAATAGCTTAAAAACAAAAGTACATCAGCATCATCATTGTCAGCCTATTTTAACGACCCACTACAGGACCAAGCCTCCACACGAGAAGCAAAATAATCGTATAGATTAGACCCAATATGCTGCTCTAATGCCCTTTAACGGCCTGAGTTATAACTTTTGACTTGTCACCGAGATTTGAAGAACCACTTATTTCAACTCCGGACTAAGATTTGTTATATTTTATTAAATTTTGAGAATTTTTCAGAAGCATCAATAGTTGAATACTTCATAAACCCATATAAAATTTGAATCCTGAACTTCAAAATCCGAAACCATACAGATTAACTAACTACTCGAGCAAAGAGGTAGTTGAACTAAAATGCAAAAGATTAATCAGTGTTGACTACAAATTACGTAATGGTATCATAGGATCATAAACTTAACCGTCTCTTGCACTATAATCTGTCAGATAACCATCTTCATTGTTCGTTTAATTAACTTTGTCCCATCTATCTGTTCATTATGCACTTCCTATTCGAGCCAATAATGTCTTCCTTAACGACGTAGGTAGAGCACGGACGGGTATCCACTGGTTTAATTACACCATCACATTCTTCGGCTAAATATAGATTCAGCGCGTGAAGTCAGCGATATAAATAATATACACTCACTGCTTTATAAAGCTCATTAAAGCGTGAAAGTTTTGAAAGTTATAAAGTGGAGGGCAATATGAAAATCCTTATTACTTTGCTAATTTTGAAAGGGCTATGAATATTTACGATTTTATGCAGACTTCATTAGCGTATTATCCTTAGATCAACCGCGATTCTGCATATCAGCTGCCAGTATTCTTTGATAATCAGTTACAGATACAGTTTAGACTTTGTTACGTTTTTTAACCGACGAAAAAAAAACGGAGGAGGTTCTCAATTCGACACGTATATTTTTTTTTATATGTATGACCACGCATAACTTTTTACAGAGTTGTCCGATTTTGATAATTCTTTTTTTATTAGAAAGGGCATACTTCCAAGGTGGTGCCATTGTCATCATGTTAGATCTGATGACGATATCCTAGGGAAATTGAAGGAAATCTTCAAATTTTGGAGACACGCTTATAGCGATTTCGGTTTTTGTCTCGAGCTTTCTGGCTACTAGTGCCGTATACTCTACTATGACAGTATAGTACGAGTACTTTACGTGGCGATAAATCACTAAAAAGTAAGTAAAAAATAACTGAGTCATTTAGTTGCTTTAATTTACTTAAGCATATCTAGGAGTCGGTGCCAGCCAAGGTTTCTACTTTAAGGGCGTTACCTTGAACCCACAAACTGCTTACGTAAAATAAATGTTCCTTAAACTTAATACAACTAAATGACTCAGTTATTTTTTACTTTTTAGTGCGTTTTGAGTCGTTTATATTTTTTGTTAAAAATTTTGGTAATTCAATAACAAGATATAAACACGCTGACATTTCTCTGCTATCCGTAGAAACTATTACGGGTTTTAATGCTGTTTTTATGAATAGATAGATGAAAAAGTATACATATAGTTTAATAAAGAAGTTCGCAGTGAACTAGTTTTAATATAAATATTTTCATGAATATAAGCCGTAATTACATAATGAAGTAAAAAATAAATGAAATAATAAGTGCAAGTTAGTCAGTAAGATATAAGTAACCTTTATATAATCTAAGTAAATAACTTACCGCACAACTAGAAGTGTCCAATATTTCGACTTCCGACACGGCGCCATCGAATGCCACTCTATGCGTGTACAGGAAGTCTGCAAAGAAGTTTAACTTTAGCACATTCGTTTTTGCAATAACCAACTCTTTAAATTGTTTTACTAACTAAAACGTTTAAATATACATATAAAGACTACTAGATCCACAATCATATTAATCAATATAATATCTCCCCGACCAATAGCGATATCATCATCTCCTTGCCCATTGCTATTAAAGCAGAATCATCCTTTTTCATTCAACTCCGTCTACGTCAACTCATCTCTCTTCTATCATATGCTCTAACCATGTCTTCTTTTTGTATCCTTCTTGCTTACAAATGAAACATTCTTCTTGTAATATGACTTTCTACGCTATCCTGTTATTAAACTTTTCTGTTCGACATTCTCTTATGTACTCAATACTTATTTTATTTTATTCACAACTGTTGTCACCCCACACATACATCTAAACATACGAAATTAATTTACATGCAATCTTCTAATAAGCGCTGTGACACTAAAATTATACCATTTTAGATTAAAAAGTTTGAATAAATCGATAGAACATTTAATTACATAGAAAAGGAAACGGCGTCATAGAAGACAACAACAATACTGTTTATAAACAAAAAACATCTTAGGTACTATTATTACGAGTATTACGTTCACACGCAATAGCATACAACTCTACCGTATATGATACATATTAGGAACGATAAACAAAACCTACCTTCCTGTATGAACTTATATGTATTTCACGTAAACTTCATATAATAACGTAAACATTTAACTAAGTAAATGAAATTACAATATTATGTACGTACTCGATTAAATTCTTACGTCACCGCATGACGCAAAAACTGGTTAAGGTCGGAAGGAAATCATTTTCAAGTTGAACTAATGTACTTAATTTAATTAAGGCATACGTAAAGGTGTAGCTTTAAGATATTAAGTGTTTGGATAAGTTTAATTAAGGCGGGCGTTCACATTTTCTCATCTTGAGTGTAGAACGATTCGCATCTAATTAATTGTGGATGGTTTTTTTTTATAGGAAGTCATACAAGTCTGGAACTGTTGGCTCATTTATATAGTAGTATACCTAGAGTGCCAAAAGCTAGAGCTAGAGCTGGCATCTGGCACTGACCAGTAAAATTAAGAAATTGGATGCCTAAGTCCGGGCCAAGTGGACCAGTTTATGTCTGAAAACGGACATATTGTAATTTCATTGACAAAGAACTACTGCTGAGATTACTGCCAGCTTTTCTCTGCAGAATCTGCTATCAGAACTCGTGATAGAGACCATATTTACTAATGGACTTGACTTTTTAGAAGCACCTACTTGTATTAAATCCTACTTGAAATAAAATAAATTGTTTTTTATACACTACAACCAAATTTTTTCAATTATTATAATAGTAGGTAAGTGTTAAGCATAAACATCGTTGCTTACCTCCAGTAGAGCTGTATTCGCCGATGTATCGTTTGGTGAGGTAACGCACAACCACGGCTGCAACAAGAGAAAAACAATATGAACAAGGCTTCACAAAATACTTTAAACAAAATATATGTTAAACGTAGACATTTCATGCAACTCATTAATCTCGTGGCATACCCTTCATAACATTACTCTAGTACCTATAAGAAAAAGCCATCAAAAGGTCATTACTCCCAACTTTCTACTGGACGTTGCATTGATTAGTCTTTTCACTGGTGTATACCACTCCTGGAATTCCCATTTAAGGGTGTACACAATCAACATAGATGACGAGGCATTTGTATGAATAGCAGAGGCTACCGACAAAACGAAGTGTGGAGAATCCTAGCAGACCGTCAAAAGGAGGCATCGTATTCTCAAAAGTGATTACATATTTAACTGACAGTGCGTAGATCACCCAGTGCATTGTTACGTCCTCAGCATTTGATAGATGGACTATGGTTGGACATGTTCTTATGATAAGGTTGTTACAAATGCATATCTATAAAATAACGATGGTGCAGATATGATCGATACTAATCTTAATCATTTATCAATAGAAATGTTTTAGTAATATTTTAAAAGCCTCAGTTGGTCCAGCGGTTAACATGTGTGGCATCTGATCACGAGGTCCCGAGTTCGAAACGAATCTTTTCTTTAAAAATTCTCTATTCAAAGTTAATCACATTAAGCTTAGGGCAATATTGAACGGTTACATTGGTATACCTAATAATACTGATGGAGTCACTCTCATTTTTTTTATTACATATTTTTTTTAAATTTTGTTAAAAATTTTAAAAAAATATGTAATTTTTTTAAAAATTTTAACTATGTTATAGGTATATAATACAAACATATATAAAAAAACACTATTAAAAATGTATTAAAAAAATCTGATGGAGTCACTATCATTTATTTATTTACAATTGTTTTTAAAATTTTTAACAATGTCATAGAAAAACATATAAAAACACTATTAAAAAATTATTAAAAAATATTTGCTCCTCCACTTACGGGGCCTTTGAGAGCCCAAGCAACTGGTGGTAATGATGGAGTCACATTTTTATAAACGAGTATATATTAATAAAGAATTCCCGGTGATTAGAATGCATGTTGAAGTAACACAGAACTATAATATATATCTACACACAAACGAAGAAAAATTACAATTAAATGAGAATGAATCAGCAGAACGGGTCTAACGACACCTATTTATCAGATCGTCGATACATTCGATTACACATAAATATCATACAATTATAACAGTCCGCACAAACCATAACAATAAATTTTAAAGCCATTACACATTAATTCATTAGATCGGTGCAACTGGGATCAGCTGTTAATCTTGCTAAGATGTTATTACCTCTGCATTCTGGAAGTATAAGCCCCATATATTATTTCACTACCTGTGTCCCAAACTTTCAGGATAAAAAGTGTATTATATACTATTCCAGTCTGTATTACAATTTATTCTAGTCTATGTTCCACGACTGTGCTAAATTTCATCCAGATTCGTTCATTCGTTCTGGAAATATAAACGGTGTATCTGCTACCCGACTTTGTTTTTTAATTATTAAAAGTCTAAATATTAAATAGAGATATATTTTACCGAACTACAATTTAAATCTTAATGATAGGCACCATCATTTAAGATGTCAAGATTCCAAAAGTGACATTTTTTGCAATACAGACATTAAGCAACTTGAGAGGTAAAAACATCTCCATGACACTATTATGGTAATGAGTTATTACTTAACTGTTGTAGGGATTCCTGCAGGAGTTGAGTAGTCAGGTTGACAATCGAATCACGATCTAAATCAAGTATACCCACTTCTAATAAGACTCCCAACAATATTATGCAAGCGCGACTGCGCACCGCATGACAATGGACTAGAAATAGATTCCATACACACTTAAATGTACTATTACTTTACTATTTGGATCACTCAAATGGTTCGTAATCGCGCTGTTGTTGTATAGATATTGCGAACAATGTTGCTTTAGTTTAGGCCAAATATTAGATACACACAACCTCGCTGACTTAATAGCTAGGTAGTACAGGGCTTTATTCGGACGGATTAGGTAAATATTGAGCTTTTCGTTCTTCTAAGAAATTTCCAGTACAAGCCCGAAGATGGAAAGAACTATTTCTTGTTCCTTTTTATTGGATTAGATATGCAAAAATGGTCTGGTAATGAAATCGGCATCTTAAGATATGAACTATTAAAGTAATCATTTAAATTTTAAAGCATTAATATAGACGCAATATTTTTAAATATTAATTTATTTAACATTGCATACTGCACTGCTTTTACCAGTGAAAGTATTTTTTTATCACCCGTAATCCGTAACACCAACGCACAGGAGCTTACATACCACTTAAATCAAATTAAATGTATCGTCGACGTTTACACGTATAAAAAAAACAAAATAATGGTCATTTATAAAATACCTCCACATTACCGCACGGTTAATCGATGTTTATGAAACGCATGTCAAATTCCACACTCTCGTTTTCATTTTATTTATTTTTTCCGCCTTCGTTAAGTAGGTATTTAAATGTAAACATTTTACTTTCTCTGTGATCAGATTACTCGTGTATTTTTTTACATTCAACACTCGTTCATTCATAATTCAAGTGATCATTACAAATCGTGTTGGATGTTATTTTTTCGTCGTCGTCGTTAAGCAAATATAAATTTACGTGATTAGTTTTGAATACTTTATAGTAGAGTCTGTGATGGTCAGACCTTCGTCATTTTATAAAAGCTGAAAGTTAGTCCATGTTCTAAGTACCTATTTACGCCCTAAACTTTTATTATTAGTAAAATTAATTATTTAAATAATAAGATTACAGAGAACATTAATAAATTTAATTAATTAGCTAAAACAAAAACCTGAAAGGGATGAAATAAAAATCTTAAAGTTATGTTTGACGACCAAATATCCGAGAAAATATTGATTAAATACACTATGTATACAAAAAAAATGTATAGGTGTATTTAGGTCTGAAAATTCTTCAGCTTTTCTTAGTAATGACAAAGGTCTGGCTATCACAAACTCTCCCTCCGTTAACCAAGTCGACTCGAATTTTGATACCGAACCCAACTGTTTAGTTGTTAATGTTTTGAAATTCATAATCGATGTTTACGGCCATCGGAGCGTAGAAGACAAATTATAATGATCTAACAATCCGGCTCAACGTGGGCTGATGAATGATACGTTGCCAGGACAAACAATAGGTGTTGTATTGACAGGAATCTATACGTAATTAATAGATTATGGTCACCATCCATCAAATGTTACGACGTGCATGTGTAACATGTTTGTTGTTGTACCTTATTTACAAGCTTGCGTGAATACGACCTCGACCATTCGCAGATCCTAATGTACCTTTCAACTAACTTGTTGTTAACATTAGTACAGTTGGGCAAATGTTGGTTGTTAAACCAATTAAGGTGTCTCTTTTACCGTAATCGCTGTTAGTAAAAAATGTAATAGTTTTATATTAGGTGCACGTATTCTTGTACCTAATGTAATCAGTTAGGATTATGGATGGAATAAATTTATCTCTTTCAAGTGTCTTAATCATGCATCTTACACTGCGTCGTCATTTTCCCCTTGTGAGATCACAGTGGACTGATCAGCAAATTAAAAGTTATTACTTAAGAGCCCGCGCAGACAGAGAATTCAGGTAACGTAGAATTTAAACAGGGAAAACAGACCCACAGACCCTAAATAAAAAGTACATCGTCGTAGCTTTTTTTAACATGACTGAATTTTCCTTTCTTTCCTAGTCGAAGGTAGTACTAATCTTTTACAGCATTTCACTTGTCAAGAACAATAGTACATCTAACAATACAATAGGAAACTCTCACAGAATCGTTACCGAACTTATTGAAGCTTCATAACCTACGTAGGAAAAAAACATGATATTTAAAGGGCATACAAATATTAAATATATATTTATGAAGTGTTAATTACAAAGTTCTACGGATTTGTGATACGCTTTTGACGGTTGCGAAAACCTTTTTGCGACTAAGACTTCCGTTCCACTTAAAGGAACTGTTGGCATGATTGCGAAAAAGGTTGTATGACCAACTCGATAATTGATACATTGTGTACAAAGTTACTTTAAGCTTTCCTTTAATAAATACTACGATCATTTTACAGAGTTGTGAAAAACGTATTATAATACACCAATGACGGCCTTGTTGTTGCTGGATTAACGTTTGCATATGTAGCTTTGGATCAGGAGGTCCAGATCCAAAAAGGGTCCAGGTTATTAGAAATAGTAATTAATAGTTTTTTCCATGAAATTTTCTTAGTAGGGAAGTCGTTAGTGCTATTTGAAGAGCACTTTAAGCATAATTCAAACGTTGTAACACCGAACCCGCCAACCTATAGTGGAGCATCATGGTGAATCTAAACTACATTCCCTTGCTAAAAGGATGGTTGCTTGGCCCTGAGGTGACACCTTGTTAAAATACGTCGATAGTAGATAACATTTTACCAGAGTTGTGAGAAGGGTATCGTATTCCACAAACAGAATGAAGTATGTAGGTATTATTTTACTGTCCCATTGTTGAGTATTTTAAACAACGGTACAGCAGCACGAAATAAGGCCATACCCTGGTTCTGCAAAAATCGTTAATAAAAAATGAAAGTGCGAATTGCTCCTAAAAGTTAAGTGGCGTCATTTATTATGTTCTTGACCCTTTGCTGTCCAAGTGAGCCTTTAAACCAGCACTTAACATTAAATTGACTTTGCAACGGTTCAAAAAGCCAAATTTATATGCTCGTGGATACTAACGCCAATACAAATTAATATTTGAGATATAATTGTACAGATGTGTTTGATTTTGAAAGTTTGTTACTTATTAAAGCTTCACTACTAAGAATAAGAATATGAATATTAAATATTTATCTCATAAATATGTAAATAATATTAACGTATATAACAGTATATTTTTAGATTCAAAAGCATATAGGTAGGTAGTATTTAAAGAATTTGATTATGAGTTGTTTTATAAGCTAAGGCTAGAAATAATAGTATCTTTATTGACGAGCTTTAAGCACTAATAAAGATTGTCTTTTACATTACAAGAATACAGGACAAGTTAAAAAAAAGTTTATTAATAGACGTAAACTGGTTTACTTTATAAAAAGCTCATTCTAACTTACGACCATATCAAATCAAATCAATTTATTTCAAGTCGGATTTACTTCCAAGTAGGTTTTTTTTGAAAATTAATCTAAGGTAACTGAGTAGTGACTCTATCGCCGACTCGGAAAACAGTCTAAGTCAAAATGTCTAAATTGAGAAGAACAGAGTGTTATAAATTATAATAATCAACAATTTGTTCATGCTGTTTTGTTTGTAGAATAAAACAGATCTGATTGATTTCACGAATCTTTGTCATTTACTCAAACGTAGAAAATCAGTGCCCCATCTCCTTAAATAAGGGACTCAAGCCTTGTACTATCGTGGAGCAGTAGAGCTATTCTATCACTGTTTTTACAACTCAGTAGTATGAATTTCATTTAATTTTTTGTTACAATCAAATCAAACAGGTGTGATTGCATTCAAACCCATGACTGTAATCACACTTGATGGTAAGTGATGATGCAATTTAAGGTGGAAGCGGGATAACTTGTTAGAAGTAGCATGTAATCTACATCCCTTGCGATTTCTATACGGCATCGTACCAAAACGCTAAATCGCTTGGCAGTGCGTCTTTGTCGGTAGGATGGTAACTAGCTACGTTTGGCCCACCTGCCAAAATTCGTCTCTGTTTTTCTCATTGTAGCATTATACTATAGATAGAGAAAAATAGAGACGAATTTCAAATTTACCCTGTCGAGTTATAAAAATATCGCCAATAATAATGATAATGAAAAACATTAGTAGAAAACATTTCGTTAGTTGCTTACTGAGCTGCATTTGTGTCAAGAATATGCATCAACTCAAGTAGGTGTAAACAGGATCTTCTTTAATTCATTTACGCTCGTCTGCTCTTCTAGCGTAATGAATTGCAAACGTATGCGCAGAGGCCACGCGAGGCTGCGCTGAGGCCGCCTGTCGGGCACAATTAGGGCGGTGCAATTACAACCAGTCGCCGGCGACTCGGCCGCTGGGTCAAGAAGCAATTTCCCGACGCCAGCGACCAACTGCTGGCGCCAGCGTTGTGTAACAAGCGTCCGCTCGGCCGCTCGGCCGCTCGGCCGTCGCTCGAGGTCGATGATCTACATGTATGTATAGTATTTGCGGATCGTAGATAAGCGGGTTAGTAATGCGGATAGTTCTACTCACTTGTAGGTGTATGCTTTTTGTTAGGTAGCTGTGCCCCGTGGGTACGTTCGCACGTAACACGAAGGCCGTAGCCGAATGTTAGATAGCCTTCAGCCTTCCTTCACTAACTGTTTAACTTTATCCTTTACTGTTTTGTCGACTAAACCAACTCTTCAGCTTTATGAGTATACTTAGTAAATGTAGGCCTCCGTAGATATTGTATTGAGTACAAGCGACAAAATACAAAGCACTTGATGTTAGTTAGGGATCAAGTCCTATGAAAAATATTAATATTAATCTATATTTCTATCATTTATTTATTTACAATTTATTTTTATTTTCAACAATGCTTATAAAAAAATTATGAAAAACACTATATAAAATTTATAAAAAAAAATCACCGCCTGCTGCGGGGCTCGGGGGCCCAAACAGTGGTCAGGGCTCCAGAGTGAGGAACCTCACAATACGCGCCGTCTCAAGAATTACTGCCTTCTGTTTCCGACCCTTGACCCAACAATTAAGCGAAAGCTTCTTAAGGTATTGGTCGAAGCTTTTCGCTATAAGACCATTAACTGAAACGACTATAGGAACAATAATCGTCAACTCAACATTCAACATTATTACATTAAATATAAGTACTTAGGTACGTATTTTCGATAATAATGTTATAGGAAAAAATAACGAGAAAAATTACTAAAATTACTTAGTCTCCTCTATTCTAATAATTAATCCTGTAGATATTTTTGTAATAGTACGTTGCAAAAAAGATATTAATTTGTTCAAAATAAAGACTTGGCAGGAAATAAAAAACCTCTACTTACCTACGCATCTAATCGGTTAATAAGCTTAAACCTCTACGTCGTTACGTGCCTAATATCTAATAGTAATAAGCTTTGGTTGTAAAGCTCGTAAATAATATCCTGCGTTGAAAAGTTGTTAGATTATTATAATTCAAAGCTCGTATGTGCCTTCGTAAGCTGTCTATTGAAGTGTACGATAACATAACACTGGCCAGGCGCCATAATAATAGGCTATTTATATGCTACTTCCTTTTCTAGCAAGCAAAGTTATAAAATAATCGTCAACGGTTTTATTAACCACATGCAATGCAAAATGAAATGTAGAAGCTATAAAATATATTGTAATAAATATGATGAATGATCTTTTAAAGTAAAATCTTGCAAAATTTTTGATTTACGAAAAAATCTATAAATCTGTAAGAATTATCAATCTAGCCTAAAACTAGATTTTTGTTATTGACTAGTTAGTAAATGCCTTGCATTCGTGACTTAACAAAGAGTTTCACTTGTACGTCCAAGAATTTGTAGGTAATACAATAATAAACTACAAACAGAAGCCTTGTCCTAGACAAACTGACCCTTAAATTATCTTACACTTGAATTCTATCATATCAATTGTGATAGATTAGAGTTTTGTAGTAGCCTACTTTAAAATACTTGAACAGTGCGTCATGATTAAGATAGATAGAAAGGCAATGACATACAACAATAAAGAACGCCACCGTACTGAATACAATGATAACATCAGAACATAATATTTGATCATAGTAATAAATACCTTCTACAATACAGAACAATACAAATGACACATGGATAGTGTTAGTGATAAGAATGATACTGGAAAATTACACTGGTGATTTAGCAAGTGTTTTCTTAGAAAGAAAGGAAAATCATGCAGGTTTATTCCCGCATAAATTCACAATGCATTCCATAGTAAAAGAAGATTTGCTACTAACAAAGAATGAATATATTGTAGGTGTTCGAAACACAATATACTGACAAATCAAATGTGCTTGTAAAACTGGAAACTGGAAACTGTCAAACATACAATTTAGCCGGTATAGAAATTAATTACGACACCTATAAGTAAATGCAGTGCCATCCTTGATAAGAAGTTTGGCGGTTAGTATGTAAAGAGCTTTTTTTTTTAAATTTGCAATATCCTTTTCTTTGTTTTTATCCTATTTCTATTTTGGATATCAAATAAAATTTGATTTCTTTATTTGTCATATTTACAATTTTGTCAGCAAATTAAATGTAAATTTAGTAAAAAAGGCAGTAAACAATATCAACCGGTAGAGCTTAATGACTTTGATATTACTAGCTGTGTTTTCCGCTTTACGAAAGGTGCATTATTTAGTACAATTTTAATAAAATAGTTCTTACTTAATAAATATACTTGAGTATTTTTCAATAACTAATTATTGTAAACTTTATTAATAATTACATAGATTTATTAACGGTTTGTTCACATCTATAAATTATGGCTCTCAAAAACAGAGTGCAATAGATATTATTTTTAATAAGATTTTAATCACAGCAGTCAGAATAAAAGCTTATAATTAATACATGGACTAAAAATAAACTGGATACTAACCCGATTTCCCACTTCGGGGGCTGCCAAGCACAACTACCCTTATACGGTTCACAGTCATCTTCATTTGGACAGTTTTTCAGCGTAACACAACAAACGAAATGTTCAACCGGACATGGTAACAAGCGTTTATCACATCGGTTTATGGTTCACTTTCAGTATTCACAAATAAAATCATAAAATCGCGTAAATTTATCGTAAATGCGTTCGTGAAAGCGTCCGGGAGGTGGTCGGGACACGACTACCAGCCGCTACGTTTGTCGCGCAACTGCCGGCGTCTGCGCGCGCGCTGCATCTACTCGTACAGATCGAGGAACGCGTGCGCAGCCTCCGATTACACGCTACAGCCTCCGTTCTAGTTTGACGTATGCGCATACAGTATGGAATGCCATTATCATTATCTCATATAAATATTACTGCGCTCTTACTAGCGAACTATATCGCTTCACTGGAAAGTTGACAAACATAACATGCGCGGTATGCGAGGTATTTCGTAAGTAAAGAACTTCTCTGGAGCAAACGGATATGTCTTTAGAATTGTTAGTACTTTATTAATTTATAGCGCTACGTTTATTACATTATTTATACACAGGTATGTTTTAACAGAACAATTAATGTACTTATTCATTTATTTATTTGTTGTTAAATTTAAGCGACATATATTTTACATTTAAATAGTTTTCTCCATGGTTTTTTTTAAACTCAAGGTGTCTATACGAAATTCATCAAAATCGGTTTTGCCTTTCGCGGGTTTTCCGTACCAGTAACAGACAAGCATAATACTGTTATTATGCTTGTCTGTTACTGGATACCTTTACAGACTTAGTTTTGCATTTTAATATTAGTACAGACAAATAGACAATTAGACTAGTTTTAGTTATTACATATTTGAATTATTTACATATCTATATACATAATTCATGAACAATGAATGTAAGTGGCACGCTGAGAATTTTATTACGTAATCACATAGGTACCTGCTGATAACACTAATTTATTTATTAGATACAATAATTATAAACATAATAAACCTATATAAAATTATTTGTATTATCAAATTCTTGCAGCAATCAGTAAGAAGATTGGTATGTAAATCTCTTATAGGTACAAATTCAGGGAACTTCCCATATCCTTACCTCATCATCCGCTTGTCCTTATTCTATTAAGATCGGTGTAATATCATTCTTTGTCGTTCAGTTGTTCACCTCTGTCACGGCAGAGTGAAATCGTTCAGTAAATTAAAAAAAAATCGTTTTTCGCAAAAGAACTCGCATAGTTATGACAAAATGAACTGTGGAAACATTAACAACTGTACATATAAAAAATTTTAAATTGCAAGTACCTCTATGAGTTATTCCAATACTTACAGTACAATTTTGGAAATGGCCCTCGTTTTTTTTTCAATTTTCAGGGCGATTTCAGTCTCTTTTTTCTTTTTTTTTATTGACTACAAGTTGGCCCTTGACTGCTATCACACGGCACACCTGATGTTAAGTGATGATGCAATCTAAGATGGAAGCGGGCTAACTTGTTAGGAGCAGGATGAACACTCCTACCGGTTTCTACACGACATCGTACCGGAACGCTAAATCGCTTGGCGGTACGTCTTTGTCGATAGGGTGGTAACTAGCCACGGCGAAAGCCTCCCACCAGCCAGACCAAGACAAATTAAGAAAAATCTCAATCTGCCCCGCCGGGAATCGAACCCAGGACCTCCGTCTTATAAATCCACCGCGCATACCACTGCGCTACGGAGGTCGTCAAAAAGCCAAACTATAATTATCATCTTTGACTCCCTCCAACCGTGTCTTCTTTTTTCTTCCTCTCCTCTTGTGTCCTTCCACACATACATAATAATGCAAGATCATACTGACAAAGATTAGATCAAGTTGTTTACATTATTTTATTTTTATGGATTTTGGATGATGGACGCTAACTGGTGATAACTTCATGCACTAATTCATACTCTATATTCCATGAAATAAATACAATCAAACTCGTCAAAGGCGTTTAATTTTCCTTTCCCGGTCTTTGGACTGTGTTTATTCCGTGAGGGTTTAATAATATTTGAATTACCATTTTACATTACTAACCTATTCATAGATATAACTAATTTATAATTAGTCGTGGTCGTGAATAATAACTAGAGTAGTAGGTAGTTTATTATTTTTGTGATGGCTGATGAAAACGAAAGTGCGTGAAAGTATGAGTTAATCCTTAAAGCTGAGTAGGGTTGCCATCTCTAAAGTTTGGCAACCAGGACTCGCAGGACAAATTTTGAGCTCAAAACCTTTTTTTTTCGCATAAATAGCGACCAAACGAGCGTGCGGGTCACCTGATGTTAAATGATTACCGACGCCTAAGGTCACCAGAGGCACTGCTAATACGTTGCCGGTCCTTACTTAAGGAACTCTTTAAATCAACTGAGTAGAAATACAGCAGCTGGAAGATGCTTCCATAATTTGCATATGAGTTGGAGAAGTCTGAACATAACAAGAGGTTTTATTTTCTAACTCGAACTTCAAATTGTTATGAATCTACTATTTTATCTTACATATTTTATATAAAAACTTTTACGAGTCGCACTACAACGACCACGTCAACGCTACCCGAACTATCTTTAAGCTAGGACAAGTCCGGGGAAGCCTGGACGGATGGCCGCCCTACGAAGGAGTTGCGCAAACCTGTCGCAGGGTGCTGGGCTGGGGCTGCGATGGTGTCAAGGTGAGAGCGACGCCGCGGCGCCTTCTGTTGTAAATTAATTCGCAACTCGATGTAATTGGATCTGTCCACTCCGCCTACACTGGCTGCTCTGCATTCCACGAACGGCACATGTTGAGACGTAACTATAGCTTGCTCGCGGTTAGATTTCATTTCGTTGTAAATCGTGACAAAGAGTCATTGCGGCAACTGTTGTATGCAACTATGCAGGTACTTTTATGTTATATTGCATACCATAACAGATGACTGACTTGCCTTTGTCGCTAGCTCCACGATTAAAGGACCGGACACGTCTCGACGTGTGACGATTGAATTAACTCTCGAGTTAATAAAAAATTAATAAAATAAAAAATTTTAACAAAAAAATAGAACCGACTCAAAACGCACTAAAAAGTAAAAAATAATTGTGTCATTTAGTTGCTTTCATTTACTTAGGCATATCTATGAAGTCGGTGCCAGCCAAGGTTTCTACTTTCAAGGATATTACCTAGAACCCACAAACTGCTTTACTACGTAAAATAAATGTTCCTTAAACTTGGTTCGGTTTTGAATCGGTTCTATTTTTTGTTAAAAATTTTTATTTCTTGCTTTTTAGTGATTTATCGCCACGAAGCGTACTCGTACTATACTGTCATAGTATATTATATGGCACTAGAAGCCAAAAAGCTACCGTTACCGAGTCAAAAACCGAAATCGCTGTAAGCGTGCCTCCAAAATTTGAAGAGTTCCTTCAATTTCCCCAGGATATCATCATCAGATCCTAACATGAGGACAATGGGACCACCTTGGATGTATGCCCTTTCTAATAAAAAAAGAATTATCAAAATCGGACAACACTGTAAAAAGTTATGCGTGGTCGTACATAAAATATATATATATACGTGTCGAATTGAGAACCTCTTCCGTTTTTTCGTCGATTAAAAATAATATTACTTTAAAAATAGATAATATTACTTCAAAAATTGTATAAGCAAAAATTCTTAAAACGTTGCGACGGTATTATATTTACCTCAGTGAATTTAGAGTAGGTGTCTCCAACTGTAATAGGTCCTTCAATAAAATTCACACACTGACACGACACGACGACACGACATAAGGACACGACACGACACGATGAATGTATGTCACGACTCACCACGACTCGTGGGTCACAGATAGCTAAAGTAGATCTAAGTAGGCATAACTTAATAGGTACCTTATAGGCCTATAAATACTTTTCATATTTACCAAAAACAAAATTATTTTAAATCAAATTATTTCAAATCAAACAATAAGCTGTTTTGGTTTTGTTGATTTTACATAAAATAATATGTATATAATATACCAGTACTCAGATCTTCAATTTCATAGGTAACATATATTACCAAATATTACAGCTTTTATCAAAGCTTTATTTAGAATGTTTATAAACAAAAACTTGCTAGCGCAGAAGAAATGCACAGCCCGTGGATAGTTTCACAGCGCAAAATATTTACATTAGCAACTTTAACCTTTAAATATTTTAAACTTGGGTGCATCCCAGTAGTACCCCATACCGTAGTTCTATAGAACTGTTGGGATATTTTCCGGGCTGTCAAATTATATTTCATTTTGTTTTTGACAAAAAAATGTCCCTTGCGATAAAAGCTAAGTTGTTAAAACCAAGTAGTAGTCATGTCTAAAAAAATATTCTCTTATTTTGGAAGTTACAGGGGGAGACATTTTACCACTTTGGTAGTATATTTCACGCAAATTATTCAGTTTAGAAAAAAATTATATTAGAAACCTCAACATCATTTTAAAGACCTATCCATAAATACCCTACATGTATGGGTTTAATGAAAAAAATATTTTGTGTTCCAGTTCTAAGTACGTAGAACCCCCAAAATTTATTGTTTTTTTTTTCTTTTTTTGTATGAAATGTTGTATGAAGGAATAAATCTATTAAGTAAATTTTAATATTATAGTTCTTATAGTTCTACAGTCTTTCTAGGAATGACCTTGGACTGTAAACTTCAGTGGAGCGCTCATATAGAGTCACTGACAGCTAAACTTAGCTCAGCAGCATTTGCAGTGAGAAAAATAAGACAGTTTACCGATGTAGAAACAGCTAGACTGGTTTATTTTGCTTACTTCCACAGTGTGATGTCTTATGGCATCTTGTTGTGGGGAAAGGCTGCTGACATAAATTCTGTCTTTATACTTCAGAAACGAGCAATTCGGTCGATTTATAAACTTAAACCACGCGAGTCCCTTCGAGTCAAATTTAAAGAAATAGGAATTCTTACAGTAGCCTGTCAATACATATTCAATAACCTAGTTTATGTTAAACAAAATATAAATATGTATAAACAGAAAAAGGATTTAAACGACCGTCTTCCTAGAAATGGACATAAGTTAGTCATATCAGCTTATCGCCTCCGAAAAGTACAAAAATCTTTCGTAGGATTGGGTGTACTCTTCTACAACAAGATGCCCAATTCAGTTTTGGATCTGCCATTGCATAAGTTTAAACAATGTATTAAAACTCACTTACTGAGTCAGGGTTATTATACTATCGATGAATTTTTAAACGACAAAGATGTTCAAAGGCAATTGGATAGGCTTTCAACTTCACACAGGAAGTAAAATAAATAACTTTATGTAACAACACACTTAATATTGTAAAATTGATAATATTATAAAAAGAGCAACTGTTGAGTTTCTTGCCGGCTCTTCTCAACAGGGCCTGCCTTCCGAGCCGGTGGTAGAGTCACTACAAATAGTCCAATTTGACGTTTCAAAAGTGCTTGTAATAAGCCTACTTGAAATAAACGATTTTGAATTTGAATTTGAATTTGAAAAAGTTTCGGAAAAAGTGGCTGTAACATACAGACGGACAGAAAGACTTTAAAAATCTATTAAGGATTCCGTTTTTTGTCTGTGATTTCATATTATATTGTCAATTTTCCCATAAAACAGCAGAAGTGCAGAACATAATAAAAATATATGATTTACAAGAAACTCTCATATACTTAGAACGTTAATTTCATACGTAGCTAAGTGGTAACCACCTAATACAATGCGTCAGTTTTTATCAAAGCTCTATATTAGAATGTTTAAAACAAAAAGCTGCTAGCGCAGAAGAAATGCAAACCCCGTAGATGGGTTTCACAGCTCATTATGGAAAGTTGAAAAATGCTCACCGGCGGCTTCCCGACGCGACGCAAATTGCTCATTACTACGACTTCCTCGAACAGGCTTCTCTGAGTTTACGCAATCGTCGCCAGGCGATGAACGCGATTTTTACCCATCGAAGCTATTTATAGCCTCGTTCCTACGCTAATAATAATTGTATAGCGGTTGTATTACTTACTTAGCCACACAATTTGTCTTCTTCCTCTGATGGCAAATAACTGATCACCGTAAGAGAAATATTTACTTACAACTTACATGTGTATTTAATGTAATATAATAGGGCCTATATACACACACTGTTGTACCAGGTCTATTTATAGGTTAGGATTGGGAACTCAGATCCATAATAAGTAATTTGACGTCCTCCGTGGCGCAGTGGTATGCGCGGTGGACTTATAAGACGGAGGTCCTGGGTTCGATTCCCGGCGGGGCAGATTGAGATTTTTCTTAATTTGTCTTGGTCTGGCTGGTGGGAGGCTTTACCGTGGCTAGTTACCACCCTACCGACAAAGACGTATCGCCAAGCGATTTTAGCGTTCCGGTACGATAAACCGAATATATCGTGTAGAAACCGAAAGGGGTGTGGATTTTCGTCCCACTCCTAAGAAGTTAGCCCGCTTCCATCTTAGACTGCATCATCACTTAACATCAGGTGTGATAGTAGTCAAGGGCCAACTTGTAGTCGATAAAAAAAAACGTGATCATTGTCTTTATAGCATAGCGATATTAAAGATTATTATCGGGATTTATTGCTTGCCAACTACCGATTTCTACTGGGAATATGTTAGAAGAACGATAAACCGAATATATCATAACCGGACCCTGAGACTATTTTCGCTATAGTTAAAATTAATTCGTCTTGGTTATAATTATAATTGTGTTTGCTAGTTTATTGTTACTTTGAGTTAACCTAGGTATTTCACCACATGATCGGTAGCAGTACCTACTGGTAAACCACTCAACCAAAGACTAATAGGGCACCATAATTATATTATAATTAATATGTATCACGTGACTGTTATGGAATCTGTAAACTACTTTTTTCCATACTTGTCTTATCACGTAAACAAACACGTCTTGTCACGAATATCACATTTTCGATAAACTGCCACCCTTACAGTTGTCTCTGGTTACGAGTCCATTATTGTAAACCCGTTAAGACATTTATCAGACATTTATAAAAAAAGTGATATAAGTAGTATTTGCTATAAAAAAAATAGTTGCATACTCGATTTGGCTATAAAAGTCTCATAGATATATTTATTGAGTGCCATATTGTAATGAAACTATTACAAAACGACATGGTAATAAAAATATAAAATATTCATTAGCTTTGTTAATAATATGTATTTGGTTGTCTTTCGTAAGAAAAACACGGCTATTAAAGAAACATAAATATGAATCCTGTTCATTAATTTTTACTACCGGCTATCGAAAACACACAAAAGAAAGTGCTAGCAAAAGGAAACACCGAACGTCCCTCAGCCGTGGTCCAGTCTCTCAGGAGTCGCCCTAATATAGACTTCCACGTCCCCTACTTTCTCCATCCAGCAGCCTTCGGCAGATCTTCAGCGCACACAAACCCCTTGGTGACGCCGCTACTGTTCCTTATAGAGCCTATAACAACTACTTATTTAAAAAAAATAAGTGGCAAAATGTCAGGATAGCATTTACAAGCACCTTAATATTAATTTATTTTTTAATAATTTTCTATTCTCTATATGTTCTGTTTTCTATCGATAAGCAACAAGTCCAGGAGGTTTCTGAATGAAACCTAATTAAATTCTAATTTAATTACTATCACCGGCTAGGATAATAAGGGCCTATTTATTTTAGTCGTGAGCTGAACATTTCGCAAATACAATCGCGTGTCAAGACTCGTTTATTTGGCTTAACAATAGTGGCGTTCACACTAGCCCATTAAACAATACATATCTATCCATCTCCCAACCTTTTAAGGGGCTTTGTTTTACTTAGAAAACGAGTATTCACTAACGCCAATTTTCTGGTTCCAAGTATTGAGAAATGGTGCAAAAAAACAGAATCCCTTTCCCTTAAATAGTAACAGATTTCAATCTTTCATGAACTATTAAACTACGAATCATGAGCCCGGAAGCTTCCCAAATGTATTTTTTTTTTATCGACTACACGTTGGCCCTTGACTGCTATCACACCTGATGTTAAGTGATGATGCAATCTAAGATGGAAACGGGCTAACTTGTTAGGAGTTGGACGAAATCCACACCCCTTTCGGTTTCTACACGAATTATTTAGTTAGGTAGTTTTAGATGATGAAACAATCCAAAACTTTCCCTTTTCTTTAGTTACAAAATAAACAAAGAATCCGTAAAGTTTCCCAATCAGTGGACATGCAAAGTAAAAAGTTGAATCAAATTCACAATTTGACTCTATTACTTCGAACCTAGCGATAATGAGAAATTGCAGAGTCAGTGTCTCTATTTGTGATAGGTAATTGTAATCAAATCAAGTATCAAAATACTTGGACCTCGCTCATGAGATTACCGCCATGTGGAATGTTGATTCAACAATGATTGTTCCTATAGTCGTTTCAGTCAACGGTCTTATAGCGAAAAGCTTTGACCAACATTTTAAAAAGCTTTCGCTTAAAATACAGAAGGCAGTAATTCTTGAAACGGCTTGTATTGTGAGGAGGTTCCTCACTCTGGAGCCCTGACCACCAGTTGCTTGGACCGCCGAGCCCCGCAGCAGGCGGACTGGATTTTTTTATAAATTTTTAATAGTGTTTTTTATAATTTTATAAGCATTGTTGAAAATTAAAAAAAAATGTAAATAAATAAATGATAGAGATATTAAATCATACTATGTAACAAAAAGTTCGTTGATAAACGGTATCATCGAAAAATAAAAAAAAAGGATGAAAGATAATTCCTAAGTTTCTTCTACTACATAGCATACTAAAAGGTTTTCAAATGTAAGTAAATGATTTATTTTTTTTATTTATGTATAAAATGAAAGATAAGAGAGAAGTAGGGCATACCTATTCAAATAATCAAGCTTACATACTAACATAGTTTCCCAGCACAAGTTTATTTGCTAAAACGCTGTACAAACAAGTCCCTTTTCCCCTTTATACATATGTATGTGTAGATTTTTATCTAGTTAACCCACTAATTGAGCCCTTTTTTGGTATGACTCTAGTTACAGGCTATGTGTAAATACTGCACTTTAATTGTCAATTTAAAACATACGTTGCAAGTTGCTTTTGATATCAATACGTCTGATCTTTAATTTCAAAATAATATGCAAATTAATGAAATAGCCTACTAGTAGCAGTTTACTACATTTTAGTGAAATGGAAAGATTAGATATGTTATATTTATTTATCCTTGGAAAGATGTTAAAAATAACGCGATACTGATACGTGACTTAACTGCATATTCAAATACATTTTACAACAGGCAAACCTATGATAACAAATATCTTAAAGTAAGAACATCATAAATCCAAAAACTAAATCATCATCATCATTATCAGCCTCTCTCCGTATAGGAAAGGGGATATGAAGCGTACACCCACCACGCAGTTCCAATGCAGGTTGGCGGGCTTAGGGTGATAATGTTTCATTTATTAACGATCACTATCAGATGTTGATAACAGTGACCGGGACCGATGGCTTAACGTGCTCTCCGAGGCACGGGGGTGTAACACCACCACCACGTACTGAGAAATTCATAGAAGAATGAAAAACTCAGAATTATTCCGTGACCCGACCCAGGATTCGAACCTAGGACCTCATGATCGAAGCCAGATAGGCTAACCACTAGACCAACGAGGCAGTCTCTAAACTCAATAAATTATCAAGAATGCAAGCAAATTGTTCAAATTCGAATTAATGATCGAAACGATTGAACTCATAAATTATAATTTATATTAATTTAGCTTTTTGAGAAATGTACAACCAAATTGACACTAAATAGCTCATTTATTGTCAATTTTTCTTTTTAAATATTTGTTAAATTTTGACTCTATTTTCGAAATTAAGTTATGTAAAGTTCAAAAAATTTATATAGAAGAAGTATTTGATACAACTTTAAGATTAAAAATTTACACCAAGCAATTTCATTGTTTGTATAGATTGACGTTGTTGCTGACCTTATTGCAAAAGCGGATGCAAAAAATGTGACGTAAATGATATTAAACCAAGTTAGTAAGTATACACAGCCTTACACAGAGCGTTACTTAACTCCTCATAAAAACTTTTGAATTCTTTTACTTTAACCGGTTTGTCCATTGATCCTCTTTTTAATCTAAAGCATTGATCTTAGCAGGAAATATCTTGAACTACTAAACTATTTTGAAAAATGAAGTAGTAGATACTAGTTTGATTATATCATCTTTTAATTTCTAAATTAACATAAAATCATTAACAACCTAAAATAATGTGCTTTAAAATTAGATAAATAGCTGTAACGTTTCTTTAACAATATTATTGACATATTATGCAATTACTTTTTTGTGTTATAAATCACAAGCTTCACAAAAATTTTCAATCCACAATTTAAACTATAAAAGCAGTTATTGTAGTACATTGTTTTGTTCTATCGTCAAAAGCTTTCGCAGCGCACGCGATTAATGCAAATTTTTTTACAACTTTGATTACATCATTCAAATTTAAGTAAAGATGCGTAATAAATTTTGAAAAATTTTTTAGCCTATGACACTCCACATTAACGTAGCTTTCTGTTAGTGAAATAATTTAAAAAATTGGTTTAGTAAATCCAGAGATTACCCCTTACAATTCACAAAGTCACAAACTCTTCCTCTTTATATTATTAGTATAGATAACGAATACAAGAAAAAGATACACATATAAGAGTGTTCAAACAGTTAATGCATAAAAATATCGAGGAAGACAAAAAGATCCTCAAGATAGGTGGACTTAGTGGGAAGATTTAGGCTGGAAAAACCACACCCAAAATTTGTATAAATTTTAATTTTTCCTAAAGAAAAGAATTTAATGGAAAGAAAATTGGCTGTGACATTCTAATTTATTAGTTTCCGAACCATATGAATTTGTACTGTAAGCCATGTAATCGGATGATATTGATTCGATGAGATCTTCACTCGTAAATTTTTTAATGTAGGGTTGACTACCAAACTTTACATCATTATGAATATCACAGGTACTCATATGTATTTATTACTTACCGACAACGATAAAGTGTCAGCGCTGAATTCGAGTCCAGGGATGAATGGAAGATCAAATAAGGTAATGGCAGATCAAGACAGGAAAGCTCAAGAAGTTTTCAAAACTCCCGTCTAAAAAGAACCCTATCACAGTATTTTCACAGATTCTACTACTAGTAAAATATGACACTTTATGCAAAACAAATCATTATTTAATTGCACTACTCTACCACTACTTTTTACAGAGTTGTCCGATTTTGATAATTTATGTGTGTGCCCTTTCTAATAATTTTTTATTAGAAAGGGCACACTTCCAATATGGTTCAATAGTCAAATTATTATTTAATTAGAACACTTCAAATTTTAAAGGCACACTTGCAGTGTTCTGTAAGTATCGGTAGCTTTTTGGCTACTAATGCCGTAGCCCAACAGTTAATGCAGCCAAGGTTTCTACTTTAAGGACGTTACCTAGAACCCACAAACTGCTTTAGGTACTACGTTAAATAAATGTTTCTTAAACTTGGCTGGCACTGACTTCATAGATATACTTAAGTAAATTAAAGCAACTAAATGACGCAGTTATTTTTTACTTTTTAGTGCGTTTTGAGTCGGTTCTAATTTTTGTTAAAAAAGTTTATGTATCATGTACGCTGGACTATTTTACCTTCACATACCATGAGAATGCAAAAGTAATAGGGAAATACAAGGTATGAGCACCACAGGCAAAAAAAAATCTTTTAAACGGATAACTTTCCTCAAAATTCCACCCTTCGTCACTCATAAGCACCTATAACGACCAAGATACTGGTGTACACCACTACACAATAATAGCTTCATTGTCGTTAAACTGAAGATAAAATAGAGCAGCCTTACGTCAAAACTCTATCAGAAGAACGTCATTCTCAGAAGGTCATAGAGTGTAGAAGCGCTAACTATAGGTAAAGTTCACAGGGTCACAGATACAAGATGGACGCGAGCCGGCGTCGTAATAACGAATGCAGCTCGAGATCGGGTCACATGATAACTCCAACTTTATTTATTCTCGCTTTTTATAAAGTTGCGAATTAAACACAAGTTCAAGGGACGCGTATGTGTTCCGTTACGATATAATTAATATCAAGTTTCCCGAAAAAAGAAATGTAGATTAATTAGTAAAGATTCCACGAATCGGGTTAATTTGATACACCCTTGATTTCTACTGCAAGAGCATAAATCGTCGATCCCAGTCATTATCATCATCTGATAGTAGACGTTAAAGAATCATACATATTATCCGCCAGCCACTAGAGGAGCCTTGTGGGTTTAAGCCCCATAATGAGGGACACCTGACTCTGTATTAGCCCGTGAATAGGCTGATAATGATGACAGTAAATGATGATGTTGAAAATTCGAAATAAAACTTTTCTGTTTTTTACTCTTATTGTTCAAAAACTCAAGGTCGTATAGAGCTTTATACTTATTTTATTACCGGATAAACCCTGTAATGCCTTAAAGTGAATAAATGTTGTAACGTGTATAATAAAACAACAAGGTTCTTTTTTTTCAAAAATTGATACGTAGGTGGTTACTTGAATTTCAGTTTGAAACTAGCACCACATTTAGATCTCAGCCAGCCTATATTGTTTAGAATAATTTCTACATATAATTTATTTAAATTATTGACCTAGAAGGCTTGTGGACCATCGCATTAGATTGTAAAATTATTCCAAATTACATTAAGATTAAAAGTCATTAAGTAAATTGATATATTGGGCATGTTACTTTCATACATCGAAACTGCGGCACTTTTAGACTTGACTGGTCAAAACAATTAAACGATCTGTTAATGTTATTCTGTATTTTACCCTGCCTTCCGAACAGTAGTAGAGTCCAAACTTCAAAACTAGTCTAACATGACGTTTATTAAGTACTTGTAAACTAAGCCTACATAAAATAAACGATTTTTAATTTGAATTTAACTATGTCTGATATACCCAAGCATATTAGAGTTATTAAAGAGTTTAGAGTCATAGAGTCAAGCATTTGGCAGTCCAAGTTGGTTAATCCGAATAAACCAACCTAACCTAAATAAACTAACGACTGCCTAATCCCAAAACATGGAAGTTCAAGGTCATTGAAGTTAATTTACCACATCCTTTTCACAAATAAATGTAAAATTAACCAACTACCTACGTCGGATAAGTACAAAATTTATCGATTTATATTAGATACTTAGTTCCAGGCTTAACTAAAAATGAAGTAGGTAAGAATTGGAAAGGATGTCGGTGTATGCCGAAAGAGGTTTGACAAAATATCTAGAATGAACCAGTCATTACGTAAAAAGTCTACATAGCGACCTTTTGCTATAACATATACACAACACACGGAAGTTTCAAAAATATTAATTTTCTTAATATTACCTATATAGCAATGTTAACTTTATGAAATCCTCGATGCTGTATGCTCTAATTTCAAAACGATAAAATGTATTATGTGACAATGCAATTTATGTGGAATACGAAACTTCCGTATAAGGGAGCCCTTTAATGTTATTACGATATTCGTACACTTTAATATTACCCAATTAATAGGGCCTGCACATTAATAACATTTTTATTGTGAAAGTAAAATCTGTTAAATAATTATTATGACAATGTCCTTGATATATCGAATATGTTTTCTTTTGTAATATTATAGTTTTATTGGCGCCGGGAATTGGGTGATCCAAGCGATTGTTTCGATGCCGACACCCAACATAATTTATTCCTATAGGTCAGTAAATGTAAGACATTTTATACCTATATCATTATTTGTAAGGCCCACAACAGCGCCGGGTCTTTGAAACTTAGACATCACTTTTGCGAATTAAGAAGCTATGCACGCCACGTTTTGAAATTAGCTGTTGCCGCGCGTTGTCCGCTATTAAGACCTGTGTGCACCAAGATTTCGGTTATCATAACCAACGTTTAACATAAAATTTAAACGTAAAATTTACTGTTTACGACAACCCATACGCCGGTTAAGGACGTAAACCGGGCGGTTATCTTAACCGAGCTTACGTCCTTAACCAGCGTACGGGTTGTCGTGAACAGTAAATTTATAGTTAGCTTATGTTAACCGTTGGTTATGATAACTGAAACCTTGGTGCACACGGGCCTAAGACGCTAAAGAAACATAGACGCAGGACACAAGGCAAAGACAACGCAATCATCATTCTGTGTATTTGTATCTGCTACAACGCGCGAATAACACGCAGTGAACGCGCGTCATTAGCTCGTTTAAAAACGTGGTGTGTATAGTTACTTAGGGTGACAAAGTTGACTCTACCACTATCTCTATTAGAATGTTAATAATGACCAAGATCGTCGGCTAAAGGAGATTTCCAAGGAACGCAGGTATAAAACCGCCAACTTTCAAAATCAAATTAAACTTATCTTTTTTAAAGTGTCAGTCTATCACAGTAATGTACTTGAACCTAAATTAAAAACAAAACAAACTAATTATTTGTCAATATTATTATTATAGGACAATTACACACATCGCTATATAACCCCAAAGTAAGCGTACTCGTAAGTTGCTTGTGTTATGGGTGCTATGATAACTGATGAATATTTTTATATATATTATACATAAATACATATAATATATAGTTAAACACCCAGACACTAGAAAACATCCATGCTCATCACATAAACATTTTCCAGATGTGGGAATCAAACCCACAGCCCACGCAGAAGCAGGGTCACTACCCACTGCGCCACACGGCCGTCTAATATATACCTAAATGTACTAAAGCTACGAAAAAAAAGAAAGATAAATACAATAATTGTAAGTACCATCTTCGGACACGCATACTTAGTTAGCTGCATAATATTATTTACTACTATTCCAATGCCAAGAATAGATAAACGTAGTCAACTATGCATAATAAAAAGTGGTGTGTAAACTAGTAGGCGATGGACAGGCATAAAACAGGACCACGTCGCTGACGACTAACTGTAACTTACTTTACATGGATTGAAAGCAACCAGACTGCTTCCTTAAGTATTCTCTTACTCGAACCAGCAAACCTACATATTTTTTTATCAATTTTCAGACGCCAATCGTTTACATACTGCCTGGGTATACAAGACAGATTTCAAGGAAAATTGTTTTCCTTAGTACCTATTTACGTAAACATAATTATAGATACTTACGACCATTGAAAAGTACGAGCAACATACAGCGATGTGTATTTTCTTTTTTTGGAAAACATTTTTTCCTTTGGTGTCTAAGTAATAAGAAAGCCTAATTAGAGAAAAATTGTTCTCTAATTTAATGAATTCATGATCCTAGGTAGGACGTTATTATTAGGTAGGATTTTTTTTATTTTCTTTTATTTTTATTTACATTTCTTTTTTTTTAATTTTTGACAATGTTATATGTTACAAAAGTAATTATAAAAACACTGTGAACTGTGAGGGTCATAAGCTCAGAAAATAAAGTTCTGTCAGAAACTATATTTCTTAAATCGCTTTACGAAGAAGAGACCTATAAATACCTTGGAATGTCGGAAGCACTTGATATTGAGGCAGGGAATATGAGGTAGGCAAATGATTATCATATGTCAATAGTATCTACTGTAATATATTCTGAGATCACATTACCTCTTACAAGAGTACTTCAATTCAGCCAAATGAATGACTCAGGAGTTACCATACACCTATCTTATCCACTTCCAACCTGTACCTCGCCACGAGTTAATCAAGATGGCTTTTAAGTTTCAAAGGAGCGATGAAATGTTCCGCGTATGCATAGAGAACAATGATCAATACAATCACCGAAGACAATGACTATCGCGGTTGTCAAAGATGATTTATTGGCTTGTACAGTGTCAGCTTTCTTCGCGACTTGACCGTGGTAATTTGTTGTGAGTAAACAACGAGTCGTGACCGGACCCTCCTTCTGATAGGAGGATCAGCGGAACGGCCAATTTACGACCTAACCGTTATATTTATTAGGGCACGGTTTCAATTTTATTGATATTAACCAGACAAGTGTTATAAATAGTTATCGATATAAAATATTTTAACAAAAATTTTGTAGGTAAAGCTTGACCAGAAAAATACACTATAAGTTCTTTTTCCTTTTGATGTACTTACCGAACCTTAAAAATATGGGGCCATATTGCGAGGAAAACACTAACTCGTTTTTTTTAAGTAGACTGTAATAAAATGGTTAAAAAGTACATTATGCACTCCCATAACTGGTTTACGTTTTTTCGAGAGATTCTGACTTCTCTCTGTTTCTCTTTGAGTATCTCTGTTTCTCTCTATAGTAATGCGTTAATCACACAGTTGAGTTATAAAAACATTCTTACAGAATAGTCCTACAGTACTACTACTTAGGTATAGACTATTTATAGCTCGTACCAAATTTCGAGTCCCTCTGATAGTCTTGTAAGTACGACTTATATCAAAACCAGATGCCCTGTACCTGTCCTGCCTTTTCTTAAATACGTACCTATGCTAAAGCCAAACTCGATTGAGAATGCTTGTCAACAAACAACTTGAAAATGAAGCTCGAAATCACTAGTCATTTTATTCTTAATTTTTTTAGTTAATGTGTTAATGACGAATTCATGACAATAAATTAGATTAGTGAGCTTAAAACTAATTAATATATTCAATATCTTTTAAATAAGATTTTATAAAAAGAACAAAACATAATTTTAAATTTATTAGGCATAAAATGTGTAGCATTTTCTACCTTCATTTTAAAATTGTTTGTTGACAAGCATTCTCAATCGAGTTTGCCTTTAGTATAGTGTTGTACTTAATTCAGTTTTGATATACCATTTACAAAATAGATGAAGTTTAACTTATTTAGTTGGTACACGTATTTATAGATTAAAAGTATATCTACATTTTTAATACTGCAGGAATATACCTAGAGTTCGCACCCATCAAATTGCCCCAGATTTCGTTAGCGAGCTACTAATTATTTAGGTAGCAATTAGGTACTTAGGTATTAACTATCAGGCGCTTAAGTAGGTTATAGATAAATAGTATCCGTATTAATTATTATCTGTTTACACGCTTCGGTGATGGCTATTGAATTAATGATGAATGAGAATATTTAATATGCACATATTGCCTGCAGAAAGAGAAATGCATATGACTTTTAATTGCATTCCGGTAGAAAGTAGGTGAACCAGCAAGCTTCTGCAAGGCGAGCAAATCGGCTTGGCTTGCACTCGTCCACTCTGCATCGAATTCCATCGCCGAAAGCAGCCCCGAATGTATCTAACTATATGTACTCAGATACCTACAAAGTATATATTTATTGATACCTACCCTTTCTTACCGATGCAGGTACCTACTTTACAGACGATAGTGAAGCGAAGGAAAAACGAAGAGCCTTAAATTATAATTACATACTACGTATTGATTTGAAATTTTCCTGTAAATAACGAGAATCCCATCCACGAATCCAGAAGATTGTAAAAACATCACAGATATTTAGGTAAGTATACAATAAGTAAACATAGGTACATGCATAACGCTCATCATTATCGGTTTATTAATAGCCCAGTATACGACCAGGCCTCCATCATTGTAAGAGAAGGGAATATAGAGCACAGACCCACCACGCTTCTCCAATGCGGGTTGACAGACTTAGGAGCTTATCACTCATATCAATATTGAGATAAATATAGATCTGTTTTTTAAAGTTGGTTAAAAATCAGACAAAATAAAGTACAAGCAAATCATGTTTATTGTTCGATCGATCATCGAACTAAAAATACTTAGAAGTCCCTTGTTATTAAGAATCAACCTGGTCCGAGATCTACTATCAAGAGAGAGGTTTACCTACTTATCGTGTTTTACCTATTAACTATCCAGAACTAATAAATCCTAATTAGTATAGCGATCGAAGGCCTAAAGTCCTAAATCCTAAGCCAATAGCTATCTATACTAAAGCCAAACTCGATTGAGAATGTTTGTCAACAAACAAATTTAAAATGAAGATAGGAAATGCAACACATTTTATGCCTAATCAATTTAAAACTATGTTTTGTTTTTTATAAAATCTTATTTAAAGGATATTGAATATATTAATTAATTTTAAGCTTACTAATCTAATTTATTGTCATGAATTCGTCATTAACAAGTTAATTAAAAAAATTAGATGTAAAATGACTAGTGATTTCTACCTTCAATTTTAATTTGTTTGTTGACAAGCATTCTCAATCGAGTTTGGCTTTAGTATAGGTACTCTGCTTTCGAAAGTTGATAACGTAGGTACTATAAGGTATAAATTTACCTTCTTCGAGATGCACAACGGCTACTGGCTTTATCATGAATCATTAGTTATTTGATTAAAACACTTAATTACCCAATTTTCACCTCTAAACAAAAATAAATTCCTTTTAATCCGACATACGGCGACACAGCCTATCTCTCTCAAGACATTAATAAAGCAGTAAATCAACGTAATCAGTGACTGATACCTCGATAGGACCAACGCGTAGGCGCTAAGCCTACGAGCATCCATTTGTTCTTGTAATTCCCACTAACATAATACTGGAATTCAGGTTTAACACGAGCTTGACTGCCAAGTATTGTTAAAAATAGTTTTTTTTGTATACTATTCAGTTCAGTTAACCAAAAAAAAACATTACTCTGATACAATTAGAGACAGCGCTGTCTAACTGCAACGCTGTCACAAATAATTTCCAGACCGACTAGTTACTAATCTTAGACGCTAGCACGGAACTCAGGTTTCAAAGCCAATGTAACTCCAAACCGTGTGGTTCCAGGTCTAAGTCCTAGACCCAGGATAGTCGCAATTCCAAAAAATGTTCAGTAGCAGCACCAAGTTCGAAAGTTGATGATGTTATACCCCCGTGGTTGAGATTGCACGTCAAGCCCAGTATTTATTTTTTTATTATTTTATTTGCACAAAAATTCAATAGGAGTAATTTGTGGATGGTGAAAGAAGCGGCCTTATCACTTAAAGCAATTACTTCCAGACAACCTAACTTTCCAGGAGACATTATTGTACGAAAAATAGTTATTAATATTAACATGTAAGCGATCGTTACAGATTGAATTAATATCTCGGTTTTAAATACTCTTTTATATAATAGTGACAGTAATAAAAGCTTTGCGCTGCCTAGCCAGTTACATGTACTAATAAATGCATTTGAGCGGAATGCTATAAAATCTTGTTAATATTAAAATAATTAAGAATTAAAATTAATAATATAAAAACAGCCTAAGTTATATATGAACCATATACTATATGATTAACTATATGAAAGTCTTGTCAAAATTGGTACATTCGTTTCAGAGAATAACCAGAAGAAACAGACAGATGAAAATTAAAAAAAAATTTATGATGTAAGTTTCATCTCAATTTTCATACCTATGAATTTAGTGTAAAGCTGAGATTACAAAATTGTATTTATTTGAAGTGATATTTTGTTGATTTGATTAAAAAAATTATGTTACTAATACTAACAAAAAAAGCACCCAATTTAATCATCATGATACTTTATTGATACAAAAATTCCAAATATCTGGTTTCATAGTCCATGATTTAAAAAATATTTCTTTTGTTCTACTCCACTGATCTTGATACTGGATTGCTTTTCTCTTCATTTCATTGTATGGAATATTTTCTATAGGTTCCGAACCACAAATATGCTCTTTTAGTATTTTATTTGTATTCAATAATTCTACAAACTTTTTATATAATTTGTATTTACTGATACTAAGGCTTAAAGATCCATCATTGGCATTCTTGTTAGTTACTCCTAATTTTCTTCCTTGAATAGCGACTTCAAATAATCTGAAACAAAACCAAAATCAAAGCTGAGTCACATCAGTATTTTGATGGGATAAGAGGCAGGTATCAATCCTGCCTATCTTCAAGACTGCTCGGAACACAAGGTGCATGCCTGCACACTATACAGTATGATTTTGTGGTACAAAATATTTACTAAATAATACCTTTGCATTTAACAGTTAGGGCAGTTCAACATGCTTTAAGAAATGCGAGAGTAGATCATAGATATAATAGCATCATAGATAGTATCTACAAAAACGCGACTCTTAAAGTGGCAATACCACAGCATACGCGTCCAGTCACTATAAAGAGAGGTGTCCGTCAAGGTGATACAATGTCATCGAAACTTTTCACCTTAGTACTGGAAGATGTCTTCAAACAACTAAAATGGGAAAACAAAGGTTTACACATAACCAGACAGAAGTTGAGCAATCTGAGGTTTGCTGATGATGTAGTCCTATTTGCTAACGATCCAAGAGAACTAGAAGAAATGATGCAAGAGTTACATAGCGCATCTTAAAAAGTCGGTCTACAAATGAATTTAGAAAAAACAAAGTACATGACTACAGAAACAACAGCCAATGCTAGGATTGTAGTAGACGGTGAAACCATCGAGCAAGTTGACAAGTACATCTACCTAGGTCAACAAAGGCCAACGAAATCCAAAGGCGCATTAGACTGGGTTGGGCAGCCTTCTCCAAATTAGAATTTGCCTTCAAAATGAATATCACTTGTCACCAAAAAGCAAGTATATTTAATCAGTGCATCTTGCCAGTCCTAACCTATGGAGCTGAAACTTGGGTAACCACTAAAGATACTCTTCACAAACTTAGTGTAGCCGAAGGGGCGATGGAAAGGAAACTGGTAGGAGTCACTCTCAGGAACAAGAAGACAAATAAGTGGCTCAGAAAACAGAGCAAGGTCTCTGATATCGTGCAACGAATGGCGAATCTAAAATGGCAGTGGGCAGGACATGTAGCCCGAAAAACTGATTCGTGGTGCAAGACTGTCTTAGAATGACGATAGTGGGACTGCAAACGGCCTGTGGGAAGACCACAAATGAGGTGGAAGGACGACACCATTAAAGTAGCGGGCAGTAATTGGATTTCGACAGCCCAAAATAGAAAGAAATGGAAGATGTTGAAGGAGGCCTACACCAGAATGGTAGAGAATGGCTAAAGAAGAGAAGAAGACCTGTGCATTTAGAGAGACAAATATCTTAGCATTCCATGGATTCGTGCGAGTACCGGGTCCATCTAGTGGCTGAGAGAAAAACTACGAACAGAGCCTGACACTTGTGACACAGGTGTAGATTTAAGGGTACCCTTAGTGACGGCTGTCAACACTCACCTCCTCTGTTAAAGTTATTCTCCCTGCCCAGCCAAATTCGGAAGGATCCTACTAGAGCATGTAGCACTGTCACCAATTAGGTTTAATTCAGACATTCTACTGTCAACGCATAATATTATCATGTATTATAATAATAAAAGTGCTGTGACACTACAGCCATGGGCAATGTATTGCAGAATGAACTGTCACGGCACACACAATCTGTTACATAGTACTGTCCATCAACATGTTAAAGTATGAAAGCACAGCAAAAAAGTTATAAATGTACAATGTGTCACCTAGTATTACTTTTTTTTTATTTATTACAACCTGAATCACACCTGACTTAATATAGCTTACTATTTTGTACTTTAACTTTAAGTAATATTACTTAAAATGATAGTCAAAGAATAGAAAATATTTACCCATTGTTTGTTTTAGCCCATACAAGGCTACTCAGGCAAGGCTTAGCATTTATATTTTTTCTTACTAGAGGAAATATTAATGAGCTCCTATAGAAATATGGTATTTGTTTCAATCGGTCTTCAATTTTAACTTCGGACTCTCTTTGCAAAAGAGCTCTGTGTAATGTTTCTTCTGAGTAAGGCATACCTGAACCAAATATAAAGTGTTTAATGAATATATATTTGTCTAAAACCAAATCTAAAAGGCTTCCTTGGATTCCGCAATGTATCCATCTAGCAATTTTATCACTGCATGATACTGAGAGTGTGCGATCACCTCGTCCAGGCTTTGTTCTGACTTGAGCTACAATATGATAGTTCACTCCAGCCTCCTTGGGGTCCTCTTTATCATGAAGAAGCCGTTTAGCACCAGTTCTATGAATATCCTTCTTTTTTTTTTTGTTTTTAACATCACATAAATCGTCCTGTGCTTCTCTCTTTTTACCAGATAACAAATAACAGATATTATCTTTGGAATCTTCAGTCATAGGTATGATTGATGCGTCTCCACAAGGCATCTGTGACGAATAAAAACTGAATTCTATATTATCTTTCAATGTATACTTCGAATCTTTTATAACAAAAATTGATTGCTTATTTTCATTTGCATTTAATATATTCTCATATATATATAATAAGAATCCACGTCTTGCAATTACTTCAGCGTGAGAATCATTTAAAATACTACCTTGGGAAGACATCTTGTTGGCGCCAATACATTTTGATCCAGTTCCTAAGGATACTACTTCATGTGATTTAGTTATTGTATCATATTGTACTATACAACTTAGCACTGTCCAGTTGCTATTAACAATTTTACCACTTTTGGGAAGATTTATATATAAACTTATACATTTTTCTGCAATTTCATCTACCAATGTTTGGTTGAGGTTAGGCATTGTAATAAACTATAATTAATAGAATGAATAAGATTCTGATTCAGTTTCATCAATCGTTTAACATCAATAGTTATAACTGTACTTTAAATTTCAGTGAATTCTCAATTATCACCATATTTTTTTCATATAAAGAATAGGAATACTTTAGTTTGGTAACTTTTTTAAATACTGAACTGAATTATCGACTCTGGGTTCTAGCCATTTAGCCAACGAAGCGTAGCCACAGATCATTCCATGTGTTAATTTGCGGCTGTTATACACGATGCAAGTTACTTACACAAAAACCATTCCTCTTCTGGTCAAAAAATAAATATCTCTCCTTTTGTTACGTTATAAAAAAAAATTATTTTTATTATGCACACTATATGCAAACCAACATTTGCAATTGTACCATGCAAATGTTTGTTTAATTTATTGTAATATAATATTGTTGATAATAATATTGTATGAAGTAATAAATATTCTAAAGTACTTAAATAATTTAAAAAAATATTGTAAGTCGGTAAATAGATGTAATATTTTCAGTCAAAGTTACTGTATAACACTTTGTCCCTACTTTGTTTCTTACAACAAGAGCTGTGTACATCCCCATCAGACTATCAACTGATTCTATCAGTGAGCCGTAGCCAACGTGAATTACATCGCCATTACAGAAATTTACGCTGTATAATAGCATCCATTATCCATACTTGACTCTATTGGTACCTTATTGGATCGCTATGCTGCTATATATAAAATCCTAGAAAATTTCAACCGTAGAATTACTGCAGTCGTGCCGATAATAAATCAAAATAAAGACCGACTGTATATTTAATGTTCTACCTATTCTATTTTTCGTTATTTGCGGTTGGCTCCTTGGAATTTTGCAAATGGTATTTTTCTTTCAAGACTTTGAATCTACATTTCTAGATATGCTATGAATTTTTAAAGGTTTTAAGGGTCTCCGTGGCGCAATGGTATGCGCAGAGGATTTCTAAGGCGGAGGTGCAGGGTTCGATTTCCGGTTGGGTACCGATTAGGATTTTCTAAATTACTCCAGGTCTGACTGGTGGGAGGTTTCGGTCGTGGCTAGTTACCATGACCACCACCGCGAGTTAGTGTTAAGATAAGATGTAGTGTAGTAACCAAAAGAGGTGTAAATTTTATTCTACTATTAACATTACAGTTAACACTAGCTTGATTCCATCTTTGATTTAGATTACCAACTTGTTATAAATACAAAAAAGCTACCATCTTCGAACCGAACATGGGTATTCAGTTTCTTTTCACTAACCGTTGCAGATACTTACAATATGTAGGGTTACGAATTTTGTATACAAAATACAACATGTATTTTGTAAAAACACCTCAGCTAAGGATACCAACTCAAATTAGTTAACCAGTAGGTAAGTTAGAACTATACTTTAATTATCCAAACCAATTACAAAACTACAAATCTTACTAAGGTTACTGTTAATATCTGCTACCAACATCATTTCGGAAGATTTGCTTAGGTTCAAGAAAGAGCTACCTTTTCCTAGTCAGATCTTTATGACTAATAGATACGACTAAGTACCTAGGTACTTTATCAAGCGTATATCATGTCCTGATTTAACTTATTTGTCTATTCAATTTAACTTAACTTTAATACACAATCCACGTTGGATCTAATAGATAGTGCGGTTATATTTGTTAACGACATCATTATCGTGTTTCAAGCTATTAGAAATGACAAGCTTTAAGTCAATGATATATATACGGAAGTGTTAGGACCGTTAATACGATACTTGTAAATGATGTGCCGAACACTTAGTTATTACGAACAACCGTTATTAGCGGACACATAAAGATGTCCTTCTCAGTCCAGTTCAGTAAATGATCACCTCTTGCTCAAGTGACAGAAGCAATAACGCTTTTGCAATAATTGCTCTTTTAAAGGAACAGTGAAATGAAACAAAATTCGTTTTAAATAGGTACATGCCGTTTTGCCTGTGCAATAAACTTAATATTAAAAATGTTACGCCCATTACTAACATGGTGAAAATATCATCATCAGCCTATAAATGGCACACTTCAGGGGCAGCTATCCCTCCTTATAGGGAAGGCAATATTGAGCTGCTGCTCCAATGCATGTTGGCAAGCTTAGGGTGATAATGTTTAATTCATTAACGATATGATATTGAGGATGGTTGTGACCGTGACCGACAGCTTATCGTGCTCTCCGAGGCACGAGAATGTAACACCACCAACTTCCAGAGTCTGTTCTTAGAATTTATTTAAAATTTCTTAGGAGAAAGAAAAACTCAGGATTACATGTGTCACAACCTAGAACCGAGTGCGAACCCAGGACATGATCGAAGCCATGTAGGCTAGCCACTAGACCAACTAAACACTTTTATTTTTTTTACTTAAAAGTAAATGAAACCATAGCAGGGCTCTATAAGGAGCAACTTTGTTATCCCCCGCATCTCCCTTATCTATACTTATAATATAAAAACTCACTGGATTAATCACGAAATATCCGAAACTATAACACCTACTTTGAAATTTGGTAGGTAGGTTCCATAAAGGGTGTAGACAGTACCTAATGACTATTAACAAATTTCGCCCCTAAAGAGGTGAAATTGGGCAAGAAGTTCATAAGAACCTACCTACTGAAATATCCTACGTTTTTGAAGTAAGAGATTTGAAATTTAAAATGTTCTATAGATGGTGTGGAGGTGGACTAATAATTAAAAATAACACTCGGAACGAGAACTCACGAGCGAAACAGCGAGGCAGAGTTAGTGGTAGATATAGCCTATAGGGTGACTGTGTGTGGAGGTACATAGAGCAACAAATAGCAATAACATGAAATACGGCAGCACATTACAGTTGCATTACGTAGCTATCTGATGCCGGGCAGCGGAACGTGCCGCGTGCTAATGTAACTTCGGCACGATTCCGATCCCTTATCACACCATTGAACCTTAAAATGTATGATAAAAGCTTTACTAGGTACTTCTGAAACATGAGGATAACTTAGGTACATTATTATTTTGAAATTAAGCTTGACTTATTCTGTTAACAAATATTTAATTATAATGTTAATTTGCTATGTTTATATCACACCTACATAGGTATTGCCACTCACGTGTAGCAGTATTTTTCAAATCGATCCAGAAGTCTTTGAGTAATCGCGTAACATACATACATAATAAAAAGAAATACAGTGAATTGAGTTCCTCCTCCTTTTGTAAAATCGGTTGAAACTGGAAAAAATCTACGCAGGAACCCACCCGGATTTGGGAATAACGTTTTTGACGTGACAACGTCTTATAATTCGATAGAGCCAGCTGCACGCACGAAAAAACATGACGTCATGCGTCGTTACCTCGCTTTGAGGCATTCCATGTAAGGCTTGAAGTGCAAGCGAGAGCGCGGAACGAGCGACAAAGAAGCACAATCGGCCTTTTCGTTCGGCAGCGTTCGACATCAGTCTATTAAATATAATTATTAAATATATTAATTTTAAATTAAAAATTAATATATTATTATAAATTTAAAATGTAAATTTATAAAATCAAAATCAATTATTTTATTAATTTAAATTAATATTTATAAAAATATACTTAAATTAAAAATTTTAATAACCAATTAAATGCTACCATTCCATCAGTATTTTCTTAAGACATTGTCAAGTTCAACTATCGTCAGTAAACCGACTTTACAGACAACCAATTTTTTTTATCCAACAAATCAATTTTTCGATACCTACTTTCCTTGCTTCTTACACCTTCTCCATAGCATATAAGAGAACAAATTAAATGATACTTGATCCACCCGTAAGTATCTAACTACATCAACGGTAGTTGGCGTTAGGTGATAACTAATTAGGGGTTAGAGTATCTAGATACCTACTTAAACTAACACCCACACGTGGTCAATGAAGATTTAGAATTCAGTCAGTAGATAGCGTGCTCATATATGCTAGATATATTTACAGGTAGATGAATAATTCGAACAAAAATAATTCGTCACTATATCTTAAATAAAGGTCAAAAGAAGATGACAGTTGATACAATGTTTTGTAATAAGTTGCTATACGTTATATGTTGGCACTTGACATTCAAAGTTTTTTTATAAACAATATAATATGGTATCGGCACCAAATTAATCGATTGAGATCGTCGACATTGAAGCCTTTGTAATGCTACAGTGTTGGGGTGTCTCACGCTGCAGGGGTCCGTGCTAGTACAAATTTTATCTATCCGACACAATTTCAATTTGTAACCACTTTGTATCATTGCATAATAGTTTTGAATACTGAATTATTCATATTGCGTAAAGTTCAAGTATGTTCAGAGATGGAGATGCAAGATAACTGTTGTTGTGCTGAGAACTATAATAGAGTCCGCATCTAAATTGTTTGCAATCTTTAGTTATATGTTATAGCGGCGATCAAGGTTATTTATCTGTCTATCAGGCTTTTTGACATTGAGTTTTATGTACCAGATTCTTAATAAAAACTTTTACGCTTATTTTTTATATTTACCTACACCTTTTCGTAAGTGAAGATTCAATCTATCTACTTTTATAATGCCTTATTTTTTTTTATCTTCCCCAACATAAATAAAAATTATATTTCTAGTCGCCAGTCATTCGACTAACTCAGTTAAACTTTTATGGCCTCTAGCGAAAAGTTTCCACAAAGCTAAGTGCCTGTCTAGAGAAATGATTTCTTGTGATTTCGATTAAAAATATAAGAAAACAAGGTAAATTTTATACCTGGACATTTGAACCTTACAAGCTTTCAAAGGAATCGTACTTACCTATGGCAGGAGGATGAGCTATGAACTTTTCTATAATGACGAATGTTCGGCTATCATGGGCTTTGCTTTGCTTACTTTTTAACAAAATTACAAATTTTCGGTCTATTTAAATTCTTTTTATATTTAAAAATTTAAATAATGTTAGTGGTCAGCACAGAAATTATAAAATAACAAATGCAGTGGTCAGGTCAGCGCAGAGTAAGTTAAAAATGGTATGAATCCGGTGCCGTAAAGCCAGCTGTCAGCTGTCTACTGTCAGACCATCTAAAAAAAAAATTAAAAAATATATTTACACATTATCTTCTGTCTAGAAATATAATAACTACTTTTTAAAAAGAATTTGAATCAGATTTACATTTCACTAATCTCAGTGTTTTTACACTTTGATTTCACAAGATAGCAGACATGGGCAACTGGAAGTTGGAAGTCGGTAAAATGGCAATGTACACTTCGTTTCCCGTCGGATTATTCTTTTTCTTCAATCAACCAACCTATTTCGAAGAATGGGTAACTAAAACAAAGCGGCAAATATATCCCCCCGAAAATAAGCAGAACCGGGAAGACATACAGAAGTTAATTCAAGAAATGAAAAAGAAACAAATGAGATCATTGGAAGGAGAATAAGTGAACCTTGTTTATTTTTAATCAACTCTAGTTACATGATAGTGTAAATATTTTAATATAGTTTTCAATAAAATAAGTATCTTTAATAACATTTCTTTTAACTTGGAAAAAGTAGTATAAAGTATCTCCAGACTTATTTTCAAGGCATGTGAACACGGAACTCCATAAATAACAATTAAATATACTTACTTTGGGATGTTATTCCAACAATATTGTTTATGGATTGTGTTTAAATTGATAAGAAAAAACATAAAAAATTGTAACAAATTTATTCACTATTTCACAGCCATTTCTGAAAATATTTAGTCTAATTTTATCCTTTTGCACTTGAATTGATAACTTATCAGAAGTCCAATAAAAGTGGCACAGAATGAAGCATACAAAATATATCTCACTCCAAAAATTTCACCTATAAAACCAGCCGTCAAAGGTGCAACCACACCTGATAATGACCTCACACTATTTGAAGCACCTATTAACGTCCCTCTGTGTTCTCCATGACTCCTCTTTAGTATCATTTCCAATGTAACCAGTCTTCCCACAGCATTAGCTAAAGCTAATGGAATTAACAAAATTGTATACATAAAAACATTTACAGATAAACATATCCCTAACAACGATGTACATAACAACACAAATACATGAAAGTTTCTTATACTAAAATCTTTATCATGTGCATAAAAACTGTTTATATAGCCCATCATAAAACTAGCTATGGCACCAATAGTACCTTGTGTTGAAACAACATATCCTATATATTTTGGTGTAAGCCCAAATTGAGTTTTTAAAATCAAAGCATAACTTGAATAGTAAATACCCATTGCGAAACTATTCAAGGCTTGGAATGTGAAAACTATCCAATATTTGGACCATTCTACTCTTGCCAACTGCACCACTGATTGCTTGCTACACGACCAGAGTGATTGTAAAATATTTTGTGAAGAATTTTTAGGATTAGATTTGCGCCTCACAGGAACATTTACTTTTGGCAGCTGGTAAACAAGACCTGAAACAATAAAGGTACTTATTTTAATAAATATTTAATATCAAAATGTCTAAACTTATTTTTTATCCACATTCTAACAACATAAAAAACTTGTATGTAGCAGTACACAGAGTGTATGTCAAACTAGTAACTACCCATTTCAATCAGATTGCATAATGGCAGTGTATTAAAATTTAAAACATTGATTAGCCATCTAACTTGGGCAAAAAATTGGGCAGTGGTAAGGCCGCCTTTTGCAAATTGATAATCCTCTGTTTTTTTATGCTATGTTACTTTTATTAAATGCAATAAAGTTATTAAAAATAAAATAAAAAATAACTTGGGATGAGCCACCCAAATATAGACTGTTGATATGCAATATCCTTTTGTGCTTGAATACTCAAGAGCTTGTTCCCAATTGATTGGTAATAACCAATGTTTCAATGGCTTTTAACAATTATTTTAGTTGTGTAATTGTGTCCTTTATATGGTACTCTTAAAACGTAAATAAATAAATGACATTCCACACAAGGAAATACAAATAAATAAAGTTGCATGACCTTCAATAAAAGACCAGCTACAAAAGTCACGAGTCCCTCAACCAATTTGCTTATAGCAGTTATGGCTGATTGCATAATAGAAAAATTATAACAAAGAAAAAAAGTTGTGTAAGTAGTACAATAAATCAGTGTCCATTACGATAATGTGGACAATATAATCAAATTAATTATTGAAGTATGCGATATCACTATCACTTCACAAGAAGCATTGTTATCTTACTTAATGTAAAACAAAGTGGCTATCAATGTAGTAAATAATTTTAATAGCATGTCTATATCACTTTGATTTAAACTTAAACTCATTGTGTATAGATTCTCAACATTAACTCAGGATTATTACATGGTAAATGTGCATTGCACAGGAATGATATTCCTGTTAAGAACTGACTTTTTATTGCAAAGTCAATCTGAACACTGCACAGTCATAATTATATTCTACATTGGACTAGTTGTTTGTTGAGATTTTGATCAGATTACAGATGATATTTGATATACTTTGCTCATTAAATACTTCAGTGCTCATCCCTAGCTATTAAATGATTCATATTTCCCTCAAGGGAATTCCCCTCATAAAACTATTTCTGATAATTATTATAAGGCAATTAATATATTTGCATGTACATGAGTGTCTTATTTTATACAAGTTTAATGTTTATCACTAATTTAACATTAATTAACTAGGTAACTACATGCTCAGTTAACACTCATACAAATGTAAGTAATTATATGAATTGGCCTACTTCGCATTCCCTAATCACTTTCTTTTCGCAGTCTGGAAATATGTACTTTACAGATTACAAATTGCTATCAGTTTTAGTTACAATCACTAAACTATTATATAAAAACGAGCAGACCAGATAAAGCTTTTCTTACAATTGTATCATGGCAGTGGCTTATTACATTTATTAATGAATTCAATTTGTTCATCATTCAAAATAAAGGAGGTGAATTGTATAATTTTAATATTTGGATCCAAATAAAATTCGCTATAAATTCTGTTAGAGGTCGAAAGGTGAATGACATGAAAATTAGTTTTATTATAGCTACAGATGAATACTCCACTATCTTAACCTTGCAAGACACAAGAGCATGAAATTTGTACTACCTTGAGCATATCAAATTTGAAAATGTAAATGAGGGCCACATTACTTGTGGCCCCAGCTGTACCTATGTCAAGTCCAAAGCAAAATTGTCAAGGAAGAGAGGAGTCTTTTGACACAGGAGTAGATTTACTACTCTTAAAAAAAGGCTCCATGTTATTCAAATTCAAAATCGTTTATTTCAAGTAGGCTTATTATTAGCACTTTTGAAACATCAAATTGAACTATTTTTAGTGACTCTACCACCGGCTCAGAAGGTAGGTCCTGTTGAGAAGAGCCATCAAGAAACTCCACCGTTGCTCTTTTTATAATATTATCAATTTTACAATATTAAGTGTGTTGTTACATAAAGTTATTTATTTCACTTCCTGTGTGAAGTTGAAAGCCGATCCAATTGCCTTTGAACATCTTTGTCATTTAAAAATTCATCAGTAGTATATTAACCCTGATTCAGTTAGTAAGTTTTAATACATTGTTTAAACTTATACAATGTCAGATCTAAAACTGATTGTTAGCTACTTTTATATGTCTGAAATAAACTATTTTATTTATTATTTTAAAGCCAGATTGCTACTTGTATAAGTGGACAAAGCATATCACTAAGACCTAGTAATAACAGACAAGTACTTGTAAATGTGTATCCCAAAACCTTCAGGTTCTACAACCTGAGTGTGCAGAATTTTTTAAAATGCATACAAGTACAGTACAAACTTGATTAATCAGACTTGTAATTGTTGTCTCAAGGCATATGAATGCCCTTGAAGAATTTATAAATAAAAAATGTGGAACTTTTAATGAAGAGAGCTTTTAGGGTTCCATATTTATCAAAAGGAAAAAACGGAACACTTTTTGGTTCACTTTGTTGTCTGTCTGTCTGTCAAGATCCTTTTTCTCAGGAATGGGCAAAGAAATCAAGCTGAAATTTATATGAAGTACTGTGTGTTTGAAATAAATCCTTGTAAAAAAACCAAACTTCTAAGCCAACACAATAAAATAATACAGCCGTTTATGCCACATATTTCCAACACTCTCAAAGGAATCATAATCTACAGTTTGATTATTCATGCAATTAGCCGCGCCGCGTTGCATGAAATAGCAAGACATATCATGACTAAGGGCAGCGCCCTTGTATGGATTTGAAACTATACTAAAGCCAAACTCGATTGAGAATGTTTGTCAACAAACAAATTAAAAGTGAAGGTAGAAATTACTAGTCATTTTACACCTGTTGTTTAAATTTATGACAATAAATTAGATTAATAAGCTTAAAACTAATTAATACATTCAATATCTTTTAAACAAGATTTTATAAAATAGCAAAATATAAATTTAATATGCACAAAATGTGTTGCATTTTCTACCTTCATTTTTAATTTGTTTGTTGACAAGCATTCTCAATTTAGTTTGGCTTTAGTATAGTTGGACATACTCCAATAACAGTTATGTGAGTTTTAGCCATTTCTTTAACTATAGGGTACTTGCAGTTGACATAGGATCTTGAAATTTGGCATGGAGGAATATTATACAGCATTAGTTACATCAGATTTTTTTTTTGTTTAAAGGTCAGAGTAAAATAATAATTTGTAAAAAAATATAATATGGTAGGGCTTAGGTGTGAGCTACTACCGGGGTCCACGGGTGGCGGATAGTGGAACGGCCTTGAGATATCATGGCTAGCTGCGTCTGCAGTCCCCGACCACACACCGGCAGAATTAGAGGATGCAGTGGGGGCCCCTTGGGAAAGGGTTCCTTACAAAAAGCTGCAAAAGATCCGATGAAAATTCTGTGACCTGACGAGTCAACGCCGTCAGTAAAAAAGCGTTTTCCCTCAGTAGCGGGCAGCTGCGTTACTGATAGATTATTGAGTGGGGGCTATGGAAGCTGGAACAGTTAATAATCAGATATTGTATGGCGTTTGAATAGTGGACACCACTTTCCTATGGCTACAAGCAGCGATGTGGAAGGCAACGGAATACCACCACATTAATTGTTCCCAGGAAAAATCATTATGGCTGAAAACAATCATGAAATGGCCCTCAGTCCCCGGCAGGCCTTAGATGGTCAGAGGGTGCTAAGAATCTCCGGGTCAGCCATGAAGATTGCGACATGGAACGTACGTAGTCTTTACAGTGATGGAAAACTGGAAAATACTCAACAGGAGATGTGCCGTTTGCAAATTGACATCCTAGGCATAAGTGAAGCAAGATGGATTGGTAATGGAGTATATACATCTGCGGAAACTGTCCTTTATTACTCTGGTGACAATGATAGCTCTTACCACAGAAATGGTGTAGCAATCATGTTACGTAAGAAGTTACAATCAAGTGTCAAAAGCTTTGTACCCATCTCGGATCGCGTTATGTTGTTACAGTTAGAAGGAAACCCATTTAACATTAACTTAATTCAGGTTTACGCTCCAACAGCAGATAAGAACGAAGATTTGGTTGAAAACTTTTATAGTGAAGTAGAATTGGCTCTTAAACAAACGAAAAATCATGACATTACATTGGTAATGGGGGACTTCAACTCAAAAATAGGTCAAGGTGCCGTAGCTGACATTGTAGGTCCCTACGGGTTAGGTATAAGAAATGATCGCGGAGATAGACTTATACAGTTTTGTCAAGAGAATAATTTTGTCGTATCTAATTCATTCTATAAACTACCCCCAAGGAGACTATACACATGGCGGTCGCCAGCTGACACTCCTGAAAATATAGTTCGCAACCAAATTGACTATATCCTGATCAATGCCAGATATAGAAATAGCATAAAGTCAGCAAAAACGTACCCTGGTGCGGACGTAGGTTCGGACCATAATCCCGTTGTGGTGGATATTAGGATCAAGTTAAAAAAAATTAGACTTCCAAAGCGACCGGTGGCTATGGACCTCAGTCGATTAAAAAATCCTGAAGTTAAGAAAGCACTAAAAATAGCAATGAATAGCGAATTTACACAACTAAAATTAGAAAATAATAATAGCCCCGTTGTACTAGATTCGGAAGAAGCATGGCAAAATCTAAAAGTCAAACTTGTATCATCTGGAAAGTCTATTTTACAACCTCAACAAAATGTTAAAACTGCCGAATGGATGACTGAAGAGATATTGGATATTATGGATGAGAGAAGGAAAAGTAAATCAGACAAGGAAAAGTACGACCTGTTGCAAACAAAACTTTGGAAAACTATCAGAGAAGCAAAAGAAAAGTGGTTAGAAAGTTTGTGCTCAGATATAGAAGACTTAGAGAAGCGACATGACAGTTTTAATATGCACAAAAAAATACGTCAAATGATAGTTCCAAAATATCAAGCTGCAAAAACTGTTTCTATTGTCAAAGACACTGATGGGAAGTTTACTACTGATGTGAATGAAAAATTATTGTTGTGGGAGGCTTACATAAAAGAACTTTTTTACGACAACAGACCAGATTTTAAAAATATAGTTGCAGTTGACGATGGTCCATTCATTACGAGAAGAGAAGTCTCACACGCCATAATGTCGTCGAAGTCTCGAAAAGCAGTGGGCCCAGATGAAATTCCTGTCGAGCTACTAAAAGAGGTTGAAGAATGTAATTTAGATTACCTAGTGCAACTTTTCAATGCAATTTACGACACGGGAAAAATTCCAACTGATTGGCTCAAATCAACATTTGTAACGTTACCTAAAATTAAAAACCCTACAACTTGTAGCGATTATAGGACAATATCTCTCATGAGTCACATTTTAAAAATATTTCTTAAAGTGTTGCATAAAAGAATATATCGTAAATGTGAATATATGCTGTCAAAAACACAATTTGGTTTTCGGGATGGTCTGGGTACAAGGGATGCATTGTTCGGCTTTCAAGTGCTAATACAAAGATGTCTAGATATGAATTGTGATCTCTATGTCTGTTTTATTGATTATGAGAAGGCGTTTGACCGCGTACGTCATACTAAACTAATGGAGGTTTTATCTAAAGCAGGTTTAGATTATAAAGATGTCCGGTTTATCAAGAACTTATATTGGGAACAGAGAGCTAATGTAAGGGTCGATCAACATACAACTTCATACATTGACGTATTGCGTGGAGTACGGCAAGGGTGTATTTTATCTCCTTTGTTATTTAACATCTATGCCGAAGCAATATTTGACGAAGCTCTCGAAGGTATCAGTGAAGGAGTAATGGTAAACGGTGTACCAATAAATAACATCCGATATGCAGATGACACAATTCTAATAGCAGATAGCTTAAAAGGCTTGCAATCGCTGGTTAATGCAGTTTCTTTCGCCAGTAAGTCATACGGCATTAATGTTAACTGCAAAAAGACGAAGTTTATGACTATTAGCAGGAAACCAATACAGTGCACCTCTTTGTGTCTTAATGACAAAAATTTAGAAAGGGTTCAACGATATCGGTACTTAGGATGTATGATTGACGAAACCGGGGATCACAGTCTGGAAGTGCGATGTCGAATTGAACAAGCCAGAAACGCTTTCACTAAGTTAAAAAAAGTTCTCTGTGACCGCAATTTAAAAATATCCCTACGCATGAGACTAGCTCGGTGTTATGTTTTCTCCGTATTACTATACGGTGTTGAAGCATGGACACTAACGCAAGAGATGTGTAATAAGCTTGAAGCCTTCGAGATGTGGGTATACAGGCGGATGCTGCGTATATCATGGAAGGACCGCATTCGCAATACCATTGTGCTGCAGAAAATGGGGAAGCCCAAAGAGATTCTGCAGTGCATACAAAAAAGAAAGCTTGAATACTTGGGCCATATAATGCGAAACTCCAAATATGATATGCTCCAGCTTATTATCCAAGGCAAGATTAATGGGAAACGAAGACCCGGTCGTAGGCGCATATCCTGGCTCAAGAACTTACGCCAGTGGTTTCATATGAGCTCTAAATCACTGTTTCGAGCAGCAGCTAATAAAGTTAAGATAGCCATAATGATTGCTAACCTCCGATAGGAGATGGCACTAGAAGAAGAAGAAGAAAAAAATATAAACATTAATGAGAGCTTGGGTCAGACAGTATCTAATCACAAGTGAAGTTTAGATAAATATGAATCTGTATAATTGAGGTCCAAATAATCAAGTTTCTACTGTACATCTTAAATTAGCTTGATGTTAGCAAATACTTACAGGCATTTATAATAAAGCAGAGGCATACCAAAAGACCTGCAATACTGAAACCATGATTGGGATAGTCTTCTACAATGTGACCACCTATAACTGGTCCTATTGTAATCCCAACTCCAGATATTGCAGCCATTTTTCCGTATATTGCAGATTGTTTTTTCTCATCTCTCTCATAATCAGGGACTAAAGCTTTTGTCAATAACTGGGTTTGTTTGAATAGACCTGAAAATAAAATCCTTATAGCCCGTGCGCAATAAGTTTAGCCTAACGTCAAATTATATAGAAAAAAAAAGCGTTTACTCTCACTATAACTAGATGGCGCTAATCCAATTCCATATAAAATTTGCGTTTACTGCTATCGACGCGGTAAAATCTCACACTAGCCTCACTGAGGGTGGTGGCGCCACAGACGCTTGGCGTCAAAAATGTTGTTGTCTACAGTACAACAGGACCTTGAGAGGAAGTGGGCGGAAGGTTGCATTCTAAGCCAGTCTCAACTTGTAGCGCACGGGTTGTACATATAAAATGATGATAATGTAAGTTTAAAAATTACTATAGGTTAGATGCCCTTAGTATGATTAATAGAATCACCTACAGAAACCACAGAAATTTTATACTTTTTAAGTTGTATAAAATAATTGTTCAATTACTTTCCCAATACAGATTGTTTGCTGCTATCCTTATTTTTGACTCTTATGGAGTAATACTTTGAACATAGATAGTCCTATCTATCATCTAATGACCAAGTCTGGTCTGATAAATATTTACAAAATTTAAATAACAATTACCTAAAACTGCTCTCATTAGTAAAATAATCGCGACAGATTTTGTTACTCCCAGTGTTAAATAAGCAGCACTGCATACTAATAATGTTAAAATGAGTATCTGCTTTCTGCCCTTCAGATCACTCAAGCTACCCTGGAAACAAAAAAATACAGATTTTAAGATTTGTTATTTAATAATGATGGAAGACAATTGGAATTTCATACAGCTAATTTGCAATCAAATAGTAACTACAATAGTATTTTTTGCATAGATGGAAATAATATATAAACAATATAGAAACATTGCCTTGTTTAAGGAAAATGTTAATAAGCAACCTCGGTCAAATGACCTTGATTTTTTAATATGTGACTGTATATTTTTATATGATATGACCGAAGATTATTAAGTTAAGACATGAATTTACTCAGAATCTATTACGCATTATAAAATAAATGGATTGAATTATAAGAATTTAATTCATAAATACATTCAATACATACTATGAGTGGGCCTGAACCCAACTGAAAGCCAGCATACAATGATCCAAGTAGGCCAATATAGATGTGGTTGGCTCCCATTTGCCTCACATGGTTAGGTATTAAGGGTACTATGAGGCCAACTGCTAAGAGATCCTGCAATAAGGTGCAAAATATAAATTAACAAAACTAGATATTGTTTAATTGGTGTTGGATTTAATTATCAGCATATTTTATCGGCCATATTCACAGCAGCAGGGAATTTGGACCCACTTTGCTGTTCCGATGCAGGTTAGCAGGCTTAGAACAAGTGTTTTTTCTCTTGTAAAGATCCTAATTAAAGTGACTGGGACCACCAATTTCCTAACTCTGGATTGATTACTTCTTAGAAGAAAGAAAAGCTCAATATTTCATAATCTTAATCAGGACCTTGTGACGGGCTACATAAGCTAACCACTGTACTAATGAGAGAGTTACAGTGAAAATACATAAATCCGAAAATGGTCAAATTTAACACACACAAAACTTAGGTTTGACAAAGATTCTTGTAAAAACAATAATATAACTGAATGAAAGAATTAGACAGCATTATTTTATACATTTTTTTATATAATTACTGAAGTAAATACCAAAACGGTTTTAGTTAATGATTAACACATGAACAAATTGTGGAAAATTGATTTAGTAAGTTTATTAAAATTAAAGTTTGTACCTAATTTTAATAAACTTACTAAATCAATATTGCACGCTTGTACTTTATTACTTAAACGGTTTAATCTCTCAGTTTAGGAGTAGGTAGGTAATTAAATAAACATCAAAACTCACCAAAAAAGCCACAAACTCCAGTAGAGGGATAGTATACGACATAGCTATTTTTTGAGCAATATTTATTATTAAAAACAACTAAGAACACTAAAAATAAACAATAATTTAAAGTATTTTCTGTTCTTATTCACGGTTGAAACGCGTTTAACTAGTTTTCGCTTAAGCACTGTATATGCTCTTATTATTTTGGAAAAGTTACTCACGATGGGCACTTTATTATTTTAAAGTCACTGCTATGAAATACCATTTAAAGTTCAAAATTTATTCTTTAGTTTTAAAACATTCAAAAATAAATAACTAGTATGGCTGTGTAACCTTCAGTTTGGATGGCAGGTGTCAGCACTGTCAGCTTGACGTAGGCCTTCAGTTCGGGTGACAAGTGTCAGCTTGACGTACTATAGATTGACAATATTATAAAACGTAAACTAAATTAAATTGATCACCGATTTAACTCTTTTCAGGCCAAAATTTTAATTAAAAATAGAACCGACTCAAAACGCACTAAAAAGTAAAAAATAACTGTGTCATTTATAGTGCCTGCGCTCTAACATGGTGCCTGTGACATATGTCATTAACTTTCCGTTTCACTCTTGAAAGTTGAAGCGATTTACAAATTATGACTTAGTATTTCAGCTGTTCCAAATTCGTAATATATTAAATCGTTAATAGCTGTAGTAACTTAAATTTAAAACTGTTAAACCCAGCCAAAATGTTCTAGTCTACAAATAAAATCAAATTGAAAGAAAAATTAAGCAAAGTGTTGTAACGTATAACGTAACGCCATAGACGTGTCTAGTGATGGGACGTAATTCTACGATGTATAGTCGATATCTTTTTTAATTATAAAATGTATATTGTAGTACAATTTTTATTTTTAAAAAGTCTATAATTTTATACAAAAACAGAACATCAGGGAGTTTACTCAAGGGGTTGCAAAGAAGAAATATATTTTATTCGTCTAAACTTATATCAGAATTAGGAACATTTGAGTTGTCACTAAATTCATCATCTGAATCTATGACGAATATTATTAACAACTAGCGGTCTCCCGGTATTCCACCCGCGTAGTTCCTAGTCCCGTGGTAATATCTGGATACAAATTACCTTATGTCACCCCTCATGAGTCGAGCTATCATATACAACAAGTTTTTTTATAATCCGACTGATGACTGATGTAGTTTCAGAAACAGACAGACAGACAATAATTGAAAAAAAATGTTATTTTGGTGTATGTACGGTATGCATATATGCACAAACAGACAATGCAATTTTATTTATATGTATAGATGAATTAATTATGTTGTTAATATGGGCGTCACGATCCCAATATCCCTTTTTTTTTATTCACGACTTTCGACCAGCCTTCAGGTTAATGGCCTCTTGTAACAGTGCCAACATGTTATTTGCCGTTAATGGCGGTGAAGTGGGTATTAATTTTTGCGGCGTGACTGAAAATTAAATGGGAATATGGAAAAAAAGTATTTAAATTCAATCAATCAAATAATCAATTATTTCATAGGTAATGCTGCGTTCGCAACGCTGATGTAATAAATGCTGATTTTATAAAGCTTCAAAATAGGAATTGAAATTAAAAGCATACATGTTATTTGGGCCCAGTAACATTATATCTAAGAACCAAGGTCAGACCTATTGTCATCTCTTCTAGAGCAAAGGTAGGAGTTAGTGCCTTTTGACGCCGGACTAAGGCAATAAGCTCCAACTTTAACATTTTTATATCTACTCCGTTTTCCAGTTCATCAACTCGCTATTGCGGTTGGATTGGTTTGGGGTTTATTAATCTGTACCAAATGGTAAAGCGGGGCAGATTGAGATTTTCTTAATTGGTCTTGGTCTGGCTGGAGGAAGGCTATCGCCGTGGCTAGTTACCACCCTACCGACAAAGACGTACCGCCAAGCGATTTAGTGTTCCGGTACGATGTTGTTTCATTCTACACCTAACAAGTTAGCTCGCATCCATCTTAGACTGCATCACACATCAGGTGTGATAGCAGTCAATTGCCAACTTGTAGTTGTTAAAAAAATTATCGCAGAGACCATAGTCAATAAAAGTTTAATCCCTAGAAACTATGCATTAGTATAACCGCGATAACAAAGTCTCCTCATAAATAACGATCAAATAATAATTTGCCTTTTAAGCAAATTTTTTTACAACATTAAAAAGAGCTAGATTTATGCTGCGAGTATCGTCAGCGATAAACATGAATTTCTAAGCGTCACATCCCTAGTCACTGACGTGAACGTCATATTGACAACTGTCAACCGCACCTTCTTACAGCAATTCGAGTATAGTTGTTTTAATTTACTTACATCACCGGGCGGTTATCTTAACCGAGCTTACGTCCTTAACCAGCGTACGGGTTGTCGTGAACAGTAAATTTTACGTTTAGCTTATGTTAACCGTTGGTTATGATAACCAAAATCTTGGTGCACATAGGCCTTAGTCTTAAGAAGACTAGAACACAGAACAAGAAAGATGAAAGAAAATATTGACAATGTCAGTTGTCGTTGCCCTAGATATGGCTGTACGGTGTTACACCTTTGCCTTTTCCCAACGGGAAAGAATCAAGCAAAAAAAAAATAAATTGTCGTTGCCCATTGCCACTGTCAATGTCAACAATTTGTCAGATGTGGAAAAAATTTGCTTTTGTGGATGGAAAATAGAAATTGAATTGTCATGGATACAATATAGAGTCAAAACTATATAATAAATTATTTTAGTACGCAGCTCAATTTATTACAATGGATTCATCATCTATTGTAAGTTTTAACAATGACTCGACATATCAAACAACATTAAAAGCGGACTACAGTAACGTCCATGAATTAGCACTCCATGCTATGAGAGATCGATGTTTACTACTTCAACGCAGGATAAATACTTTGGAAACAGATAACATGCGTTTAAAATTGGATATTACCAAAGCAGCAGAAAAATCTTCATATACCCCTGTGCCAGAAGACGACAAACAATCTCTACATCAAAAGATAGCTGAACTAAATAAACAGAAGTCACAACTGCTGCATCATGTTTTTATGGTTTCGTGTGAAAACAAGAACTTGTGGAGCAAGATAGCTACGTTAAAAGGTTCAGAGAAGTCAATGCGAGAACGTCCTAAACAGCCCCTGATACGCACTAACACATACATACACAGTACTCCCAATTACAATACCCAACACCAAGAGAAATACTCAGATTCCAGTTTAGAAGAAATATCTTTGAAATTAATAAACAGTTATATTCAGGAGAAGTCACAACTAGTAGAACAATATGAACAAATGACCCAGCTGCAAGAAATGGAAGATGATGCATTAAATATAGACTCAATAGGATTTACTTATATGGAAGATCCAGCGACAGATTCACTGAAAGAAATTCATAGTCAAACAGAAAAGTTACAGTCTCTTAAGAAAGATCTCGCCCAACAAGAAAAGGATTTAAAAATAGTTATATCTAGGATAGAAACTATAATGAAAGGTAATATGATTATTAAGTTTTTAAAAATGTCATTGGGCAGTCTTGAGTGCTTATCACATTTTCTCAGAAGCTAGTAACATTTTATAGCCTGTATTTATATTTTTTAAGCCTTGGTTTCACAATATTTTTAGTATTCTCTTAATTGACGGCCAAGTGTTGCAGTGATTTATGTATAATATATATAAAAATATTAATCAGTTATCATAGTACCCATAACAAAAGCTACCTACGCTTACTTTGGGGCTATATAGCGATGTGTGTAATTGTCCTATAATTATGCTTCATTTTAGTCATATTAATATTATAACAAGTATATTATATAGAATGTGTTTTCACTTCCAGAAGGCTACAAATGTCCAACATGCCAAGCAAGTAAATCAAAAAATATATTATGTGAAAACAAAGAAACAGAAACCACATACAGTCTTCTTGAAAGAACACCAATAGACTCCAGTAACAGTAACAACTTCGAAGATAATAATTCTACAGCATTTACCAATGCTGGCAATTATCAAGACAATGAAAATTCTGAATCGTATGATAAAATGTGCCCAATATGTGGAGAAAAGTACCAAAAGGATATAACATTTGCCGATTTCCAGGCTCATGTGGAAAATCATTTTCTTGGTGAACCAGAACATTTAGATTCTATAGATAACTTTGATACAATCCCTAACTCATTGGACAACATGATGTGAAGAAATGACACTTAAGGGCTAACGCTAAAACTCGCGCGGGTGCACACTTATGGACAGCGCAGGCGCGTGGATGGGATTGTCACCCGCGCGGCGGGCGGGGGTACACGATGAGAACTAGTACACACGAGCGGGTTTGTTTCTACAAATCAGACAGGCGCCGCTGGATGCTACGGTCACACCCGTCGGAAGCTAGGTACAATCATGAACATCGATACAAAGCGCGTAATAATTGAGGTGCAATTTCTGCCAGTATTATGGGGTATGGCGAATGAATTATCAAATTCTCCGCTGAGTAACCTACTTGTCAAGAACGGGTTATGCAGTCGACGTTTTTTCCGTTGACATCTTTTTGCCAAATAATAAATTAGTAAATAATCCATGGTAATGTACTCGACACAACTGTACACGCTCGACATCAAAGTTATACTAGAAGCGCTGAGACGGGCGCACCCGCCGTGTTTTAGCGTTAGCCCTAATTATTGTTTAATTGTAATAATATATTTTATTTAAATTGTAATTTAATTTTGTAAATTAATATATTGTTTCTAATGAAATTGAAGTCATTCTTAGTCCTGAGCAATCCCATAATAATAAACCAGTATCTGTAAATTAAAGTTCTACAATTTAAGATATTGATTAAGTTCAATATTTCCACAGTGAAAAAGTTATTGACAGATATATTTTTCAAGTGTAGATGTTAATGATGCAAAGTATCTCTACCAGTCTGCTCCAATATCCGGTACCTAGGTTTGCTTTTTCAACATAACGGCAATATGTACCAAGAGTCCAAGACATGAAGAGCAGATTGAATGTAGGATGGATGAAACAGTGACGGGTCTCAGGTACACTATGTAATCCCTGAATGAATCTTAAGGTGAAGTGGAAAGTATATAAGACAACTGTTAGGCCTGTTTTGTTGTATGGATCAGAATATTGAGAGTCCAAGACATGAAGAGCAGATTGAATGTGGGATGGATGAAACAGTGACGGGTCTCAGGTACACTATGTAATCCCTGAATGAATCTTAAGGTGAAGTGGAAAGTATATAAGACAACTGTTAGGCCTGTTGTGTTGTATGGATCAGAATATTGGACAGTAAGAGACCGATGCATATAAACAAAATGTGTAAATGTTAAGATGGATGTGCACATTTTATTCACGATCTCTCCTGATGGTTAGTGTAGATGCAATCTAAGGTGGGCATGCTTAAAAGATTACCAAGTTGTAGGTATAAGGAAAAACTTATCTTGGATGGGCAGTCCATAACTTAGCTATGTGTATAGTAAATGATGACACAAAATGCTTTGTACAAGTCGTGGGAATATCAACGAGGTAGAGATGAAATCCCAACCAGTGTCTTGTAGTGCAGTGATAAAGGTATGAGGTCAAATAGCGCCTGTGAGCACTCCGAAATATATCCTATAAAATACTGACAATCTTGCAACCAATCAACTTGTGAGTTATTGTTATTGTACATTAAATCTACTGTTTACAGAACAATAGAATTTTATCAAGATTTATATTGTTCCTTAGGTTAATCCAACAAAACAAACCATGTTAACAATTTTTTTTATTATAAGCAACTTTACTTTCTACTTCTTAAATATTCTAACTAAGCTAAATCAGTAGGCTTCACATCTTTAGATTCCGATGGCTGCTGTGTTGTTTTCTCCAAAAGATTTTTACTAAACCACTGAGGTCTGTCTTTCTTCATTTCAATTATTCTTTTCCCACGCCAGAACTCTTTAGGCTAAAAATTTTAATACAAAAAAAAGTTTATTAAAAAATATTTTTAACAAAGGTATGATTATTTATTTTGTGACAATAAATAATTAACCTGTACCTGTTCAGGCAAACTATCTCCATTGTATAAAACAATTACATCATTTTCAATTGGTTTTTGGTTACCCAATTTTTCTTTTATTTTTTCTTGAATTTCTTTTGTTTCTGCTTCCACTTTTTTATAACAGTGACCTGCAATAAATCATTAACATGATATTTTGTATAGTTCTATATTATAATTATTTAAATTCCAGTTCTTGTTGTAAAGGTGAAAAAGAAGTAAGTTTTATTTAGTGCCCAACAGCCAAGTGGGCTGTTAATACATTAAAATAGATAATAATTTAAAATTAAATTAAAATAAATAAAGTGTCTGGCATTAAGCAAGTAATAATAAAATAAGAGCATGTACGTTGCATAATTTTATAGACTAATATGCTATATTTAGACATAATATATCCTTATACATGCTCTTTTTCAAATTTAAGTGTTTCTGTAATCCTAATAAAGAGAAACAATTCTTTCATACATTGTTTCACAAATGAAATGAAAGCTCCTTGGTGGCTTATAATTTCCAAATTTCTAACAATTACTGTCATATTTTATACAGTTTAAATAACACCTTAACAAATTATATACTAAAACTTTCCTCAGGAACCATTCTATTGGTTGAAATTTCATGATAGTCCATTCTGTATTGTTTGAGTTTCTTGTGTACCGATAGACACACAGATGCGGAGCGGGACTTTTTATAATATGTAAGGATCTTCACACGCCCTCAAATTATTGCAAGTTTGAGACCAGTCATATTATTGTAATATATTAAATGATGAATTACAATCTCTTCAAGAAATAATATACTAATTTACCACAAAGATGGCCCCGCTCGTGGTAATGTCCACAGCTATTACACACAGCGATGTTTGTTTTTGGTACTAGCATCTTCCACACATAATCTGGACTGCCAAATTTCCTCTTCAACCGTTTTTCCACTGTTCTTCTAAATTTAGGCACCGCCAAAAGGATGCCATCTCCAACTATATCTTTTATGGAAAATTTTTTAGGTTCTGGTAATCGTTTTTCATAAGTATATGCCAATGCCAACTCTGGAAACAAATCAAAATACATATTAATATTTGTCAGTTTGTCACTTTATCAAACAGTGGTTAATAATTGTGATCTTGATATATTGTGTGTGATGATCAGAACTATACTAAAGCCAAACTCAATTGAGAATGCTTGTCAACAAACAAATTTAAAATGACTGTAGAAAATACAACACATTTTATGCCTAATAAATTTAAAATTGTTTTGTTTTTTTATAACATCTTATTTAAAAGATATTGAATATATTAATTACTTTTAAGCTTACTTATCTAATTTATTGTCATGAATTCGTCGTTAACAAGTTAATTAAAAAAATTAGATGCAAAATGACTAGTAATTTCTGCCTTCATTTTTTATTTGTTTGTTGACAAGCATTCTCAGTCGAGTTTGGCTTTAGTATAGTTGTGTTTGGAGCAGTTTGTAAGAAAAATGAGAATGCCAATTTTTGTATGAAAGTTCACTTAAACTAAACTTTGCACATCAACCAAACTCACAATACTAAAAATGGAAGTACACAATATATTATGGGAGTTTGTATTATTCTGACTTTTAATTTTTCATATATTTAGGAAAAAATTGCCTTTAAAGAGTCAAATATCATTTAAAGAGACAAATATCATTTAAAGAGATAAATATCATTTAAAGAGACAATCATTCCATGGATTCACTGTGTGGGTGCCGGGTCCATCATGTGGCTGAGAGAAAAACTCTGAACAGAGCCTGAGACTTGAGTCACAATTGTATTTCTAAAAGGAATCCCTTAGTGACGCTCGTCAAAACTCACCTCCTCTGTTCATGTTATTTTTCTTTCTTTCTTTCTTTGATCCTACTAGAGCAGCATTGAATACTCGTAAATATTGAATTTACAGACACTAGATATTTTTATCAGACTTACTACATAGCTGCATTCACTATACGAGTGGGGCTAGGATATGAAATCATGCGACTACTATTTTTTAATTAATTAATTTTGTGAAAATAACATATTTTGCAGTATGTTTACAATACCTCTTGGTGGTAATCCAAATATTTGTAGAATATTTTTTTCTACATTCTTTAATATATTTTTCAAGTGATGTACACGAGAAATCATCATGAGCTGAAAAAAAGCAACTAATGTTTTATTATTGGAGACCACCACTTCACAACCTATAAAGTGTGAACATTTTTATACTATGTGGTTTAAACTAATTTTTTTTGTACTCATTACATTAGATTTTTAAGCTTGATTTGATATCTCACCCAAAAATTACTTTCACGAAGACTTTATTTCTGAAAATTAATTAGGTTATTTATTCTTTTACTTTGTTGGTGTTTGACCTGTACACTTGACAGTTAAAAGGTAGAGTTAAAGTCTTGGACTAAAATTATTATCTGTGTATTTCTCCCAGTATTTGAATATTAGTAGAAATACACAGATAATAATTTGCTGCTGCCTGTATCGATTTCAATATTCTCCCAGAAAATCATAAACTTTTTTTGTAGACTAGTAGACGCCCGCGGTTTCACCCACTTTCCCATTCCCGTTATATTATCAGGCTACAAATTAGCCTCCTCATGAATCTGGTTATTATATTCAAAAAGATTTCTTACATTTCTGTTATGGAATTTTTAATGATTAGTCGGAATAAACAGAAAAGCAGACACCATTTTTTTTTCAAATTTTGTAATATCTGTCGAGAAGGGTTATTGATACTACATATACTTTCATATACTCGTACAATATACGAAACGCTGTTAATTTGGAAGTACAAACAGACACTTCAATAAATTATATTTTTTTTGTATAGATAAAATAACCTTACAAGTCTAAAACTCAAAAAATTGGACTCTAAAACTAAGTACATAAAAAAACACGTTTTTGACAATTCATATTAAAATATACAGCTCTTCCCTACTTCAAAATTGGCTTAAAATTAGCGCTGTAGGTTAGAGTGAGAGGAAGAGCCTACCTACCGCTCCCGTATGCGCGAGAGAAAAGGGAAGACTGGCGCCGCACAGAGTGGTTTACCATCCCATAAAAATTATCACTTTAATAATGTAGTTAAAAAAAATATTGTTACAATGTTTTGGATAGTAACGGGTTCTGTTTAAGAAAAAATGACAATTGTTATTCCTATAAGAAAATATACTAAAAGGTACAAAGTTCTTATTTATGGCAATACTGGATAATTCACGAATTTGACAATCAGCTGTCTAAAGTGGGGAGGAAAAAGCTGATCGCTAAGGCGCTATGTGTGTAATGTAGTTAATGTCTTCAAGCGTTTGGTCGCAGTTGTAGCTATGGCGTGTTTAAGTTCGAGTAGGCTTTGTGCTCGTGTACAGGATCAGTTAATGTGTCAATTCGGACCTAAAGTTCGAAGACAGACTGTATTTGTGAAACTCAAACCACCCGGACCATCTCCGTTGAGGATATTTGGAAAGACCTGTCAGGTTAGATAATTAATTTTAACCGATAATATACCTTTTTAAACTTAATTATATCACAATTATACATTTTTAATTAGTTTCGAAAAGTACAATTTCATTTCTTATTAAGATCTTTGATTGTAACTTTGACATTAACAACAATCCTTTTTACATAACAGCATGTCATTAACCTATAAAGTCAGCTGATCTATATACCGATATTTCGATATATTTTGCAATATTTATATTATTAATAATTATCCTTTGGTACGATAACATAAGTTCTACAAATAAAATTATTGGAAAAATATATAGCTACTCAGCTAGTGCGATGAATTCATAAAAATTCTAAAAAGTGAAATTATGTCTGCGGTCAGTAGGTCAATTCGCGGCACAGGTTTCTTGGGTAAAACCTGCGATTTCCATTGAAATCAAAAGCTTTTACTTGTGACAAATAAGGTATTTATCGTTATATATTTGAATCGTGCAAAACTCGAAATATTTTTAAAAGGTTTTGGCTGCCTGTTAAGACTTCAAGATACGCGTACTTTCTCGTACGTAACATTTAGGAAAACTATTGAACAATAACAACAGAGTGCAGAGTAGTTAGGTGGTTAAGTAAACACATTCATGACGTTTCCTTAAGGCAATTAATAGTGTGATTCAGTACAATAATTTATCGTAGCTCATATTTTCCGAACGCGGTCGGCGGGCGCGCGGCGAACGCTGCTGCGGTCATGAGCCGCGTCGTGCTTTCTCGAGCAGCGTGCGAGCATGCAATGTAAAATCTTGACGAGTCACACAAAACTTTCTAAGCAACAATTAATACAATTATGTCTATATATGACATTAATATTTCGTTTCGCTTATTCAAAACCCAATGGATAGCTCAGTTCCCGTCTGAAATCACGATTTTCTAACTTAGGGCGGGGAGATTTTAACTAAATTTTTAACTTCGTAAGTAAACATAAAATTAATCGTTTTCCGAGAGTTAATAGTCATTATACGAAGTTATGTAATGGGATATAAAATCGTCGAGTAATTTTTTCCTTATTCTACGTTGTTATAAATACTCTAAAATGTACGGATGGATGTTTGATAGTTTTTACGTAAACTACTGCACGAAATTTGATGAGAACAAAAATATAAGTAGAGTGCCTATAAAATAAAACACCTTTACTTATAAAAAATAAAGTTTTTTGGCAATCACGCAAATTAAGTCGCGGACTTCAGCAATAATAAATCATATTTTAAGGTAAAATCTTCAAATTGTATGCTAAAACTTCCCTGAAATAAAAAGGAAACTCCTCTTTAAAGTGTGTCGAAATTGTAAGTTAAGTCCATTTACATATGCCTGTTCGATTAACAAGGAATAAACCTCTGTATTTATCACTATACAAAGATATTTGTCTCATGTTATAAGCTTGTTTGTTTTGGGAAACCTTGCAGCCATTCACAAACATGCTCGAGGTAGGTAGATATCTGCCTACTTTAAAGAAAACGAAACTTAATCAAATAAAAGTCATGCGGACCTCAGTGCCGGTTACCAGTGAAAGTTGTGTGATATTCGGCAAACTTTTATGAGCATTGAACGCTAATATTGGGTAGACAACCAGTCGCCATGTTGTTTTATCATCTAACGATCAATTTTAATGACCAATCCGTGTTACCATAAGTTGATTAGCATTTAGAAGCTTTCTGTTCACTGCAATCGCTCTCCTTTAAAATCGAAGTAACTAGATATTGGCCTTGAATTTTTGTGTTTTTACGGTTTAAAAATACGATTGCACCGTTTTTGCCAACGTTAGACAGTACAACGTCTGTGGTGTCTACAAGTACGTAATTATTCATTTATTTGCTGAAAATTAGTTCAGTAAATAAATGAATCTATGAAATAAACGTAAGTTTATATCATAATTGTCATGTATGGGCAGATGCTCGTTGTTTTTTACGCAGTTTCAGTTTCATTCAAAACTTTATGTAAGCTTATAATGTCAGATTAACACGTAGGTTTTAATAATATGCACATGTATGTACTGACTGGAACGAAGTCCCGATTGTCCCGTAGAATTTTTTTTTAAATCTTTTTTTTTATTTTTAATAATATATTTCTCATTATGATGTAGGAATCTATAAAAAACGCTACCTCACTTTTTAGAAGGCTTTCGCCTCTAAGTTACAAGTAGCACTTAATGATAGGTGACGACGCAAGATGAAGAAGATGGAAACGTGATAAGCTAGCAGATTTACTAAGCCAACAAACATTACTATGGCTAATTTAATTTAATTAAATGTCAAAATTTTGGAAACTAAAACAAATAAAGAACCGGCTTAAATAAATGTATTTAGATAATTTTCTCTGAATCTTTCAAAAATAATATGGATTCTCAAGAGACACGTTAGGATTTTTGGTCATTTTCTGTCTAAGAAGGACAGAAATCTACAACATTTCATAAACCAGTTATGTTCAACATATTAGCCTGTTTGTCTATCATATGTAGCTATTACTGAAGTAAATGAATCGAACGCACATCGGTTTGCATGTAACATCATTCGCAAATGATGCTCACTAGAAATGCGGAACACAAACTATTTGTTCAGTCGACATCATTGTATAAGACTTTGCAGCAACGTACACTTCGTAGCATATGTTATTTTGGACTTACAACACTCTTTTCGATACAAAAATACGTGATAACCATACCAAAGGGCGCGCAACGGTTAGACACTGTAATTACTTGGCAGGTTTTTCATATTAGATTATACACGTAGTAGAGCGTGGCAGCACCACTTAAGTTATTTGAAATACCTTGAACTAAAGTTTAAAATTCGTCGTAGATTTGAATGTTGCCACATGAATCAAAATTTTAAATGATTTTCGCAATAACTCATCACATTATTCAATTGACCAATCGTGTGATATTTTACATACCTTTGGAGTAGGTTATATATAAAAATTACGTAAATTTTACCAGTTTTAGTTCGTATACGTGAGATACTTTACAAATTGACTCATTTTATTCAGGCCCAACTGTTATTTGTGTCAGGTTGTTACTAGCTACCGTTTCCAATAATTTACAATCCTATTGAGCAAAAGAAACAGACAGACAGCCAAAAAATTCAAAAATGTTATTTAAGTACCGTTATACTTATATACTTATTACTTTCATAAGCATGTGAAAAGTTGTTTGACATTATAAACAGACTCCTATTTTTCAATTTGTATTTTAGTTTACGTACTGCTTCAAAGTGAACTTCAAGGTTTTTATTGAACAAAAATTTTTTTTTATAAAATAGTTGTAACAAAGTATTGTATCAAATAAAATGTATAGGTATAGTAGCAACAGAAGCGGTGACCAGTCACTAAACGTCCTTGCAACCGCTGAATGTTTAGCCTGGTACCATTGAGCAAGCGCGTTTCGGTCGCCTCTTGCAAACAATGAACTCATCAGTGCCTGTGGAAGCAATATTAATTGCAGTTGCCCGTGCAAGTGATGCTGGAGTTCGATAAGCTATGATAAGCTATGGGTATGAGAATTTTGCACTTGTTAAATATTTTAGCGTTGAAACTATCCGCTGAAACTAAAAATTTTTTATGGCTGTAAGGTGTACAATATTAAATTAAATTAACGTATTAAATAATAGCGGACGCCTGCGATTACATGTGCGAGAAATTCTGTTTTGTGATAGTTTTAAAAAAGGAGCCTATGTCTTTTCTCAGGTACTAATCTATCTCTGTACTAAATTTCATTTAAATAGGTTTAGTAGTTTAGGCTCAATTGAGAAACAAACAGACAATTCTTTCACATAGTATAGGTTAAAAAATATTTTAATTTATTGACCCATAGTTTATCAAGGTTGTATAAGGCTACGTTGTTTGAAAAATATCGTGAAAGACGTCGGATCATAAAAATATACGAGCGTACTTTTTAAAAATATTAAAGAAAGCGTATTTTTACAGGATTTAGTTGATTTTCTCAGGTTTGCTAGTTTTATTTAATAGTACCTGCTTTCGGTCAATCAGGTACTATTAATATCTTCTTACTTACGTAATTTGCGCGGTAATTTTGTTTCGGAAATTATATTTACATACAAATTATTATATAACAACGCTATCTACCAATAAAACAACAATTTCTAAAAATTAATGCTAGCTAGTTCAATTAAACCCCCGAAACCACCTGCATGTGCATTGAAAAATTTAGAAAAATTACTTTGTGACAAGTCACTAGGTATATACCGTGTACCTAGATCCGTGACTTAAGAACACGTGGTTTATTTGCCAAAGTACCTACTAGCTTGCCCGATGCCAAAGGACATTGCCAAAATTTGCCCAAGGCTGTCCAAACTTATGCTCATATTTAACTGTTTTGTTTAAATACACAATGAATTTTAAACATCTACCCATGTTTCATAGCAATCACTTGAAAATATATCAAAAAAATAATGATTTCAATCGATTTTTTGTGTTCTGAATCACGTGACCGTCTTGTAGTATGAAAAGTCAACTTTTTCAACCTTCATAACTTTTTCCTGCGACTGCATAGCTACATACAACTTTGTTTTTCTGTAAATAGAAAATCTGCATTATATAATGACATATATATCATTACTGGGCAGTCTGGGATACACTTCCATACAATTTTTGGCAATGTCCTTTAATTAAGATAAATTGTTAATTTATTGCCGAGCTTACTTCGCGCCAAATATTAGTCCGTTCTGAAGTTGAAACTTGATGAATTGCGTAGGTATTATAGAATTGCTGGGATGTGTTTTTGTACAGATTTATATCTTAGTCCCTAATAAATTAAAAGATGATATATAAACTATTTTCTCGTTGATTTTTTCATACATAAAATTGTATTAATAGAAAAAAATTAGGCAGTTAATTAACATTAATTATTTGCTAACATAATAATTAAATGTTTTTTTTATTACACGTGGAAGAAACCTCTGATCATCATAAAAAGTATGTTGATACAAGAATATTACGCTAACCTCACTTTTTTTTATATTTTGATACACATAGTTGAACTTAGTTCATAAAAAAATTTCGTTATCTAAATAATTATCATAACAATCTTAAATTAGTTTACTCGCTACGTCATATTTCTGGTATGAAATGTCTGCTGTGGAAATTCAAGCGGTTTTTTTAAGAAATTTTATAAAAAATAATTAACTCAGAAACAAAATTTTGAATCTTAACGCAAGGCAAAAAAAAATTACCTTAATAATACAACTATCATTATGAATGAAAAGAAAATTTGGATATTTGTAACTTAATTACACTTTTTGTGTGATCAAGTTACAAACAGGTGGCTGAACGGATTTGGGTGAAGCTTAGAACACCGACAGGATAGTAATTAAAGCAGGATAATTTTTAACCCTGTAGGTTCGCTTTTGCACTCATAAATTGCTGAAAGAAATATTTTAGGATTTCTACACGTTCTCTTGCTTCTTCCAAGTATCCTCTGTTTAAAATGCTTGGCATAAAACAGAATACAGATCGTCTTCCTTTAATACATACATACATACATAGCATCACGCCTCGTTCCCATAGGGGTAGGCAGAGACTACATCCTTCCATTTGCCACGGTCCCTGCATACTTTCTTGGCTTCTTCCACTCTCATTAATCCTTTCATACAAGATCGTCGGTTTAGGGTACTCTTAACCTGGCCATTATTTAAAATGCCTATTTGGTCCCGGAACATTCGCCTAGGTCTTCCCCTTCCAAAATTTCCATTTTTCTTTTGTTAATCTTCTTTCATCCATTCTCTCTACATGCACAAACCATCTAAACATCCCTTTCTCTATTTTAGTCACTACATCTTCTTTTACACCACACTGTTCTCTTATTATACTATTGTTAACTATGTCACTCAGTTTTATTCCGCACATTCTTCTCAATGCTCTCTCTAAATTTCTGATAACTCCTTTAATATAGAACTAAATATATTTTATTGAAAAAATAAACTCATTGAACACGAACGTAGTCATGGGCATCCGCTTGTTGGTGCTTAATAATAATTTCCATAATGACGATTTTCTCTGGAAACTCATTTGGATTGTTATTTAATAAGTTAAAGGTAATACGAGTTATTTCGGTTTTTGAGAGCGTGACCGTTCCATGTTTTGTAATGTCGAATGCCTACTTAATGCAACTCGTTCTGATACTCGTAGCATGTTGCATTTACAAGTATACTTACATTCGTGTTCATATGATTTGCTTAACTCATACTGAGACAAATGTATTCATAACAGTGTGCGTTTGTTGACCTACAGGGGAATAATTTAGACAGTAAATAATATTTTAAAATTTTAAACACGATTAGTTTAAGGGAGCTCTACATCCGATTCCATCCGATCCAATTTAATATCTTGCATTTTTTGTTAAATAAACTGCCAATAAGAAAGTAAAAGATTGTTCCTGTGGTTTGGTCAAGGGTTTTTCTTGAAGGATTATTCTCTCAAAGAAAATAGGAAAAGACGATTGGGGTCTTCTTTTCTTCTCTATTCTACCTGTTTCTTCCAAAAGCAATCATGGCACAAACTCTGTAGTTGTCTATGTTACTTAGGTACTTATATTAGGAGCGTAGGATGATAAACTTCAAGTTTTTATAGAATTCCTCTCTCTCTCTTCAAGTTTTTATAAAGACTCTTGCTCTGATACTCAATGCATTCAGGCTCCAAAATCTCATAGCTAATTAATATTAAAAAGTAACCAGAAGACATTATACTTGGAAGTTGTTTAATTTAATTATTAAAGTTAATTAAGTCATAAAATGTAATTCTATGTTAAGTTAAGTAATGTTCAATTGTTGCGTCTCTTGTTTTTTCTCAAAAATAAAAGTGATGAACGCATAGAAAGTTATAATATTCAGATATGTTTAGCATAAAAATGTTTTTGAAAGCTTATCTTCTCAGTAGGTATCTGCCTTCCGAGTCGGTGGTAGAGTCATTAGAAACAGTCAAACGTGACGTTTTAGAAGTGCTTGTAAGTAGAGAGCTTAATAGAAACTAATTATCATTTTGATTTTTAAAATCTAAAATACATCTATACTAAAGCCAAACTCGATTGAGAATGTTTGTCAACAAACAAATTTAAAATGAAAGTAGAAAATGCAATTTATAAAAATTCAAAGATATTAAATATATTTATTAGTTTTTTACTTCTACATCTAATTTATTGTCATGAATTCGTCATTAAAAAGTTAATTTAAAAAATGAGGTGCAAAATGACTAGTAATTTTTACCTTCATTTTTAATTTGTTTGTTGACAAGCATTCTCAATCGAGTTTGGCTTTAATATAGGTTAGGTGATAAAAGAATTACAGTTATTTAATCAGATGCCGATGCATTCATGTATGAACAATAAAGTGGTAATTATGTAACGGTTAGATGCATTTTAAGTTAACTTTAGCACTCTAGAAACTGAATGACAAATATACAAAAAATTTACATCACGATTTGAGATTTACATTAATTTGTTAGGTGTAAAGTTACAGACAGATAAAAATATTTAATGTAAATTTAAATGCAATATACTCTTAAGTATATTCAATCGTTTAAATTTAAATTCACGGCGTTTTTTCACGTTCGAATTTAAAATATACGTTAAGTTTTAACTTTAAAATCTAGAGCTGACACACTACTAAAGTATTTTTTAAAGTTCTTTTTTAACTTAATACAGTTATTTATATAGTTATTGATATTAAAATAAATGTCCACAATTACAATCACATCAAAAACCATACATATTTTGACAGGCACATGTTTATAGTTTTTGAAAATAGCGACATTATTGGTCTTCGATTCACGGAGTGTTAGTAAAACTACGAAGTGTTGACATTTACTTTAAAGGGTAAATGTTAGCAATATTCCTTTTATGCATATCTTTTTATCTTGTTTAACACGGGGCGGAAACGCGAAGGTGCACAGAAATAACATCACTCGTACTCAGTACAAATTTACTTACATGTTGAGATTTATTTTTATGGTTTACTTTACATACATTTTGTTAGTAAATATGTTTAATGTTAAGTAATAGTAAACTTCTTCGTACCTTAAAATGTACAAGCGATCAATTACATACAATACATTCTTTTGCTCTTAACATCGTCCTTGATTTTTGACCTCTGGATGCTGTTATGAGGTCTTTGACACACTTACCGCTTGTTTAGTAATTATAGTTTGGTAATTACAGTTACACGTTCATACAGTTACATATTATGACCCTAGAGAATGGTAATCCTCAGACAGTGTTGAAATAAACTTCATTTTATGCACAACACAAATTGCACGCTCTTTTATCATTCTTATTATTTTTACAATGATTGTAGATTAAAATCAATGTAAATTTATCAAAAATGTGCCTATGTAAAATTATATTTTTCGATATATTTAAAAAAAATATTGTTAACTGAAGAAAAATATTACTAGATAAATATGAGAGCATTGCTAAGACAGACAGGTCATACGAATTTCCACATGTCGTAGTCATCATAAAACATTTTTATAACCGAAACTATTGGATCCTTATTTTATGCTATATATGGCTGTGTGAATGACTAAATGTGTGTGAAATGTCATATAAATACTTAATAAGTGTTATTTCTGTCAGGGAATACCCGGGTACGTGCCCGGTATTTATCTCTTTGACGTTACTACAGCCTACGCGAGGAATTTACGATCGCCAGAAAATAATAAAAGAAAAGAGGTTTTGTTGATGTACGCTTAAAGAGGCTTTACTGATGCATGTATGTGATTAAATACCTGATGTATGTGATAAAATACTTGTACTTCTATAAAGCTCGTCTGCAATTTGCCAATTATTTTTTATATTGACGTCGTAGGTGATCAAAAATACTTTTATCTTAATTTACATTTCTGTGCAACAAGCTATTAACCTTGGAATGCTTCTTTAATTGTTAATGTTTTTTAATTTGTCAAAGGTGCCAGTAGTTTAGCGTTCCTTTGGTCTTTAACTTGTAGAAAAATTTATTATCCTACTCTTTTATTTAATGTCTGTTACAATAATTTCGTTTTCTGTAAAACTTCGGTAGGTTACATATACAAACACAAAGCATAACTACTGATTTGAAAAAATATATTAGTATCATGTACTCATGGCTCTCCGTAGGTAATAAAGAACCCTTGCAATAAATTGCACTGTCACTTGTCCAGTCGGTTTTATCCAAGAAAGGGTGTGTACTTATGGTTTTTGATTGCTCTATAATTATTCTGCATTCTTTGTGGTGTCTCATGAGCGTGAAATATTAACGATATAATCAATAAATTCTAAAGGTTCCGGGTAGAGCAACGAACTTTTGACATTTCACAATAAAACGATTACACTGTAAGCTTTATAGAGGTATGCAGGTCTTTGTAGGGAAAAAACATTTTCCCAGTTCTTTTTGCAGTACCTATATTGTTCGTAGGGGCATACATTAAATAATTTAAATGGTAATAAAGACCGTATGTGACTTGAATAAAAAATTTATTGCAATGAGGATGATCTTTTTTTGAAAATTGTATGTTGGTAGGAAATCCACTGATCTCATCTTTCTCCAGTTTATCTTAAAAAATATCTTGCGCTTGTGATTTTTTATTTAAATCATTTCCTTGTATCACTTGTAACTTTTGCCATAATTATGTTATGTTTTATTAATTGTGTATTACCTACGAGATATTTGATATTCCTAAATATCTCTAATACCAATTATAATACGTAGACGCTTTCATTTGGTTGTGTGATCAGGGGTATCAGAAGGCGGTAATTCTGGAAACAGCGCGTATTGTGAGGTCCCTCACTCTGGAGCCCTGACCTCCGAGCCACGCAGATGGCGGACAGGATATTTTGTACACTTTAATTGTGTTCTTTTTTTAATTTTTGTAAGCACCGTTGAAAATTTAAAGAAAAATTACAATACAATAAAAATACGTCGTTTTATATATATTAGTACATCGTACGTCGTTTTATATATACAGTACGGTAAATTAATAGATAAATTAATTGTTCAAGAAAAGAAATGGGGCTATCGGTTTAAAATTAACAATAAATATACAGAGTCCATCTTAGCTTTTGCAGATGACCTTGCTTTACTGACACGAAACCCAAAACATTGTCAGGAGCTATTGAATGTAGTGGATGAGTTCTGCTCATGGACTGGTGGGCTGAGGGTAAAGCCAAGCAAATGTCACTGTCTATGTCTGGGGAGACGAAATACTAAATTTACATCTTATGATCCGGGTCTCTCTATTAGTGGCCAAAGTGTAACCACCATTGCTGAAGCATTGCCTTTTAAGTTCCTCGGTAGAAAGATTGATTACAAAGGACGCACACCATCCCTTGAGGTAGTCGTCGATAACTTCATAAATGACCTTAATAAGGTAGACCAACAGCCCATTAACAATATAAAAAAAGCGTGGGTCTATGACAACTATCTCACTTCACGTCTGACTTGGCCATTCCTCGTTTATGATATTGGCAGAACCCATCTGGCAAAACTAGATGCAAATGTCATAAGAACATTGAAGTCTTGGTTTGGTCTAGCACTCTCGGCTGACCCCTCAACTCTATTCAGAGATTACAATAATTTTGGGTTAAAACTAAAAAGGCCATCGGAACTCTATAAACACCTCAGGGTTACCAGAACGCACATTCTAGTTAAGTCCCAGGACGAACTAGTTGCATCACTTCCTAAAGACGAGGGTGCCGGAAAACTTGACTCTAGGCTTCATTTTTACAAACAATTTATGGCAGGGGCTCAGGTAAATAGAACCGGGTTGGGTGCAAGACGTAAAAAGGAAGACCAAGACATAATAAAATCTTTTCTTAAACAAGATGAGGACGACAACTACAAAGTGCATGCCATGAACCTAGAAATGCAAAACGAGTGGTTAAACTTAGGCGAGTTCTGCATCCCTCTGGCTCTGAAGTGGCGCGCCTTGCTGTACGATTGGTCTCCTGCCTTATTGAAATTTTATCTTAATGCCTTTCAACTGACTCTCCCAGATCAGAGTAACCTAGTAAGATGGGGAAAAGCGAAAAATCTTGCTATACCTGTGGTGAGGCAGTGGGCACTGCAAGGCACTTATTGGTAGGGTGCAAGGTGCTCCTGGACAGGGGTCTCTACTCACGCCGCCACGACAGAGTACTAGAAATCATACGTGAAGCTATAAGCCTTTCAGTAGCTAGGGCTCAAAAACGGTTGACGACGAATAAAAGACAAACTAACTTCGTTAAAGCAGGCTCAAGTACAAATTCCACCAGCAAGCCTTATTCAATTCTGGGCTCTGCTCCTGATTGGACTATATTAATGGACACGTACGAAAAGCACTATAAAATCCCGGAAGACTTAGCTATTACGACATCTAGACCGGACATATTTCTTTTTTCCAAACAAATCAAACGTATAGTACTTGTTGAGCTTACAGTGCCGTGGGAAACAAACATCCCTAAAGACCATGTATTCAAAGTGAATAAATACTATGACCTTACTAATGAACTAACCAAAAATGGCTATGTGGTTAGTTTATACGCGGTAGAAGTGGGTGCGAGGGGTATACCAGCGAAGTCTCTCTACAACCTGCTAAAAGACCTTGGCCTTACTAGAAGTGCAGTAAGCTCCATATTGGAACGAGTGTCCAAAGCTGCACTAGTAGGGTCTTCCGAATATGGTTGGGCAGGGAGAATAACTTGAACAGAGGAGGTGAGTGTTGACGGCCGTCACTAAGGGTACCCTTAAACCTACACCCGTGTCACAAGTCTCGGGCTCTGTTCGGAGTTATTCTCTCAGCCACGCGATGGACCCGGCACCCGCACGGTGAATCCATGGAATGCTAAGATATTCGTCTCTCTACGTAGCGCTTTTTAACCAAATTCTTAGGCTGATTTTAAAACTTCTTGTCTTTGGAAGTAATTCTTAATGCCATGCTGTGTTCGGCCTGAAACCGTATTATTATCGGTGAAATTACAGGCACATAACATCTACGGCTTAGCTTGAGGGCGTAGAGACATACATAGTGAAACGAATCCTGACTCCTGAACACATTGTCATCAGGCTGACAATCTGTTCGGTTCTTCAACTAAAACTCATTAACACATTAACAATGTCACAAAGGTACATTATTGAACTAACTCATTTTGACCAAAATTTCTTTACAGTAGATAATGAAACAATAATGTGTACGCGAGATCTGTAGCGCGTTTAAGTCTTTTACTCCGTAATGTCGTGCGCTTGTCGTTGTTGTTATTCAATGATTTTGTAGTAGGTACCTACATTATAAATTAAATTATTTTAAATTTCAGGTAAATAACAAGTTCAGTAACCGTGAATTGAAATTATTGGATTGAAACACACAAATATACACAGTTGAAAATATATAATTTCTAAATAAAAATTAACAGTTGAATATTTATTTTTATTTATCAAGGTAGATAAAACTGTTATGGATATAACGTAACTACAACTAAATTTTTTGTTCTTTACACGAGAATCAAATTAAATTAGAATAAGAACTTTGAGATTTTTTTACTATAATAGATTTGCATATATATCAATGTTTACTGAATAATATATGCTGATAAGTAAATAATACTGTAAATCTTAATTAAACAATATTGATTTAGCTCCATCGTATCCGACCTTAAATTTTGGCCGGAATCCAGGCCCCTATCCGTTTCACGTAAAAAAAATCGAGTTGCTGTAAACCTTGTACGTAATACAAATAAACGTAAATATATTTGCAATTTTATTATTGCTGAGTGAAATAATAAGTAATGGGTATAATAAACATTTGAGTAGTTAAAAATGGCAGTTACTTAATTATTTTAATTTTATACACATTGTATTAGGAAATGAAATTACTTGTAAAACATCTCTCTTGTCCAATAAACTTCAAACATTAGATTGCAGTGAATAAATAATCGTTCATGTTTATCTTTATGAATTCATTATTTTATATTTACTTTTTAAGTTGCTTAGTGATAAACTTTCGTCACTACAACTAAAGTGTGATTTTTAAGATATGGCCGAACGCAAAAATAGTAGTTACATTTATTACTATGTAAACACACCGGCATATTTAGCGGAACATTAAAAAAAGGTCCATAATTAAAAAAATGTGGTTTATTATAATCTACTTACTACACTATTATTAATTAATTGCATAAAATGTGATGTTCAGTTGTTTTCTTAATTTCAAAATATTTCTTTTTAAATGACTAAACTGATATCAACCCTTTTTTTAACTTCCACTAAATATGCCGGCGTGTGTATATTGTTATTATTGAATTAATAATTTCAAACATAGTCGCACATTTATATAGACCATTGACTTCATCACAAATGTAAATATTATAAATTTAGAAACCCGACTGCATTGAAGTGATGAACTGAAAAATGAAAAACAAGGATCACTATATCTATATAAAATTCCATATATTTTATGATGCTGCACCTGCAGGAGAAACGTAGTTTTGGTAAATATTTCTTTGCCTGCAGGCAGCAAAGTATTGTTTTGTAACAAAAGGATTTATACAATCATGTTAATTCAGTTTTTCATCTTTAATAATCTTAAAGATTATTTACCTAACTTACCTATTGGTAAGTAAAAACAAAGTTATAATAAAAACAATGTATGTACACTAAAAATATGGTTAGACGATCTTCTCAGCTTTCATATTTAATAAATTTAAAGATTTATCAAACTTTTTGTTAAGTAAAAAAAGTAATAATAATATAATAATGATGTATTTAGTTATATAAGTGTTTACTAAAAACGCAGGACGTTGAAAAACTGTTGACCGTATTTGATTACCTAAACAAACATTTTGTAGAGAGACGATAGCAAACGATAAGATTTTGTATACTGGTGATTAATAACAGAGATAATTGTTATTTTCTAACTTCCAGAAAATGGTCTAAAATTCCACTGTTCGAGTTTAGCCGTAATCACCTGTAATTATTTTTTTAAAAAATATTTTGCTGATATTAACTGCTTTTTTTAATTAATCAATCAATGTTATGTAATTTTAAAGGAAATTATGTAAAGCCGCAACGTTACGGCTGCCATGTTTAAATTATTGTTAATTACTTACACGTGTCAACCAATTTTTTAACCCCCGACGCAAAAACGACGGGGTGTTATAAAGTTTGACGTGTCTGTGTAAATGTATGTGTATGTGTCTGCGTGTGGCATCGTAACTCCCAAACGGATGATCGGATTTTAATGCGGCTTTTTTTTGTTAGAAAGGTATATCAGTCGAGAGTGTTCTTAGCTATGTTTGGTGGAAATCGGTTCAGGTCTTCAAGGTCATCAGGTCGTTTGTTAGGTGTGATAGAAATGTTACACGCTCAGTTTGCTTGAAAGCATGTGTGTGATCTGACATTTGAAACACTAATGTCTTCTGGAACAACTGAGCTGGTCTGATGATAAAGCTCGAAGGTAGGAGACGTAACCCTGGTCAACCTTTTTAGTAAACCCATCGAGTTTGGGCACGTTGAATTTGTCTTGACTGGTTCTTTTCATGTTTCTAATTGACGAGGACCTGATGCTGGAAATGGGTTGTGGCATATGAAACCCTGGAATGCCGGAATAAAACGGATAAACCGATTTATATTTTTGCTGAAGGATGACCAAAGTTTATTCTTTGTTTGGGTCGGGGGTTTTTTAAATTTTAAATTTAATAGTTATTCAAATTTTATATTATATCCTTTAAAACCACGTAAAAGTGATGAAAAAGACACATAAAGTTGCCTTTAATATCAATAACCGCAAATGCATTTTATTAATTTATTGTATGATTAAGTTATTGATATTAACGATGGCAACGTTTCCTACATCACATTACCCTAATCACGCATTCTCAGTGCATGCTCACTTCACGTTTGTTCAAGAGCTGTAAATTATAGAAAAAACTAACCCGTTTACAATGTAAATGTCGATGCACATTGCCGCACGTAAAATTGCATGTGTCAGCGGCACATAACAATTAATACGTTAGAAAGTGATCGGCGACCGTCCTGTACAGCTAAAAATAGTAAGCAGCCAATTGACACGTTCCGTTGATTGAAATAAACACAATCAAAGCGTAATCACGACAATTATAATGATATTATATCCCGAGATCCTACTACTCAATTCTGCAGGTATCTTTTATATAATAAAAATAATTTTAAATGTATTTTTAGAGAGTTTTTTTTATTGACTACAAGTTGGCCCTTGACTGCTATCACACCTGATGTTAAATGATGATGCAATCTAAGATGGAAGCGGGCTAACTCGTTAGGAGTAGGACGATATCCACACCCCTTTCGGTTTTTACACGACATCGTACTGGAACGCTAAATCGCTTGGCGATACAATAATATAAGGCAAAAGCCTCCCACCAGCCAGACCAAGACAAATTAAGAAAAATCTCAATGTGCCCCGCCGGGAATCGAACCCAGGTCCTCCGTCTTATAAATCCACCGCGTACACCACTGCGCCACGGAGGTCGTCAATGTATGCAATGGATTAGTGATAGGTCGCCTATCAAAAATTAGCCGCAAATGCATTTTATTAATTTATTGTATGATTAAGTTATTGATATTAACGATGGCAACGTTTCCTACATCACATTACCCTAATCACGCATTCTCAGTGCATGCTCACTTCACGTTTGTTCAAGAGCTGTAAATTAAAGAAAAAACTAACCCGTTTACAATGTAAATGTCGATGTAGGAAACGTTGCCATCGTTCTGACGGCCTCAGTGGCGCAGTAACACGGAGGTCCTGGGTTCGATTCCTGGCGGCGCATTTTGAGATTTTTCTTAATTTGTCTTGGTCTGGCTGGTGAGAGGCTTTCGCCATGGCTAGTTACCACCCTACCGACAAAGACGTATCGCCAAGCGATTTAGCGTTTCGGTATGATGTCGTGTAGAAACCGAAAGGGGTGTGGATTTTCGTCCCACTCCTAACAAGTTAGCCCCCTTCCATTCCATCTTAGACTGCACATCATGTGTGATAGCAGTCAAGGGCCAATTTGTAGTCGGTAAAAAAAAAATAACAGAACACACCGGTTTTTTTTAATCGGCCTGTGATTATTATGGGGTTTGATGTATTCCGTTTTCACTCGCTCCTCAGTGTCGTTATTTTGCTGCAAGAATGTTTTAATTGCTTCTATCACTTATAAATCTTATAATATTCAGTGTCTTAGAGGCTGAATGGCTCTAAGAAACTCGGAAATATCAAAATTACAGTTTTGGATTAGAACGATATTGTATGAACCTCACAAAGCTCTACAAATAGTAATTACACAGAAATGTTATAAGAAACTAAGTGATTTTTAATGTTTTTAGAACTAATTTCACAAACCATTCATTCAACTTTATTTTATTTTTCTACATATATTTATTGATAAAAGCTAAGTTAAATTAAATTCGCTTCAATCAATAAATAGGTAATATATAAAATCAAGTTGTAAGATATATCTAAGTACATATATGTACGCGTGATTTTATCTATATAAAGATACACATATTTAGTAATATAATAGTGTAAAAGGACGAAACCGAAAGTTTAAGTTGTAAATTATATTTACTTAAATTTTAAACGTGAAATAGTATTTAGCAAGCGCGTGCAATGTGGAGCTATTTAATATTGTTAGCTATATTCTAATGATGGTTGTATAATATACGTATTCGTAGCTATTGTAATGTATTACATAATATATTTTAATTTAAACTGTCGTTAGAACTTTGTTAAGAAATAAAATAAACTTGCTGCTAACATCGCTGTGACGTGGGTGAAATCAAATGTAAATGTGCAAGTTCGTATACGACAACAGACGACGTGTCGCAGCGGCTCTACTGACATATATGTATTAACTATCATTTATTTATTTACAATTTTTATTTTTATATTAAGCTATGGCATAGCTTCTATCACGGGCCTTGAGCGTGGAGACCAGAGTCCCGAAAATTATAAAAAAAACACTATTAAAAATGTATAAAAATCCAATCCGTCTGCTGCGGGGCTCGGGGGCTCAAACAACCGGTGGTCAGGGCTCCAGGGTGAGGAACCTCCTCACAATACGCACCGTCTTAAGAATTACTGCCTGTACCCGACACTTGATCCAACAATTAAGCGAAAGCTTCTTAAGCGTGTTGGCCGAAGCTTTACGCTATAAGACCATTAATTGAAACGACCGTAGGTACAATAATCGTTATTACATATCTTAACATACGCTTCAAGAGATGGAGACAAACGTAGCCAAATATGTGCGCAATCAAAAATATCGCCCACTTTTGTTGTTTTGGGGCGAAACAGAAACATTAACGATTTTACAGCGATTGGACGAAGTTCATCGTGTTCCTCTACACGAGATGCTCGTATCTCTTTGGACGTATGTTAGGCCAACTGGTAGTAATGTCGTATGCGGTCGGCTACGAACCCGCACCCTAAATCATTATTATGCGATCCGTAGATGTCGGCGACCGGTGAGTTGGGCAGATTGCTAAATACTTTGCCGAGTTTTCATTTATATTTAGACACCTAATTTGGGTAACTATTGAATGGCGGCACCAAAGTTGGGTCATTATGTATTGTGTGATATGCGTGTGACGTCAGATTTGTGCCAGTTCATTTTACCATCGTTTTAATTAGATTCGTTATAATCGTTTCGTTATCGTTACCGCGTTAAAATAAAAAAATAGTTTTAAATAGACTGAAAGTTCAGTCAAAATATCAAACCTTTAAATATTTTTACTTTTTTATATTGATATACCTATATATCATTTAAAATACTTAAATTTATCTGACTCCTGTAGTTAATCTATTTTACTACCGGTCATGGGGTTCTAGATTCAAGACCTTGAAAGGTGGCGTTTTAAAAATGGGTTGTTTCTTCTAAAAAACTTCTTAGGTTTCAACTCCGGACTCGCTAGTTGAAGCCGTCGTACTTCGTAGAACACGAGAGAGAAATCGTTATATTAAGAGTCGAAAATTTTAACCCCAATCACGCCAAGTCGTAACGGAGCGTAAAATCAAAATCCGAGGTGGCATATTCCCCTCGGATTTGGTTGTAATAGATTCTAATGATCTTGATTGCATACGAGAGACGAGGTCGATGTCTTACAGTGGGCTATTAAATTAATTAAAATATTATAAATACCTATGGTAGGAAACGCCGTTTCCACCATTCAATTGCAATACGTTTAAATTTAAATTATATATACGTGTATATTTTGTTCGTAAAGTCGGTTATTATTTTTCTAACGATATTGTAAATACTAAATAGTGAATGTATAACGTTATGAGCGCTATTTATTTTTAACCGACGAAAAAAACTGAGGAGGTTTTCAATTCGACACGTATATATACTAGCTGACCCGGCAAACGTTGTTTTGCATTAAAAATTAAAAAAGAATTTAGATGAAAATTAGATAATAGCCGATTCTCAGACCTGCTGAATACGCATACAAAATTTGGTAAAAATCGGGAAGCCGTTTCGGAAGAGTACGGTAACTAACATTGACAGGGAAATTTTATATATTAGATATTTTTTTTATGTATGACCACGCATAATTTTTTACAGAGTTGTCCGATTTTGATAATTCTTTTTTTATTAGAAAGGGCACACTTCCAATATGGTCCCATAGTCATTATGTTAGGATCTGATGATGATATCCTGGGAAAGTTGAAGGAACTCTTCAAATTTTATAGACACACTTGCATCGATTTCGGTTTTTGTGTAAGTATCGGTAGATTTTTGGCTACATGTGCCATATAAGTTGTTGCTTTATTTTACTTAAGCATATCTAGAAGTCTGTGCCAGCCAAGGTTTCTACTTTAAGGACATTACCTAGAACCCACAAACTACTTTACTACGTAAAATAAATGTTCCTTAAACTTGCTGGCACTGACTCATAGATATGCTTAAGTAAATTAAAGCAACTAAATGACACAGTTATTTTTTACTTTTTAGTGCGTTTTGAGTCGGTTCTATTGTTTGTTATTAAAATCATTATCATTATTATGGACGCTCACTGCTGGTTATACCTCTTGTAAGGACTTTTAAACACTAGAGTTTTAAACCATATGCATTTAGCGACAATTCTAAAATAGTTGCACTAGTTTATTAATTATATTCGAATAGATATAGGGTACTCTACCCACAGCTGTATACAACAATATACTAAAGTTTTATCATAGTCAAAAATATCATAATCAGATACATAATTATAGGAACGAATAGGACAAACTGCTAATATTTGTTTTTGTTTGTGAGTATTGTAATTGATCCTTTTGATGATAATTGACAGAGATCGATTAACCGCAGTCTAGTGTACGTGCTTATAATATTTAAATTCGTGACGAAATCGTCCTACGTTTTACATACGTATCTTCATATTTATTGGTGACAAACATTTATTTTCCCGAGTAATATTAATAATTTCTGCGTTGACCTAACCCAATTGTAAAGTAGTTAGGTATCTGAACGAGGTTATATCTTTTTTATTTACCGATAAGAATGCGATTTCACTTCACGTTAAGTGATGATGTATCTACTAAAAGTAAAGTCCCTTTAGTTGAACGCAATGTATAACTCACACATTATACTCTAGTCAGAAAGTTCAAAAACTTAGAGATAGAGGTCCTAAAAATATGAGCGATGGCTCATTCGATTCGGAATCACCTCTAGAAAAATGTTTTTGAAGGATGTTAGTGCAGGTTAAAAATTGCAATTGTTATTAACAAAATAAGATGAAAAAAAAAAAGAGTATTAGATTTGACTTCACTGGTGTAATCCTGAAATTTTACATTGCTTTGCGCTATGTTTATGCCGGTAGGGTTAACTTAGGGTCTAGGTTAGTACTTAACTTTACAGTACTTAACCTAAAGTTGAGCCAAGTTAGACAACACACATTCCGAATCTACTAATTATAGCAATACATCGAAGGTTTATTAAAATGAACAGGCGATAACTGTCACTTATTATTTATTAAGTAATATAAATATATGTGCGCATATTATATTACTATTTAAAAAAATATCATTTAGTCATTGCAAATGCCTTAACTTTATCATCATCATCATGATCATCATCATTAACAGCCGGTGGACGTCCACTGCTGGACGTATGCCTTTTTATGGACTTCCAAACACAACGATCCAGATCCGTGGTCAGAGGCTCCCTGTGACCCGTTCGATGTCGTCCTCATAGTGGGGGGTCGACCAACACTGCGCTTTCCGATGCGGGGTCGCCATTCTAGCACCTTGGGTCCCCAACGTCCATCAGCTGTTCGAACCACGTGCCCCGCCCATTGCCACTTCAGTTCTGCGACTCGCTGAGCTATGTCGGTTATTTTGGTTCTTCTGCTTTAACTTCATCATCATCATCATCAGCCTATTAACGGCTCACTACAAGGCCAGGCCTCCCTCCTTACAGGAGAGGGGATACACCCACCACGCTGCTCCAATGCGGGTTGGCGGGCTTAGGGTGATAACTTTTCATTTATTAACGATCACTATCTTGAAATGTACTGAACATTTCATAGCAGAATGAAAAAGCTCAGAATTATTCCATGACCCGACCCAGAAATCGAACCCAGGACCTCGTGATCGAAACCACATAATCTAACCATTAGACCAACGAGGCAGTCGTTTTAACTTACTTACATTTAATTCCCAAAAAAATCATGACGCGTTGTGAATCCTCGACCCAATTGCAATGTGTTTTGCTTTCGTTAATCTATGAGTAATTTACTACAAACACCATTGTCAGATTTTCCTGTGACTAATGAGAACATTAACTGGTAATTTGGTTACTGTAGGGATTCAAATTCATACTGGTTCAAATTTAAATATTAGGTTACATTCAAATTGTTTCCGTTAACGGCCAACACAAAATAAATACCTGAATGCTTGAGCAATGCATCATAAGCAGGCACCTAGTCACGAAATGCATGCGCGCGAATTTTCATTCTCCAGTAAATTGTACATCATTAAAGGAAATGAAGAGTGTTCGTGTTTCGTTCATGAAACAAGTGACTGCGAATGAGTTACCTACTGTTTCTAAAACTTAGCATATAAATCGCCAGTAGGTAGTTAAAATTGTACGAGTGCCTAACCCCAAGTAGAAAATTAAAAAATTGTGCATCGTGTTGAAATATCATTTTGAAACCTAACAAAAACTAGAATGCTTATTATAACTACGTAGCTTCTCAAGGCCGCCTTCTTTTTGTGACCTCATAATCTTAAATAAATATCCTAAATTTTGTGCAACATACGTTTTATGACCAGAAATTACAAGTAAATAGTATACATTGACCCATATATGCTCTCTTACGGTATAATTGTAGATTTTGAACATGATGAACATTTGACGAAATTTTGGTTTTAACGAAAGCTTAAAGGATCATGCTCTCTTTGAAATGAGATGAAGATGAACATACATGATCATGGTTTTAATGTTCGTCATAATTTACGTTTATATAAAATAACTAGTCACATACCTAATAAAGCGAACAATAGTTTAACAGATAAGGTAAAGATAAGAAACTGATGACAGTCGAATCAATCGATCAATCAAATTATTTACTGAATAGGTCATAGGCGTCATCTAAGTACATTTATATGATCACATCGTTCATTTATGGAGTGCGAAAAAATTTACATTAAATAAATTATGTTAAATTCTGTTTTAATGATCAGAAACAGAAAAATTGGATACAATAAACTTATACAACAAACATGCCTGAGACAGTTATGTCATAACAGGATGTAGGAATTTAATTAGCTTCTTTATTCATGAATGATGAGCCTAGCAATAGTTTTGCATTTTTTATTATTCTTTATTCAAATAAAAAAGTAGCGTACAATATACACAAATAATGTCTTAGATAAAAAAAACGTATGGCACTCGGAGACTGCCGCGGTAAAGCTATTGCATTTTTTATTAACTATATTTATCTACCGACGTCATCGGGACCCTGGCCTAGCGGTAAGGCGCTCTAAGTGCTCGGATTGCCAGAGAGACGCGGGTCCGAATCCCGTCGGTTCCGGATTTTTTTTTTAAGCGTGATATTGCAAAAAGTCATTAATTTAAAAAAAGTTACTTTAAATTTTACGCTTGAAAAAAAAATTTGCGGAACCGACGGGATTCGAACCCGTGTCTCTCTGGCAATCCAGGCACTTAGAGCGCCTTACCGCTAAGCCACGTTCCCCGATGACGTCGTTGCCGAAATTATGCTTTTGATATTATGTTTTTGATACTCAGGGGGTGTTAGGTTTTTTTGTTACGGAATTTCTGTATTCGGTCTCCACGCTCAAGGCCCGCGATAAAAGCTATACAATAGCTTAAAAACATTATTAAATAGATTAAGTAATAGGTATTCATCGATGTCATACTATAAGAATAAATTAAATATAGTAAATTTATTAATAAAAAATATAGTAAATTTAATAAAAACTATTCAATAAAAATATAAAGAAGTTATTTTTTATTAAAATATTCAATTGTCAATAATCATCTTGATTAAATAAGGAATGAATATGGTCGTCGTCATTGTTTCAACGTTTTCTACTAGGTAGGTCCCTTAGTGGCTTTTCCATAGAGACCGCTCTTACTAAGCTTGTGATTTTCCTCTCTCTGCTTAATACTAGAGGCATAGAGCCCCTATTTACTAAACAAAGCCTATTAAGGTGTTTAAAGTAAAACTAAACGGTCTATGATTTGTTTGACATACTCGTAACCTACGCGCCGCACGTATCGCAGCGCTATATGCGCATGCGTGCATCATTCGTAGCTCGTTGGTTTTGCAACGGCCGGTCGTAGCCCATCAGGTGTGGACTGCAGTAGTGTCGTGTGGTTGCATAAACTGTTGCGAAACGCGGATCTCGGTCACTGCCGCTTTTGAGCTAAGGGCACCTGCCGCACCCTCACTTTATCAACGCAAAACTGAATCATTCAAACATTTTACTCGAGAGGAGTAGGCACATCCGTTATTTCGTGTTGTGAGAGTACGCCAACTCGAACATGACGCATGCTATTTGGTACAGTTCGAAAGCTTATACATTGCTGACTAAATAGTGGTGTTAAAATTCTTATTAGATCTTTTCACTTTTATTATTTTGGTCTAATTTCTCTTAACCTTTTATTATGTGGCTATTCACCAAAATGGTGGTCTTTGTTAATGGATTCGATAAGTTAGCTGGTGGAAATATACAATTGATAATACATTTGATATATATTTAGACGATTGGAACATTTTTATTATGACAAATTAAAATATTAAAAAAAGTACATGTATTTCTGTAATATAATTTCATTTATATTAGTATAGTAGTGGTTACTTAGAGTTTAATTACTTCTTTACTTGTTTCTAAATAAGCTAAGCCTTTAATTTAAGTTAATTTTTGATCCATTATTGTCCTTTCCTTCATCGTAATTTTCTTGCGTTTTAGTTATTTGAAAATTATAATATTTATTAACATTAAATTTGCATTCAGATTTTATTCAATGAAATCAAGTTTCGATGGACCTTAGGCGACCTCTAAAGTAAATTCTGGGATTATTAAACACGTTTCGAATTCTATGAAATAGATTCAGTGATACACCTAGATTTACCAACATGAAAACTGGTAACAATTTATTTCTTAACAAAACGCATTGTTGGTACCAATATGGTCTTTTGACTTCTGTAATGTATTTATGTATCGGCCTATACATTATGTGGAACTTCTACCTTTGCAGCACTATTTAAACCAATGGCTAGGGGCTATTACTTAAATCTAGATTCTAGATAAATCATTCCGTCGAAAGTGGATCCCTATATATTGCAGTCTTTATTTTTTGGACTTGTTTTTTTTCTTTCAGTTATTACCTATTGAAATTTGTAATTTTTGAAAATAATCAGGATATAAAAAATTGCGGCGCCTACCGCAGTCCACATCTGTATGGCTATCACGGCCAGAATTCTGATATTCTAAAGTAAGGTGTCACTATCCAACAAAAATAAAGTATTGAAAATAATTTTTTCGCAGTCGGGTGTTTTATTTTAATATATTTTTTGTGATTTGTAGGTATAATTAGGAGCATCTTAATTTATATTTATCTAATTCATCTTTAGGCTAATTTTGTAATGAAATTATTTATATCTTTTTCCAATGCAAGGATTAATTAAAATTATTTTAACGCAAAAAATTTTTTTAAGATAACACGAAATTATAAAAGAATTACAAAAAACAGATTACTAAGTGATGCTGTACATTTTTTATCCGACGAAAAAAAAAACAGAGGAGGTTCTCAATTGGACACGTATATATATATATATTTTATGTATGACCACGCATAACTTTTTACACAGTTGTCCGATTTTGACATTTCTTTTTTATTTACTTCATACTTCCAAGGTGGTCCAATTGTCATCATGTTAGGATCTGATGATGATATCCTGGGAAAATTGAAGGAACTCTTCAAATTTTGGAGGCACGTTTACAGCGATTTCGGTTTTTGTCTTGGTATCGGTAGGTTTTTGGCTACTAGTGCCGTATAATATACTATGATAGTATAGTACGAGTACGTTACGTAGCGATAAATCACTAAAAAGTAGGAAATAATTTTTTTTAAATAAAATGTCAGCCGGCACCGACTCCTAGATATGCTTGAGTAAATTAAAGCAAGTAAATGACACAGTTATTTTTTACTTTTTAGTGCGTTTTGAGTCGGTTCTATTTTTATTTAAAATTTTTTATATTATACCTTTATATATATTAATATACCTATATATTATAATTTTTTTTAAACTATACCTATTATACCTATACCTACCTACTGTATCTATATACTTGTATATATTATATACGAAGTATGCAAGATAACTTTGACTATGCGTCAAGCTCTTACTGTATATTACGTATCTAGTACGAGCTTTCCCCCTCTTGTCGGATGTCGGATCTATATATTAATCGCCTAATCAAATGTTAATGCCTAATTATAATAATGTCGTTACCGAATGTTTCTTTTTGGCGCCGACGTTAACTAATAACGACGTTATAACCGTTCGCTCCTTAGGAAAAGCAAAACAAGTGGAAATTAGTGTCCACGATGTCTGTCAAATATGTTGTATGTCTAGTTAAATAAATTAAATTCTTCATAGAGTAGCTTATACGTTTTAGCTTTACCGGAAATTGCTATTGCCAACCCACAGCAGGTAACATACCATTATTATTGTGTCAAACAAATCAATGAAGATGTGTGTAAGTAAAGAAAACGACGTGGTTTTTACACGTTTTACTACTTCGGTTACGCCCGTTTGACGCAACCGATGTTTCGTAATGCTTTTACTGTACTAGCCTATGAATGGAGGGTTACGCAGGCCAGTATATTTGATGATAACGATATATATAATATCGTTATATATATATATCAATATATATATCGCGACGCACAAGTGTTATTCCGAGTGGAGCAAAGTATAAAATCGACATTTTCGCGTTAATTATACCTACAGTAGCTTTACCCCGTAACCGGTTGTTGCACCCGTGTGAGCTCGGTCCCATTGGTTATCAAGAAATCCTTGCTTTGAAAACGTCTACATCGCGAAATCAGTAACTATTCTGAACTAAAAGTCAATTGGGGGTGTGTTCTAGAGCTCTCTTCATAAATCAGTGTTTTCTTTTGCTTATAACAACATTAGTATTTTTTTATCATTATTTTATATTTTTTAATATTATTATTTAATATTTATTTATTAATATTTTTTTACGCATATTGTGTAAAAAATCACTACATACATACACTATACTAAAGCCAAACTCGATTGAGAATGCTTGTCAACAAACAAATTAAAAATGAAGGTGGAAATCACTAGTCATTTTACACCTATTTTTTTAAATTAACTGGTTAATGACGAATTAATGACAATCAATTAGATTAGTTAGCTTAAAACTAATTAATATATTCAATATCTTTTAAATAAGATTTTATAAAAAAACAAAACATAATTTTGAATTTATTAGGCATAAAATGAGTTGCATTTTCTACCTTCATTTTAAATTTGTTTGTTGACAAGCATTCTCAATCGAGTTTGGCTTTAGTATAGTTCACACTACTTCGGATTGTCTCGACTTCAGGGCTCTGTAGAGGGTCGTAATTAGGCTTATAATGATGTTATGATGATGAAGTACCTTTGATTCTGTCTAACGGTTTCCTTGTACACATTGCAGAGAGTCACAACATGCGGTCCAGCCTGCGGGTCGGCAGGCTCGGGAGCCGTGGCCGGCGCGGCGAGGCGGCTGGCCTCAAGTCTACAGAGCACGAGCACCGGTTCACTTCCCGACTACGGCAAGCAAATCGTCGACCCTTATCGGCTATTAGAAGATGATCTTAACGGCATATATGAGGACATACGATCAGTAAGTCATTTTACACATACATTTTTACAAACATTTTAGGGTGAGCCCTTTTCTTTCAAATTTTCGTCGCCATTCTTTAACAACCCTATTAAGGTTCTTTGAAATTTTTTAACACTATATTGAATCGAATTTGAAATTATATAAAATAACGTCTCTACGTATCGAAGCACTAAAGCTGAAAGTGAGCCGATATAAATAGTGAAAGATTACTTTGTGTAATGTCTGATTATAGAAAATATTACATCATGAAATTATTAAAACATCCATAAAAAATTATATAATGTACAAATAATAATTATAAAGTAATAAAAATAATAATGTGCAGCACGGCACGCATATTCTACCATCACAACACAATATTTATTTGAACCATTGCCCCCACTGGTTTATTAGAAAATTACAATGTGTGTATGTTTTCAGAAGTGGTCAAGCGTATAAAGAAACGCAGCCGTACGCAATGAAACAATGATATAACCATAGAACGTTACACGCGTTTACCAAACGACATTGCAATTATTTAAAAAATCCATAGCTTACACAATGCAAGCGCGTCATAAACTCATAACTGGAATCAAGGTCATGAGCAAACTTTAAATTCCTATGTTGTGCTACCGTGGAAATGTGAATCGGTTACGTGAGTGCATTCTATATCTCAAATTAATGGTACTTTTCGAGTGCCAATGTGGTGTCCATTGATCGGCAAGTGTGTCAAAGTCATGACGTGCCAACACGCGAGCAGTCGTGGGTTGAGCAATACGCGCATCATCAACTTGCCTATTATAAAACCAGTAATTCTGCATATTGAAAGCAATTTGTTTTCGGTTTTGAACAAAACGATTTTATGTGAAGGCAGACAACACAGTTATAATGGAATACGTTAATTTATAGTTTTGTATGTGAATTTAATAGATTTTCTTCTTCTTGATACCAAATCCAGAGCTATAAAGATTTGGCACAGGAAATTACTTACGTATTAAAGTAATTGCAGGAAATACTTATACAGGGTGTCCCAAAACACAACGATAACCTTGTACCTGGCGAGAGGCCAAGTTATAACAGTTCTGGAAAAAATAAGAAAAAAAATCCATGTCACTTAGTTTTGTAATTATTGTCATTTTAAAAAAAAGTTGGAAATCGACACTTTTGGTCGCATTTTTATGTACTGTAATCACAAATATCAAAATTTTGCAGTATTTTTTTTCATTACGTAATCTAAGATAGTGGTGCTACTAATTGTAATCACAAATTTATGGAATAAATATTATTAACTTAGTAAAATAAATTAAGTTTCATTAAGTTATAGTTTACAAAAATATGGTCACTTAACTTTGACACCTCATTTTATGAAAATAAAGTACTACACTATGCTTGGCAAGTAATTTCAAAAGATGGCCCATTTTGTCAAGATTTCAAAATGGTGCAACACTTGCCACTTTTCTTGCCATTAAAAATATTATTTATCATTTTTTGCCAAATGGGCCTCATTTCGAATACTTTTTGTAATGAAATATCGGTGTCCACATGACGCGCATCTCCCGTAATCGTTTGTTTGTGCTCTGCAAACTGTCTGTGAATGACATGTCATATCTGTACTCAGTAGTAAAAGCCATTGTTATGGCTTTGCCGCAGCCAGGTTGTATCGCGAGAGGTACCTGAATGTGGAATGTCATCCATTAATATCAGTCTTTCAATATGTGCACGCGTCATACTCGGAAGGACTACTGTCTAGTGCTCCAACGTCTGGTGGGAGACCTAGAAGTGTTTACGATGATGTCGTTTTGAATGAAATTCTATCTGATCTCTATATTTCAGCACTTCAGCAAAAAAGAAACGGAAGTACCGAAAAATAACGCACATCGAATTTTAAAACAATACAAAATACATCCTTATCATGTTCAACGTGTAAAAAGTTTGGTTTTGGATTGATTTTTGCAGCATCAGAAATAAATTTACGAAAATTTGCGCGATTAGTGAAAAAGCCTTTTTTGAGGTGTTGCACCTACATATTTGCAATAGATTTAAAAAAGATATAAAAAAATATATAATTTATTTTTTCATTTTATTATTATCCATGATAAGATTATTCATTTAGACTGGTATAAATGTCTTTTAGAAGAATAATTATAATTTAACTTCAGATCACTACTATTTATGGTTATAGTAAATAGACATGGACTAACTCAAGCTTCCCTATTAGTGTAATTACTCTAACATTCCACACGGTCCATTTGGCAAAAAATGAGAAATAATATTTTTAATGACAAAAAAAGTGGCAAGTGTTGCACCATTTTGAGATCTTGAAAAAATGGACCATCTTTTGAAACTACTTGCCAAGCATAGTGTAGTACTTTATTTTCATAAAATGGGGTGTCAAAGTTATGTGACCATATTTTTGTAAACCATGACTTAATAAACCTTAATTTATTTTACTAAGTTGACAATGTTTATTCCATAGATTTGTGATTGCAATTAGTAGCACCACTATCTTAGATTACGTAATTAAAAAAATCACTGCAAAATTGTGAAATTTGTGATTACAGTACATAAAAATGCGACCAAAAGTGTCGATTTTCACCTTTTTTTTAAAATGACAATAATTACAAAACTAAGTGACATGGATTTTTTTTCTTATTTTTTCCAGAACTGTTATAACTTGGCCTCTCGCCAGGTACCAGGTTATCGTTGTGTTTTGGGACACCCTGTATAACTAGGCTTCGTCTTTTTGAAAATGAATTACCTTTCTCCTCCGCATCCATTCTGTTAAACAAATAATAACGGAAGAGCCAAACTTCACACACACACAAGCCTTCACACTCCCTAAGTTCCATTCTAGGCGATTTTTATGGGAGTCCATTAAAATCGAATAAAATACGGCCTCCGTGGCGCAGTGGTATGCGTGGTGGATTTATAAGACGGAGGTCCCGGGTTCAATTCCCGGCGGGGCAGATTGAGATTTTTCTTAATTTGTCTTGGTCTGATTGGTGGGAGGCTTTCGCCGTGGCTAGTTACCACCCTACCGACAAAGACGTACCGCCAAGCGATTTAGCGTTCCGGTACGATGTCATGTAGAAACCGATAGGGGTGTGGATTTCATCCTACTCCTAACAAGTTAGCCCGCTTCCATCTTAGATTGCATCATCACTTAACATCAGGTGTGATAGCAATCAAGGGCCAAGTTGTAGTCGATAAAAAAAAAAAAGACAGACAAGAACATATAGCTATAGTCTAAATCCATCTCCTTAATCTCTTGGTACTCTACTTCTATATTATTTGTTAAAATCGGTTAAAGTTATGATAGCAATTTCCTATACAAACATTACCAATATTCCTTCCTTCCTTTTCGATGCAATTCCTTCCAACTTTACGATGTTAGGATTCTTTTCTTAATTTCCTTTGGAGACGAATATCTTAGCATTAGATTCACCGTGCGGGTGCCGGGTCCATCGAGTGGCTGAGAGAAAAAACTCCGAACAGAGCCCGTGACTTGTGACACGGGACGGCTGTAGGTTTAAAAGAGTACTTTTAGTGACGCGCGTCAACACTCACCTCCTCTGTTCAAGTTATAATATATGTATATTTCAGTCTGTCCTATTAATCTCCACTGTCTTTTGGGGCTCCACTTAAACAAATAATATGAGAAAGTACATATAAGCACGAAAGTAATTACAAATTTGATATGGTTTATACTGGTATGTTATGTATAAGGTAGTGTCTGCTTTTTCCGTAGTTTTCTTCAAGTACAAAGTACCAGACTACATTGATAGCAACAAACCTCGTTCGCCGACTTTCTTTGATGATATCTCATCTAAAACGGGGGCCGTGAACGTTGTGCGTATTTTCTAAACGTTTATTTCCTTGTTGACGAGTTTCAGAAATAGTATGTGTGTTAATGTTTAGTATGTTTCTTGCATATTCTCGTACTTTTTCCAATGTGTATTTGAGTTCGAAAACTGAAACAAGTCTATCTAGAATATAATTAAACTGAGCTTATTTTTGATATGCTAGATTTTCTAACATGTCAATAATATTATGACCAATATCAAAATTAGGTCACTAATTTACTCCTCTTGTTGTCATGAATGACATGAAGGAATGAGTGACTAATTAATATATTTTATTATCCAAAAATATTTTGGATTGTGAAATATATTAATTTAATTTTTTCTGATTTTTTTTATAGCTCAAAGTAGAATGATAGGATTATTACAATTTATAAATATAAAAAAAAAAGAATTTTTTTTATACATCTGCTGTCTTCATCCATTCTAATAAAATACCTTATATAAAGGGAAAGTGAGTTGTTACACTTTCATGCCATAACTACACTTCTACCAATCATCAAAAAATTTTGCATCATTTACCCCTTATCAGAGGAAATATTCTGGGCCGTTGGGCCATAAAGCCGTGGAGAATTACCTATACTAAAACTAAACTCGATTGAGAACAAAACAAATTAAAAATGAAGGTAGAAATCACTAGTCAGTTTACACCTAATTTTTTTAGTTAACTTGTATTGACGAATTCATGACAGTAAATTAGATTAGTAAGCTTAAAACTAATTAATTCATTCAATATCTTTTTAAATAAGATTTTATAAAAAAATAAAACATAATTTTTAATTTATTAGACATAAAATGTGTTGCATTTTCTACCTTAATTTTAAATTTGTTTGTTGACAAGCATTCCCAATCGAGTTTGGCTTTAGTATAGTAAATAATATCTTTTCGTATACGTAATGATTAGGCAGGTAAACGTAAAACTGTTAACCGCATAGAACAACGGTAAATCACGACAATCAATGTAAAAATTTAACACAATGAATACTTAAACCGAGATAATTGTGATCAAGATTACTTCGTCTAATGAGTCTGTTGTCGTTTTGTAATATAATATATATTATTACAAAGCTGGTAGCGTTGCAAAAATCCGTTTCGGATGTTGGTTTCATTCATTCCGTCCTTGACTCGGATGTTCTTTGACAGTAAAGCGTTGATAAAGAAGATATCAGACATAAAAGATGCTTTAATAAATTCAAATACTCGAATACCTTGAACCGATCGGTAACGGTGAAGCAATTACGACTGCTGTTGAATTTTCAATACAACCACGAGAATATAAAGTAAGTATTGGGCGAAATTCCACCGCGGAGTTCTTACTTGTAAATGTTATTCAACAGTATCTTGTTCTTTGAATCTATTACAAATATAAATTGCTAAATTATCAGGTATTTAATTATAGGAATTAATTGCATTATAAGATAAATCAATATTGGATAGACGTTGCGATAGACGATGGAAAGTGGCGTGTGAAACCGCGCGTAGCATAAGCATTTGACCTTCTTTTGGGGCTAAACACAGTCAAGAAAACCTCCAAGAACAAACACTTTCTTTATTTCGTGCGCTACTCTGCGTAAATATTTGTAAAAAGACATTTTGAAAAATAACATCTATTTTGCATTAACTTCTTCATGAATGTATTTCATAAGAATAACCACTAAAAATTTTCTTCACAACTTTGCGTAACTAGAGTTTACACACAACCTTCAGGCCTTGTTATCAAATATATGTGATGCCATAGGATCGATGGAGAACTAACAACAAATTATCGAGTCACATCTCAATGCGTCGATAATAAAAATGTAGCACGTTATACCGGTATACGGTGTTTCATTACGGATCTCGCTTCTACCTATTCGTCCTTGGTTTATTTCAGTAACCGAACACAACGTAACCTTGTAGTCGTGTTCAGCTTGTGTAAACTGTAGAGTGAGTAGTAACGGTTCCATTTATGTCAGAATTTTACAAAGAAATAAATACAACCAACTTGTTTTAAAACTTACAATTTACTCCAGATCCAGCCTTTAAAACTTAAGGTAGGTCCTAATTCGCTAACGTAAATATTAGGTACTCTTGTCCAGCGTTAAGTGAAACAATTAAAACTAATTAATTAAATTGGATTTGTCCTAGAAATATGTTCGATTACAATGTCAGCAGCAAAAATTACCAGGACTGGATAAAACGTTGGACATTTCTCATCCATGATGAATCCAACATATTTTATAATAACATAAGTGTAACACTTAACCTTGTTTGATTTTAAAGCACCTTCGAGTTAAACGCCGACTAACATTTGCGTGTTAACATTGGTCAAGTTGACATTGACAATCTAGACTTAATTGTTTCAAAATACGAAAAAAAACCTCTTCTTAACCACAACGATTTATTTATCTGTCGGTTTTATAAAGTACCGGTATAAATTATAATTGTTTCAATGGCATTTATAATGAAATGTAGGTTAGAATTTTATGATTACTATTGCTGGTCATATTATCTATTCAATAACTGAATCTCTTATCATGAATGATAAAGAGCAATCTACCACCTGTCACGTCACATGAAACTAAATCATAGTATGCCTTCAGAGAAATAGTGTCTAACAAAAAAACCGGGAAACTGTTTATGTTAAACTAATTAAATTATTGTATTTTTAACCGACGAAAAAAAACGGAGGAGGTTCACGCATATTTTTTTACGTGTTACGTGGCGATAAATCACTAAAAAGTAAGAAATTAATTTTTTTAAATAAAAATAGAACCGACTCAAAACGCACTAAAAAGTAAAAAATAACTGTGTCATTTAGTTGCTTCAAATTACTTAAGCATATCTAGGAGTGGGTGCCGGCCAAGGTTTCTACTTTAAGGACATTACCTAGAACCCACAAACTGCTTTACTACGTAAAATAAATGTTCCTTAAACTTAGCTGGCACCGACTTCATAGATATGCTTAAGTAAATTGAAGCAACTAAATGACACAGTTATTTTTTAATTTTTAGTGCGTTTTGAGTCGGTTCTATTTTTATTTAAAATTTTTTAATTATAGGCTGTTCTATTTTAAACAAATTTCTTAATGTGTTTCTTAATTTTTTGGTGCATTCATAAAATATTTAGTAGATGATGTGCATTCTGATGGAAATTAAAAAAAGTTTATCTTGCAAAAATATTCTCAATATGTAAATAAATTCTTTTATTTCTTATCCAAGCATAATAACTCAAGATAATGTGTATTCAAAAGTGTTATATCCTCACCCAGTTTACATAGGAAATACGATGTTTTCTCTTCCATATTGAAATAATTACGAGTTCAAATGAATTATCGTGGAAGTCGAATATTTATTACGACCTGAACCAGTAAATATTTCTGCCTAATAAAAACTTCTTGATATAAAATAAGAATTAGGTTATATGGGATTATCCATCATAAAAATGGAAAGGTAGTCGAGGCGAGCTTTATTCGGCCAAGGTCGGGAGCGTTGACCTTACTAACCAAAGGATTAGTGACTTAAATACAGTTAGAGCCTTCTTACTTTATCAGCCTATTATTTTAACGGGCAAGGCTTACTTTTTTTAGGAAAGGAGATTTAAGGTTTTGTTTCATCTTGCTGCTCGGTTGCGGTGATAGTGTTTAACGACTCTAAGGAACATTGAGATAGTGATCACTGTAATGTCACTGATTGGAAGCGACGGCTAAAGGTGCTCTTTTAGGCACAAGACTGTTATATTACCAGCTTCCTAATAGCTTCCTTCCTGGCTGTAGCTGAGAACTTCTTTGAATAATTCTTAGTTACTAGTATGTAGTCTGTGGTCCTACCTAGGGACTCGAACCCAAAACTTTATGAGGCAAAACTACTTTTATTAAAAAGATATATTTATTTATTAAGTCTTATTAGTATATTATTTACCTACTAGCGGACGCCCGTGGTATAAGCCTCGTAATTCCCGTTCCTGTGCGAATATGGAGATACAAATTAGCCTTTATCACTCCTCATAAGGCTGGCTATCGTACACAAGAAGATTTTTCAGAACCAGGCCGGTAGTTTTAGAGATTAAACAAAACTAACAGACAGACAGAAAAAAAACGATAGATTAAATTATATAAATAGATTTTGTGTAAGTACCGTATATACTTTCATTTATTTAGTGAAATTTCAAACAGACACTTCTATTTGATATATTTGTTATACATTTGTCGTATAATATTAATTTAATATTACATGTATAATGTCTAGATATCTGTATATTTCTCATGTTCCATGATTCCAATATTCGTCAGAAACTACTTTCTAATAATAAACGAAATCGATTTGAAGATACATTAAATGTTAAGGTCAATGCTATAAAAATCTTTACAGTAATTATCAAATTAGTAAGTTTGTAGTCTAAGGCAATGAAAATACAGCCTTTTGAAAGGATATTACAACGTACCAATAAATCTGTATCTAATCTCTATATCATCTTAATGTCTAGCATAGGTACTTACCTAGTAATTGTTACATTGTCACATTCAGGTTTTATCCTACGAATGGACAAGTTCGAAAATCTATTGCGATTCATTATTTATATTGAAATTATGATTAGGATACATATTTACATTGAACAAAATTACTTTAGATAAGTGCTTAAACACAAGATTCAATCAAGGAATACAGTTAGTATACCTTAAACATCATAATATAATATTGCTTTTATATAAAGTTGGAATGTACCCAGCCAGTCTTTTACAAAACTGCAATAGTGTAGCGGTTTGTTTTGATATAATTGCCTCGAATGCTACCACGATCTAACAAAAGCAATATTGTTTAACTAGTAATGAAATAATGAATTATGTCTAGGATTGTTCTATTATAATTAATTCTGCAGTAAATAAGGTATAGATAAACTTTTTTGTACCTGTATATTTTTACATTGCATTTCAATTTATGGACCGTATAAAATAATCCCCTATAAAAAAATCGTGATCGAATCAGAAATGAGGAGAATCGCAGAAGATCAGCTGATGGACGTTGGGGACCCAAGGTGCTAGATTGGCGACCCCGCACCGGAAAGCGCAGTGTTGGTCGACCCCCAACCAGGTGGACTGACGACATCAAACGTGTCGCAGGGAGCCGCTGGCAACAGGCGGCTCGGCTCGTTGTGTTTGGAAGTCCCTAAAAAGGCCTAAGGCAGTCTAGAGGCTGTTAATGATGATGATGATTATAATATAATCCCGAATACATTTTCATGTAAAGAATGAAAAGCTTGCACTGTGAAAAGTTATCAATTAATCTCCTTGAAACAAAGCTCCTAAATATACAAGCATTCTGCGTATCTTTGTCTATATATTATATATATATATATATACACTATATAATATATATAGTGTATACAGGGTGTCCCAAAACACAACGATAACCTGGTACCTGGCGAGAGGCCAAGTTATAACAGTTCTGGAAAAAATAAGAAAAAAAATCCATGTCACTTAGTTTTGTAATTATTGTCATTTTAAAAAAAAGTTGGAAATCGACACTTTTGTTCGCATTTTTATGTACTGTAATCACAAATATCAAAATTTTGCAGTAATTTTTTTCATTACGTAATCTAAGACAGTGGTGCTACTAATTGCAATCACAAATTTATGGAATAAACATTGTTAACTTAGTAAAATAAATTAAGTTTCATTAAGTCATGGTTTACAAAAATATGGTCACTTAACTTTGACACCTCATTTTATGAAAATAAAGTACTACACTATGCTTGGCAAGTAATTTCAAAAGATGGCCCATTTTTTCAAGATTTCAAAATGGTGCAACACTTGCCACTTTTCTTGCCATTAAAAATATTATTTATAATTTTTTGCCAAATGGGCCTCATTTCGAAAACTTTTTTGTAATGAAATATCGGTGTCCACATGATGCACATCTCCCGTAATCGTTTGTTTCTGCTCTGCAAACTGTGTGTGAATGACATGTCATATCTGTACTCAGTAGTAAAAGCCATTGTAATGGCTTTACCGCAGCCAGGTTGTATCGCGAGAGGTACCTGAATGTGGAGTGTTATCCATTAATATCTGTCTTTCAATATGTGCACGCGTCATACTCGGAAGGACTACTGCCCAGTGCTCGAACGTCTGGTGGAAGACCTAAAAGTGTTTACGATGATGTACTTTTGAATGAAATTCTAAACGATCTTCATATTTCAGCACTTCAGTAAAAAAGAAACGGAAGTACCGA